>CM062819.1:910879930-911280534 GCA_031772625.1 Pinus tabuliformis
ATGTAACGTACCCGACTGAGTGTAAACTAAGTCAAGGTATTGTGCCTGAGCAATGACTTGCTCCTCAGTAACTACTCCGGCCTTAGCTACATCTTCAGTAATTCTTGGTAATAATGATTTGACAAACCATTCAGCTAAGATTTGGTCCGGGATAAAAACTTTCACTAATCTTCTTCGACGTCTCCACTCATGGATGTGATCAGAAATGTACGTGGATGTCGATTGTTTTAGCGAAGTTAATAATTCTGTACCATTATCATATCTGACTGGTAACTGAAAATGAGTTAAGAACGAGGTAGCTAACTGGCTAAAGTTGTAAAAAGAGGCCCGTGGTAACTCAATGTACCACTTGGCTGCGAGACCAATGAGTGTACGCTGGAAAAGTCGTAAGCGGATGGAATCATCTGAGATGGAATTTGAGGCACACCAGAGGTGGTAAGTCATCACGTGATTAGACGGATCCTCTCCAGACTTACCTTCGAACTTGGGTATATCGCTGGGCAACTTATTTGGCATTGGCGGCCAGAACTGAAGATATTGAATTGGATCGTTCGTTAGGCACGTCAAGTCGGGTAAACCTAAAGTCGCAATAAACGGTAACTGCCGGTTAGGATCTCTAAAATTCTGAGTCACAATACCAGCCCCAGGAGGAGGATATCCAGGATAACTAGGAACAGGAGTCGCATTTGGGATATTATATCCTCCTGGAAAACCAGGATTAACCGGACCGTACTGGGGTTGCTGAGGTTGTTGATAAGTGTACCCAGGATACGGTTGATACTGGTAAACCGGTTGTTGGGCAGCTTGCCCAGGTTGATACTGTCCCTGGTACGGAGGTTGAACAAATTGAGGTTGAGTAGTAACAACCGTACTTGTACCAGGTTGGCCTGCAGGCATCTGGACTGTGGTTTGAACCGTAGGTCCAGACAACGGTACAAATGTCTGAGGAGTGGTTACAGGGACAGTAGAAACCGGAGCTGCCGATACTCCAGAGGTAAGCATGGTAGATGAAGCGGTAGTTGCTGCAGCCGTGTGAGGTGGAGTACCAGGTGCAATTGGCGGCTGAGTAACTACGGAAGTTACAGGGGTCTGAACACTTGACTGGACAGGTTGCGGTTGCTGGGGTGGACTAGGAACTGCAGGTTGTCCTGCTTGAGGTACCGACTGTATACTTGGTTGCGACATCTGTTGACCCTGTGACAGATCCCATGTTAACATTCCAGGGTATTGACTCGTAACAGGTTGAGGATACTGAGATCCATAGCCGTATTGAGGATAGGGTTGATAACTGTAAGGTGCAGTCCCATATGATTGCCCTTGAGGTGGTTGATAACCTTGACCAGGGTATTGACCCGTAGGTTGATAACCTTGAGGTAAATACGAGTACTGGGGTTGACCTTGACCTTGGGGTTGGTATCCTTGAGGTTGATACCCTTGGGGTTGATACCCTTGGGGTTGCCATCCTTGAGGTTGCCATCCTTGAGGTTGATATTGATACTGAGGTTGACTTTGGGGTACATATTGAGGCTGGGGTTGATACCCTTGGGGTTGATACCCTTGAGGTTGCCCCCCAGTCACGAATGAAGTACCTTGAGGTTGCCCCCTAGGCATTAACGAAGGTTGCCCCCCAGGCGGTAATTGGCCACCTTGAGGTTGGTTAATGGGAGTTGAACCTGACATCATATAAACGTCACCTATACTCAATGGTACATTACCACTGTTTCCAACTAATAACCCATGATCAATGGGTTGAGGAGATGCTCCCGCAAAGGTACCAGAAAGTGATTGATACCCAGTAGGAACAGAAGGACCGCCATGTAAAAATGATTCAGGACTTTGCGAAAACACAGATGACTGACCAGACATATTTACAGGAGAATGAATTCCTCTAGGTGGAATAGGAGTATGAGGTGTAGAAAAACCTACTGAGTTGTCTAAAAAATTGGTTAATGCAAGGTACCAAGATTCACTTTTAGGAGGACTATAAAAGATGGATTCACGCTCCCTTAGATCAAGGGTAATTAGATCTTCAGAATCAGAAATGCCTATTTCTTCCTCTGGAACAAGTTCTTCTATAGCAATTAATCCAACAGGAAGATTTTCGGTGATAATTCTTTCTATTCTTGGTGAATCAGGAACACTAGGAGTTGGAGTAACAGGTTCGGAAATTTCAGGTTCTTCGCCTGTTTCACTGGCAGATGAAAAACTACCAGCAAGCTCGGAAACTGTAACAGCTTCGGGATTGTAACCTGTTTCTAAACTTTGGTAATCTGGATGGACTACCAAGGAAGATTCTCCTTCTTCAGGTGAACCTACTCTACTGTCACTAGGAGGAGTTACAAGGACCTTTAACCCTTCTAAATTACCTGGGTCGTCTCGAGGAGGGGATCCCCTAAGTCTACGGGATCTTCTCAACAATTCGGCCACAGAAACAACTTCAGGAGACTGGCCCGCAATTCGACGGGACCTTCTCGGTAATTCCGCCACAATTAAAGATTTTAACTACAACACACGAAAACAAAGTAAAAATTTCAAATCAAACCACCTAAAGTCTTCTAAAGAACCAAACAAATTTGAAGCACACGCCTAAAGAATCTAGAGCGTCAAAGCACACACAAACAGTAGTCTTCCGGACCAAAAGCGCTAGTTGGTGATTAGGCCCAACCTCGCAGGATTCAGTACAGAAATGGCGGGTGGAACAGTTACCCCGAAAACCTGCTTAATGAATAGACCGGCACAAGTTCCTCCACTTTAACCGTCTCGAAGTGAAGTGAACCCCCCGGAAAATCCAAGTGAGTATAACCGACGTCTGCTCCAGGTACAGTGGGACCTTCCCTCCACCGTCACCTTGGGTAGAATCCTAGATATTATGGCCACTAAGGTTACCAATCACAACAATTACACCTGGGGGAACAGTCTAAACTCCGACAGCACGCAAGGGCAGAGTAGCAAGCTCCAATCCCCTTACCGGCTCCTTGACAACAATCCAAGGTTTACCGATAAGTGGCCCCTGGCTCCTCGACAATGGTTAATCTGAGGTTTACCGTTTGTAATACGTACTGCCTGGCGTCGTTCCCAACGAGGGAGGAATGATCCCCTCACTGGTTCGGACACGAGCTCGTGCTTCTCCTTTAAGAGGAGCTTTCCCAGAATGTAACTGAAACAATTGGATTTGTTCTACTCAAGATAGACTATCTGTTTGGTTTTGTAGTCTTGGAGAGTTAAGTACTCACCTACTCCAAGACCCTAGCCTAAGCTATGTTGGTGTTTCAGAGCCCTAGAAAAATAAAGATTACTAGATTGATTTTAATTTAAGCGTTACTTTTAAGGTTGTTTCTTAAGTCAAAAGGTGATGGAAGTGAAACCAGTGGTGTGTTGACTCGACTCGAAACCACTACAAAATGCACCTAGAATGATTTATCCACTACTTTACTTTTTCGATGAATTGCTTAACTAAAAAGTTGAGAGAATGAAATCTTTATAAAAGCAACTTCTTAATTGAAGACAATCAAAGAAACAATTCGTTTTTCTTTTCCAAGCATAAAAACATAACCTCTCTTTACATGCACGAAAAACTCTTTTCTTCTTTCAAAAACAAAAAGCTACTTGAAACAAGACTTTTAAAGAAGATGTTTTTGTATTTTTCTTTTAATAAAGCAAATAAATCTAATATAACCAAAAATCAATCTTAACAACTATTAAAATCTATGAAAATCCACTCATAAGCAAACTAAAGGCAAATTTACTCTAAGCAATCTTAACGAGGCCAAAACTAACAATGATTATTTCTAAGGTGTTTTACTTGATCACAATCAAATCAAGGACTAGTTTATTGCAGAACCAAAAACTAGTCAAAACAAAACTCTAATCTTTTTGTTCTTTTTGTAAAATGGAAATCAATACTTTATAAACAAGCAATTCAAAATTTGACCCAAAACAACTTAAATGGTAAGCTGCTCACACAAGGAGACTTTACGACAGGCCCGACTTCTAAGAAGGTTGACTAACCAGAGAGATCTAAGGTTGGACAACTTTCTACTATCAAAGTCACTACAAAACCTATCCAAAAATCAAACCCTAGGTCTAAACTTCGTTGAAAACCACTAAAACACTCAAAGCTCACAAAACAAGTTCAGGTGAAAATTCTTGACAGGGTACTAAAGGATCTGGGCAGAAAATACAAGGAAAAATCAAAATCTAAAAGCAATTAAAGCAAACAATGGATTTTTCTTAAGTTTTACAGGAAGACGCAGGCAACCCGTTGTCACAGGTGCGGCCCCGCTCTGTGCAAACGGCAACAGCGCGTCCAAAGACGCACTGTGCAGTACTCAGAGAGTGCGTCCTTCTGAAAAAATGAAGAAAAACCAAATCTAACGAAATCTAAAGCTAAGCCACCCAAATACTAATTCTCACAGTCAAAAACCAGAAAATAAAAATGATTTTCTCAAAGCAAAGTTCATATAAAGGAAAAGACTCTCTCATTAATGGATTCCCCAGCGGAGTTGCCAATTTGTCACACGAAATTTGTCAAGGGTGCAGACACGACTGACCTTCCTAGAAGTCTAAGACGTTCTAATGACAAACAAGACAAAATGGAGTGATCTTTCTCTAAATACACCTTTTACAACATGAAAACTACAAGTGTTTAGGCTTACCTTATTCCAAAACGCTGTTGTTGAAGTCCGTTCTTGACGATCCGGATGAGCTCCTCCTTCAAGTCAATTCCTGCAGCCACAAACAATCAAACAATTACCAAGCACTTGCATTTCATATAATAAAACATATATTCAACATGCAGACCAAGGAACACATGAAATAACTCATTAACACAAGCTATTGAGAAAAATAAACCAGTTTGTATTAATAACGAAACAAAGAAACTCTTACAACCTGGCCTTGGTGTTGTGCAAGTTCCTCCCAGGGTCCATCAAGGGTTTTCCTCTACTTTGACAAAGCTCACCCTCTTCCAAGTAGAATCAAGTAAAGACAATCTCTCCTCACAAAGGCTCTAATGGAAGACCTAAATCCTGCAGCATTTACCCAAAGAAAATGTATAGCTCCAACCTCCTCTCCCTCTGGCTCAATGTCTTTATTTATAGTGCTGTAAAGAGGTTATTCAGGTCCACTATCAATGGGATCATCCCCCTCTATGGGTGGGATAGCTCCCTTATTGATGGGATAAGTTCCCCCTTAATAGAGATACATGAACCAACTGGAGGCGCATCCATTTCATCAAACCGACCTCTAGAATGTTCTAGAAGTAACCACAAGTAACTTTTTCAAGATAAAACTCGCGCATTTTGCCTTTTACAGAGGGACGCACCTGTCCCTTAATATACAGAGCATCCATGGACGCAGATTTTGTGAACATGGTCAGCGTCCCCGCAGGTAAGGCTAGAGAGAACCTGCGACCCCAGAGATAAACATAGTTTTTACAAGACTTTCTCTCTTCTTTGAGTTTGAGATGGATAACAGAGGCATGAGACTTGCCTAAGAGGGTAGCATGACTGTTGATTTGAGCCATACTAATTGTAAGTAGTCAAGGTGACATTTTTTAGTGTAACAGGTCTCTTGAGGGTTTGTGTATCCTAGACATGTTTTTATTACAGGTGACCTTAGATTGCTAAGAATGTCATTTAGAGTTTCTGATCCTTTGACAAGATTGATATTCGTATCCATCTTAGCTTTTGATTTCTCTAGAACTATTCTTAGGGAGAAAACTTTTGCTTCTAACTTCTGACAATTCGTTTCCCATTCTATCACCTGACTTGTAAAAAATGTCCTCTTTTCTCCTTGCTTATTCAAGATGAGTTTTCAAAGATACAATATCTTCTTCATATGCGTTTGCTTACTTCTTGGATGGTTCTAGCTTAAGAAACTCATTGCCATCTTCTAATTTGTAACCTTTCAATTGTTGTACCAAAATTTCTTTGAGTCTAATTTCCTCTTCTAATTTCACCTTAGGAATATTAAAGGTTTCATCATCAAAGTGATAAATAATTTCTATTGCTCTAAAAAATTGTTCCTTTTGCTATATGTTCTTTCTCCTAGTCTCCTTTAGTTCATTTAAAGAACTAATAAGCTCTGCGTCAAGATCCCCATCCTTTTAGCTTCTTCTTCATATTTTAAATATTCTTTGAATTTCAATTCAGAGTTTAAAGACATAAGCAAGCAGTCACCATGCTCTTCATCAGATGATTGTTCACTGGTAGTTTCAGATGAGTAGTTGTCTTCTTTAAAATAGAAACTTTTATTTGTTTGAGTCTTTCTCTTCTATTATTTGTGAGATTCACTTCTATTCTTTTTCTCCTTTTATTTCTCTTGTTTCACGGCTTATATGCAAGGACCTTTTGAAGAAAAGTGACCATCTATACCACAATAAAAAAATTTAAATGGAATCTTACCTTTATATTTTCCTTGTCCTCTCTTTAGCATCCTTAGAAATCAAGCCATCTCCTGGTTTGATTCATAACTCGAGAAAGGTTTATGTTCTTTAGACTTCTTTGAAGCTTTGAAATCAACCTCCTTTGGTATTGACTTCTCCTTTCTAATTCTCATTTCATATGCAGTGTTAATTCTGTGAAGTTGTTCAATCATGAGAGCTTTAAGATCTTATATATATTCTATAACATAGAACTTGACATGGATTATCATAGGAATATATATGAATACTTTCTAAATAACAACATTATCCTCAAATTTCTCATTAAGCCCGCTAATCATGTTATCCACCTCATTAACTCTCAGAAAGTATTCAACAATAATCTCATCCTTATTCGTATTTAAACATTAAAATATCATTTTATGAGTCAGAAGTTTAGATTTCTTTACCTTCTCATCTCCTTTGTAATTGTTCTTTATTTTATCCTAGGCCTCCTTAGCAAATTTTCAACGCATCATTTTGACTAGCTCAGATTGGTTAAGACAAAATACAATTGCATTCCTAGCTTTTGAATTATTTGAATGGGCCCTTCTTTCATCTTGATCTATTGGAGAAGTTTCTAGAACTGGGTATCCAACTTCTAAAAGGGTACGTACAACAACACCTAGCAACATTAGATAAAATTCCATTCTAACTTTCCTAAATACATAATTGGTTCCACCAAATATAAGTGCTCCTATTTGAAATGACATCTTGATTAGCCATGATTCCCTCCATATATACCTGCTAGTAATTAAACTATTCTTAAAGGAACCCACTCTCATACCAATTGTTAGGAATCAAAGATTATTGAGAGGAGGGGTGAATTAGTATTCTACAAATTTTACACTTATTGAAATAATTGTTCAATCAAATGCAATCAAAAAATCAACAAAAAACCATTCACATGACATTTTGTGCACAAAGATTTAACGTGGAAACCTTTATGGGAGAAAAACCACAAAGTTTATTTTTATTATGATGCAATTCTAAGCCCCAAATTTTTATAACATCAAATTTTTTTAGAACCAACTCACACAAGGCCCAAAACCCCTCATATCTACAAGCCCCAACTTGCTAGAATCACCAATCTCTGATCTTTACATGAACCAACCTACAATAGCCAATTTAATCTATATTTAATACGTTTTTAAAATGAGAGCTCTTGTCATTTTATATAATTCTCAATCAAGTATCCCCTCTTTATCTTAAGAAGCCTTAACTCTTCACTTTCATTCTATATATGCTCACCTCTACTCCAATTCTCAACACTAATTCTCTACTTCAATTCCCTATACCAATTCCCTCATCTACTAGTCTACATGTGTTCCTCTTAATGTGCAAATTCCTCTTCTCATATAGATAAAACTAATTGTTCAAATTTACAACATAGTAGCTTCCACACTCTGTTCTATGTCAATCGTGCATGAGAATGTTTCTTCTCACGTCATCATGTTTTTTATTTATTCCCTGCAGACTTTTTTCTTTTACTAAATTTGGCGCCCGAAAGCCAAATTTATGTTTCAACCTATTTTATAGCAACATTTCCTACTTTCTTTCATCATTCTCTTTCTCTTTTATGGTCTCGGTCCTTTGAATAACATAGGTATCAGTCCGTGGTTTTACCCATGGGAATTGTTCTTTCTTGATTGTATTAACAACCAAGTCATTTGACTGATTCAATTCTAGTTATATACGTAGCCATAAATCATCCCTACAATTAACAACCTTTGGTGCCTTAGTTGAATTCAGTTCTCAAACACATTTTTTTTTTTCGCTGCTCCCCTAAGACTTTAGCACTCAAGCACACATGGCCATTATCTAGGATCAACGAATCAAGGTAAAAGGTGCTTATTATATTATCTTGTTCAATCTAGTATTGAAATGTTTTTGGGTTATAGTGTTTGCGCTAATGATCAGAGTCCCAGATACACCTCTTGTGGCTAAAGACCTTGTAATGACAACTGGATATCATTTAGCAAGTTCAGTAGCCAACTCAACTTTGCCAACCAATCAAGGTATTCCACGTCGACTTCTGCCATCTTACGGTATCAATTACTCTTTTTATGCCTTGTCTTGTTAATATTATGTTGCCATCATCCTACCATGTATCTCCTCGTTAGTGTGCCACTTCATCTCTTTCTCATGTCATTGCCTACTGTCTACCGCATCACTAGAGTTCACCACTTACACACATTCATTTGTCACTACTGCCACCTCACCTGGCAGGGAGAATAATCTGGTGTCCGTTGGTTTTTTATGTTTTTCTTTGTTATTCTTTAAAAGGGAAACATGCTTGGATATAATGTTTTTCTTATATAACCACAACGACACAAAATCGTGACAATCATCATTTAATGAAAATTGAGATCTAGGTTAGTTCATAAAGTGGATTCCCTTTACCACTCTAGATACCCAGATGCCTAGATATCTCTTTCTCCGTGTAGAACCTCACCCTTTCAGAACCTTGGCACTTCTTTTTCTGAATTGAATATGGATTCAGGCCATTCTTTATTTTATTTCCTTGTGTGATCCTCGGGTACCCAGATACCTGGATATCTCTTCCTTCACACAGAACTTTAACACTACTCGCTTTTTACTTAACTTTGGTTCTGAAAAAAATAATGGACCCTAGATATGTCATACTTCACGGATAAGTCCAGATAATCCAATTCTAGGAAAATAATGAAACCCCATATTTCTCAAATATGTTGAGATGTTGAGATATCCCAGATACCTTAGCCAACATAAAACTTCATACGCTTCAAATGTTTTTTTCTCATTAATTCTTGGGAATTTAACTAATTAAACATTTTTTTTTCCAACTTAATGATTTACAAGATCATTTAGGAAATTTACCTGTAGGAAAAATGCATTCAGATATATGCTACATTTCATCATCGATAATCATCAACTACTCCCTTTGAACTTTCCACTTGCTCACTTGACATTGGTAACTAGACTTGACATTATGAACTAGACTTTTCATCAATGACAACACTTTTTTTAAAAAAAAATTGATGATAATGATCTTGTAATATGGATATTTTAGATGGAGCAATACTTTGATCTAAACCAAGTGGCATTCTTACAAAAGATAAATATTACATCTATGTTTTTAGAACAAGACCAACATGTATGGTATTAATGGATTTGTGAAAGAAAAAATGTTTTTGTTATATTTTGGTCCATTTTTACAAAGGAATTGATAACAAATTATGGGGATATTAAGAGAAATGCATTCTTTAGTCAATTGGTAAATCTTTGACAAAAACTATTGAGATATAGAGCACATTCAACAATTCTAAAAGTTGAGTGTCATAGTAAAGAATATTTAGGATAACTTGTTATACCTATTTATGGGTACTATAAAGGAAATAATCCAACATCAGGTGCATCTCTTTGAACCTAAATTTCTAAAGCATGCTTTCAATTTGGAAAGGAACTTTGAAAGTAAAAATATGTCCACTAGAAAACTTGTCACTAATAACTATAAAGAAAACCATTCCCCCTTTCCTAAACTGATAAGGTTGACTCCTCAACAAATGGATGAAAGAAGAACAAAGGGACTATGTTTCAACTCTGGTATAAAGTATAGTAAATTACATAAATGCAATGAGTATAAATTATTCTGCATAGGCTGTGAAGATGAAGAAGATCAAGAAGCGCAAACATCTCAAGATCTAGAGCTAGAAGAAATTACTACAACAATCTCTTGTCATGTGTTGTCCAACATCAATAAAATATTAATCAATTTGTATATCCAACACTAGATTCAAGTGATGATTGCAGATAGAGGTACCATAAATTGTTCAGGGATGTGTAATAATATTAAGATGAATATGGGGGAGTATTTATTTGTTAGTCCCATGATTGAAATCCAAATGGGTGGTGTTTTTGTATTATGGATCCCATGGTTACAATCATTTGGAATAATGACTCTTAATTTCCAAGGTCTTTTCATAATATTTATCTCAAAAAGAAAAGAAAGTTGTGCTTAGAGGTATCCAATGAAAACCCAATAATGTGATAAACTCTAATAGTATGGAAAAATTGCTAAAAAATGGACATCAAGGTGTATTTGCATAAAAAAATTTGTTAGATGTTCAAACATCTATATCCTCCGCTATAATGGATCTTTAAAAATTTATCAACAATCATGCTAAGGTATTTGGAGAAATGCCTAAGGCTCTTCAACCTATCCAAGATAATAACCATTCTATTCATTTGAAAGGTGGAAGTGCACCACCTAACATTAGGCCTTATAGATATCCACATACACAAAAGACTGAGATTGAGTGTATGGTTCAAGAAATGTTAGAGGTGTGCATCATTTAGCCTAGCCAAAGTGGTTTCTCTTAACTAATGGTGATGGTTATAAAAAAGAATGGTTCATGTTGTATGTGTGTAAACTACAGAGAACTCAACAAAATGACAATCAAAGATAAGTTTCCTATTCTCGCTATTGATGAATGGTTAGATGAATTGCATAGAGCAATTTTCTTTACTAAGTTGGACCTTCATGATGGATATCATCAAATCAGAATGAGAAAATAAGACATTCCCCAAAAATACTTTAGAACACATGAAGGTCATTATGACTTTTTGGTTATGCCATTTGGACTCACAAACGCACCTTCAACATTGACATAGTTACCAACAAAATGAGAACTGTACCGAGTTCTCACTTTTTTAGGGTTTGCAAAAAATCATCCGATTTTGAAAAGTGTTGATTTAGAATACACCCTTTTTTTGGAGAGTATTTTTGACATTTTAAATTTTCTTATGTATTAATTATGGCTAGGGTTATTTAAATGCTAGTGATTTTCAAGACGATTTTGAAAAGTGTTGATGTAACATCAACCCCTTCTTCTGAAGGGGCTTATTTTTCACACTTTAAATTTTATTATATATTAAGTATGGATTAAATTTTTTAAAATGTTGGTAATTTTCATACTAATTTTGAAAAGTGTTGATGTAGCATCAACCTTTTTTAGGGGAACATATTTTTGACACTTTTAATTTCCTGATGTCTTGTGTATGCGCATTTTTTTAAATGTTAGTTATTTAACAATTTTTTAGGTTGGCTTCTTCTTCTTCTTTGTTTTCTTCCGATGGTTTTTGTTTTTGAAGTGTCTTTCAAGTACATGTGTTTTTGCTTTTATTTTTTTGCAATAATTTCCTGTAGAAAAATTTTCATTTTGTATTGCAAAGTTAAAAAATAATAATAATATAAATATTTTAAAGTTATGGTTTTTATATATTTATATATCATTAATTAATACTTCAATACACATAAAATAATTCTCACTAAAATAATTATAATTCTCAAGCGTTGACCAAAAAATACACATTTTGTATAATAATAATAATAATAATAATAATAATAATAATAATAATAATAATAATAGAAGTACACATTTACGTATACTTTTGGCTAAAAATGATATGTCAAATAAACGAATGTTATCCAAAAAAATGAATAAAAAAAGTTGAAAAAGCAACAAATTTTATGAATTGTTTTTGAATTTTATGTCCAAAAATAATAATATATAAATATTTTCCCAAAAATATTGTTTCACATAAAATTTAAAGTAAAAATAGCAAAACAAAATTGTTAAAATAAATGTAAAAATAGCTTTAACAAAAAATAAAAATAATATGTTTGAAATAAAATAAAATAAATAAAACAATCCAAAAAAATAATTTATTTAAAATAAAATAAAATAATAAAAAATATGATTGAAAACAAAAATTAAAAGGTAAAATTTAAAATCATTTTAAAAAACACGCAAAAAAAAATAAAAAATGAAAAAAAATTGTAAAAAAAAAATAAATTAAAGAGAAAAGAATATTTAGAAAGAAGTCTTTTGTATTAATCACATCGTAAGGATTGGGTCGACGTTTTGAACCAACTAATGTGGTTCATCCTCAGGACAAGATGAGAGATCAATCGATTTGAGAGAATAAATAACATGGATGCATCATTGTCGAGTGTTAGCCATTTAGAATTAGCCATTGGTGAAATTAAATCAATTGGTTAAAAGTCTAGCTGTTATGTAATAAATAATTATTTGTTATTGAAATAGTCTCAATTTAAGTATGGGGGTTTACATAGTGCATTATATTAGATATCATTTTGGGATTCAACTGCGTTAAGTAAGTCATTCACGTATGACCATTTCCATGAGAGGTAGTCGTAACTGACTAATTTCTCATGATTTTTTAATAGTTCACTTAGCACTCATTGCATCAGGTGATGCTCATAGGGGTGAAGAAGTGGGATTGAAACTAGTGAAATGAATCACATAGCGTCAATCATCATTTCCGAGGCTTGCACCCGGTAACCAGGACTTCTTGTGAGGTCACCCATTCCAGATCGCCTCTCGCTCAAGTGCACTTAACTGTGGAGTTTTCCCCACAATCAATCTCACTTAGCTTGCTACCCCATTTGCAAAAACTTAGCAAGTATTGTGCCTCATGAACCATTCAAGTAGAGATCCCTTCACTCTTTTTGAATTTAAGTATGGGGGTTTACGCAGTGAATTATATTAGATATCATTTTGGGATTCAACTGCGTTAAGTAAGTCATTCACGTACGACCATTTCCATGAGAGGTAGTCGTAACTGACTAATTGCTTATGATTTTTGAATAGTTCACTTAGCACTCATTACACTGGGTGATGGTCACAGGGGTGAAGAAGTGGGAATGAAACTAGTGAAATGAATCACATACCATCAATCATCACTTCTGGGGCTTGCACCTGGTAACAAGGACTTCCCATGAGGTCACCCATCCCAGATCCCCTCTGGCTCAAGCACGCTTAACTGTGGAGTTTCCCCACAATCAAGCCCACTTAGCCTGCTACCCCATTTGCAAAACCTTAGCAAGTATTGTGCCTCATGAACTATTCAAGTAGAGATC
This sequence comes from Pinus tabuliformis, assembly GCA_031772625.1. Taxonomy (NCBI): domain Eukaryota; kingdom Viridiplantae; phylum Streptophyta; class Pinopsida; order Pinales; family Pinaceae; genus Pinus; species Pinus tabuliformis. The sequence continues at coordinate 910,893,277 of CM062819.1, forward strand.
CCTTTACTCTTTTTGAATTTAAGTATGGGGGTTTACGCAGTGCATTATATTAGATATAATTTTGGGATTCAACTGCGTTAAGTAAGTGATTCACGTATGACCATTTCCATGAGAGGTAGTCATAACTGACTAATTTCTCATTTTTTTTGAATAGTTCTCTTAGCACTCATTGCATCGGGTGATGCACTTGAATCCCAAAATGGTATCTAATAGTCTCAACTTATTTATTAAATAATAATATAATCTAATAAAATAATATTGAAGGCAAGGGTTGACCTACTGAATGAGACTTAGGAAGAAATCTAGCCGTTGAATAGTAATATCATGAAGAAAACTAGCCGTTATAGTAAACAATTAATTTATATAATAATAATATTAGGTAAAAAATTAGTGTGACTAATTTATAATATTCATAGTAAAAAGCTATTGGTTATAATAAATAATTAATGTCTAAAGAATAAAACTAGGTAGAAACTGGTTGTTTTGTAAGGAATTAGATGTTGTGTAATAAATTAGTGGTGATAATATTACAATTAATTAATATATCAAATCACATAATAATATACAAGGATAATTTATAATATTAATATTCATTTCAGATAATAATATTCAAGAATGATTTATAATATGAGTAGTTAGAGACTAGTGGATATAAATAGGTCACTGATTTATTAATTCATATAGTAATATTAGGTAGTAATCAATTTTTAAAATATTATGACCTAAACTGACTATTTAAAATGATTAAAACCTATATTAGATCTAGATATATTTCATGACCTAAACTTTATCAAAACCACAAAGAGGGATATAAGCAAGAGGAAAGCTCCCTCATTGAAGGGAGGAAAGCAAAGAGGGAAAAACCAACAACAGGAGGAGAGAGAACACCTGAAGCTAAGAAAGAAAAGGGGGAAGAGAGGGCAGAAGAGCTAAGAGGAGAGAGCTGGAATCCAACTTCTACTTAATTTCCAGCCATCATCCCTATTAAGGTTTTTGGCATGCCTCTCAATATCAATCACTTCCGTGAGCTTCCTGTGGTGGAAATGACCAATTTTAGCGATCACCGTAGATTATTCAATGCAGACATGGTGCTTTGCTTTCTCAACATGTTCTGCAAAGATTGAAGTGCGGGAGAGAAAAAAATAATTAAAAAAAAAACATAAACCAAATTTGAAAAATTAAAAAAAATATTTAAAAAACAAATATTGCCATTATTTTAAAAAATAAAATAATAGACAAAATATTAAAATCTAAATCTAAAAAGTTCAATTAAATATAAAAATTATTGAAAAATAATATAAAAATCATAAAAAAATAATATAAAAAAAGCAACCAAAAAATATTGAAAGAAAGAATATATATATATATATATATATATATATATATATATATATATATATATATATATATATATATATATATAACTTTTTTTAACATTAAAAAAAAGCTACCAAAGTAAAATATATAGAAAAAACAATAAAAACTATCAGAAGAAATAAAATAAAAAATAATAAAAAAATTCATTTATTTTTTTAAACCAAAAAATAAAAATAGTAAAATAATAAAAAATAAAAAATTGTAGGGGGATTTCTCTGGTTGTAGCACCAAAGAACCCCCGACATGGCGGTAGCAATGACACTACCTCTCCTACCACCATGTCAACAATCCTTTGGCATTGTGACTGAGGCAGCGGGTCGATCCCTAAAATTGACCCGCTGCCCACTGGGCATTGCTCTAAGGGCCCCAATGGGAGGTAGGAGTAGAGATGCACCACTCTTGCCACCCACTAGGTGCCCTTGACGTTGTGGCTGGGGTGGTCTGACGATTCCTAGAATCAACCTGCTATCCACAGGGCACTGCGTAGTTCCTTGTGGGCAGCAGGCTGATTCTAGGAATCGAACCACCGTTCCGGTCATGACGCTACTCCTATTGCCATGTCGACATCCCTTTGGCTCCAGTGTTAGCTGACATGTTTGAATTTTTTTTTCTTTTTTTTTTTTTTTTTCTTTTTAGTCAATTAAAATTTTATAGTGGTTTTTTAAAAAATTTTCTTTTTTTTGGTTAATATTTTTTTTAAGGTTTTTAATTGTTTATTATTTTTTCAAATTTGTTTAAATATATTTTTAATATATATATATATATGATTTTTATTTTAAAATTTGTTTATTGTTGATTTATTTTTTTTTGGCTTTTTTTAATATTTATCTTTTTTTGTTTTTGGTTTTTGTTTTTTAAAGAAAAATTATGTTTGATTTTCTATTTTTTGTTTTTTTTTTGGGTCACTTTTAACTTTTTTAATGTTTTAATTTAATTTTATCTTTATCTTTTTTCTTCTTAGTTTTTTCTACACCAGAGTGTTTTGAGCCAACAAAGGTTATTTTGTTTTGTTCATTTATTTAATTTAATTTATTTATCTATTTATTTATTTTGCTACCTTTTCTTTTTTGTTGCAGGGTTTCTGTTGATGTTCGACTAGCAACCTAACCCCACTATGTGTCAATGCAATAGATGTTTTTTAAGTTTTTGTTACAATGGAAAAAATTTATTGTCAATTTGATGGTTGATTTTTAAATTTTCACTATGATGGGTAAAGCATTGCCCCCACTATGTCAATTTAATGGATGATTTTCAAGTTTTATTTGCAATTGTTAAGTTGCCTTAGGCTAAGATTTTAAAAGAGTTATATTTTTAACATTTGGTATAATGACTCTTTGATTTAGGTTTTCATTTTTAAGGTTTTTTTAGTTATTATATTTGGTCTCGAAATATGTTGAAATTTAAGGTATTTTATAGTCATGATATTTGGATTTAATTCTATGGTTGAACAATGTCAAAATTTTAAGGTTTTTTAGAGTTGTGATATTTTATCTTTAACTCATGGTTGAACAGTGTCAAAGGTTTTTCCGAGACATGATATTTATTTTTAACGTCATGGTTGAAAAATGTCCAAATTTTAAAGTTTTTCAAAGAAATGATATTTATATTTAATGTCATGGCTGAAAATTGTCATAATTTTAATGTTTTTCAAAGTCATGATATTTATCTTTAACGCCATGGTTGAAAATTATTTTAATTTTTAGGTTATATGAAGTTGTGATATTTTATTTTTAATGTTATTGCCAAAAACTATTGGAATTTTAAAGATTTTCTCAGTCATGATATTATATCTTTACTTCTATGATTGAAAACAACTATAATTTTAGGGTTTTCTAGAGTTATGACATTTTATCTTTAACGTAATGGTTGAAAAATGTTGGAATTTTAAGGCTTTTCAAAGACATGGTATTTTACCTTTATCGCCATGCCTGAAAATTGATGGAATATTATGGTTTTTCAGAAGTTTGATATTTTATCTTTAATGCCATTGCTAAAAAATGTTGAAAATTTACCTCAAAAAAAGAAACATTGTTCCAACATCAATACTTTTCATTTTCAGGGTGGTTTTTCATGTTTTTTGTGCAAAAAAAAATTGGTGTTTGTTTCCAATTTTAAAAAATGTTGAAAATTTACCTACAAAAAAAAAGTTTTTGTTCCAACATCAACAATTTTCATTTTCCTTTTTTTTTTGGGAGTGTTTTGGCTAGAGTTCTCATTTTGAGGTCATGGTTCTTATTTGGTTGGTAAATTTGCCAATTTGAAAGGTTGATGAATTCAATCTTGAAACCTTTCCTTAGAAAAATTGTGCTAGTATTTTTTGATGACATACTAATTTACAAAAGATCTTGGGAAGTGCATGTACGACATGTTGATGGGGTCTTTATACTATTGGAAGAGAAAAAACTATATGCATAGACTTCCAAGCATGTCTTTGGGGTTCAAGAAGTGGATTATTTGGGTTATATTGTATTACACGATGGCGTCAAGATGGATGCTAACAAAATCAAAGCTATGAAGGAATGGCCAATCCTAAATACCTTGAAGAAACTCAGAGGATTCATAGGATTGACAAGACATTACCACAAAATTTCAATAATTATGGTCAAATTGCAACAACTCTAACAAAATTATTGAAGAATAGATCATTTTCTTGGAGTAAATAAGAAACCAAAGTGTTTGAATAAATTAAAGAGGCTATGTGTGTAACTCTTGTCTTGGGGACACCTAACTTTACAAAAATATTCTTTATGGAGTGTGATGCCTCAGGTCATGGACTTGGTGTAGTTTTGATTCAAAAAGGACGTCCCTTGAATTTCAAAGTAGTGAACTTAAAGGAAAAAGCTTACTCATACCCATATATGGAAAATAAATGTTTGCTATACTACATGCAATTAAGAAACGATGTCAATACTTAATAAGAAGAAAATTCAAAGTAAAAGAAAATCATGATAGTCTAGAGTAATTCTTGGAGCAAAGATTATCCTTAGAAGAGGTATAAAAATGAATCTCAAAGATGTTGGGTTATGACTTTGAAATTAGGTGAAAGAGGAAAAACAAAATATTGTGGAAAATGCACTCTCAAGGAAAGAGGAAGACACAAATGTTTTACTATTTGCTATCTCCATTCCACAATTTGACTGGGTTGAAGAAGCAAGTATAGGATGGTAGCTAGATGAGAAGACATGAAATATGATTGAATAGCTACAAGAGGACCCTGATGCAATAAAAAAATTTACATGGATTTTTTGTTTTTTTATGGTATCAAGATCACTTATACTTATGTAATAATTCTCAACTCAAATAGAAGTTCCTATTTGAATTACACTCTTCTCTTATAGGAGGACACTCATATTTCTTGAAGGAATATCATAGGATTAAGAAAGATTTTTTTGGAACGGTCTTATTTACCAGATGTGCAAAAACTTATGGTAGATTGCGTGGTATGCCAACAAAATAAGGAAAGACTATCAAGACCCCAAGGCACCTTCAACCATTAGGCAACTAATCTAGCATTGGGAAAAGTTTGAATGGATTTTATTACAAGTTTACTCAAATATGAAGGAAAGAGTGTCATTATGGTAGTGTAGAAATTCCCACTGTATATCACCTAATATACTAAAGCAAAATACTTGATCTACTTCTACAAACAAACTTGTGGAAGCTTAATCAATTTTGAGCAAGATAAAATAGAACACATATAACAAAGAATGAGAAATCAATCACACATGAACATAGAAGAATACTCTGAGGAAAGGCTCAGCTAAAAACCCCAATATCTGTATTATCATACAAGTGGAAATATCTTCGGATTACACAAAGCTTTAGCTCACAAGCTATCCAGCTCTCAGTACAGTCCCTCAATGTTGCTCATAGACTGAATAGACAAACATATGCCTTCCTTCAGTCCTACAAGCTTCCTATTTCCTTGCGTAGTTTCTCCTGGGTCCTCTGGCTGCCACCTATGTGAATTGACCTCCCACACAACTCACCAAACTCAGAAGTAACTACGCAATCTCCAAGGAATGAATTCCCTTTGCATGCAAGAGATATCCTCAATAGAATATTCTTGCAATCGATAGTACACTGTCCCATAATCTGATCTCAACTAGGTCTCTGACTGAACTGACATGCATGAGTTATTTATGAGAGAATATTCAGTTATCTGAAGTGTAGTAGTTACATGCATGCATGCATTAACTAACTGAACTCACAATCAGTTCCAAAAACTATTGCAACTAATCTAACTGGAATTAACTCAGTTAACTGAGCTAGCTAATTACAACTCAAAGTACAACTCATCATGATCTCCTTAATTAAGGGATAACTTCTTCAATCAAAGGGAAAATTGTTGCATGTCTTCACATAGAGTTCATGTTGAATTTTCTCCAACTAGTTAAGTCAAGATGAATTAATTATTTTTGAGAGGGCTTTCTTCCGAAATCACATCATAATTCGTTTGTCGACGCGTTTCAAACCAACTAGTGTGGTTCATCGTCAGGACAAGTTGAAGAACCAGATCATAGCTGCAGTATAAATAGAGAGAGAAGGTTATCTAATGGCTATAATTGACCAGGAACAACTATATTTGACCAGGAAATGACTATAATTGACCAGGAAAGAACTACATTAGATTAGGGTAATAGGAATGACCAAGAGATAAGGAAAGGGACCAAAATTAAGTTAATTCCATAATTAATTAATTAGTTTTAATTATTTTTCGATTGTTTGCATTCAACTAGGAAACAATAATAAATGAGCTAAATAAAATTAGTTAGTTAGTTAGTTTTTCAACCTAAATTCCTAGTTTAATAAAAAATACATTTTAAGGGACCTATAATTAGTTAATTAAACAATTAGTTAGTTTTAGTTATTTAGTGATTAAATGCAATTTTTTGCATTCAATTAAGAATTAGCTAATGGAATTTCTATTTAAATCTAAAAAGAAAAAGCTTCTATTACTATTATTATATGAAATAATAATAATAATAATAATAATAATTAAATAACCTAATTATTCGTTTGGTTATCTGACTTAATTCTAAGTTTGATAACAAATTATAACTAAACTAGAAATGTAGTAATTTCTATTAAATTATAGGTTAAGGACAAAACAATATAACAATTTTCAATAAGTTAGTTAATTTGATTTATAATAATAATTTATTTATATTTTACTCTTGTGTGACTTAATAACAAATATAACCATGAAGCAATATCTATTAAACTATAGGTAAAAGACAATGGAAAAATATAACAATTTTCAATTAGTTAGTTAATTCGAATTTATAATATCACTTTATTTGTATTTTACTTTAGGAATACCGGGATTAGAAGGCCTACCTTATTATAATTATTTAAAGTATGTTTTCGGTATAACAATTTTTTTTTTATTTTTTTTTAAGAAGAATTTTGGATTAAAGTGGATCAATAAATTACAGAATAAAAACAAAAAGAGGAAAGGGAAAAAAGGAAAAGAAAATCAAATGATGAGGGGGACCCTGAGGGGGAAATGACACCAGAAGGGTCGGGGGCGAGGGGGGGAAATGGGGGGTTGGGGGAGGTGCTAGGAGGAAAGGGCAGGGATCCAACAACTGCTAATTTTCTAGCCATCATCTCTATTGAGATTTCTTAGCCTTTTTTCAATTTCTATGGCTTCCCTAAATTTCCGGTGGTGAAAAGGTGCAATCTTGGCAATAACACGGGCCTCCTCAATACATATGTGATGCTTAGTCTTTTCTACGTGTTCAGCCAGGGCGGAAGACTGGGTCCTCCTATGTTTAATGTCGACTGAGTGCTCCTGAATCCTCTGATTAATAGAGCGACCAGTCTCACCAACATAGGGGGTCCCACAGGAACAAGGAATAACATAGACGCCTTTCATGTCCTTGGGGTTAACAGGGTCTTTTACCAATCTAAGAGAGCTACAGATGGTGTTAAGGGGTCTAAAGGTTGAGGGAATATTATGCTTCCTAAGAATTCTAGCAATCTTATTAGTGGTCCCCTGGATGAAAGGGAGATGAACCCCTGAGACTCGATCTTTAGGGTCTTTCTTGGTCAAGGAATTCTTGCTAGCTTTAAGGAAAGCATTCTGACCTTGGTGCCTACTATAACCATTATTAATAAAAACGTTAATGAGATGGGCCTTCTCTTTATTGAGGCTCTTTTTATTAGAAATTCTTAGTGCACGAGTAGCTAGTGTGTTGAGAACACCTAACTTCTGAGCAGGGAAATGATGGGAGCTGGCATGAAGATACTGCTCCGTATGGGTCTTCTTCCGGAACACTTGGTGGGAGAAAGAACCGTCATCATTCTTCGAAATGAGAACATCAAGGAAAGGCAAGCACGCATCAACTTCCTTCTCCATAGTGAACTTTATAAAGTTTGCTATGGAGAAGGAAGTTGATGGGTGCCTGCCTTTCCTTGATGTTCTCATTTTGAAGAATGACGATGGTTCTTTCTCCCACCAAGTGTTCTGGAAGAAGACCCATACGGAGCAATATCTTCATGCCAGCTCCCATCATTTCCCTACTCATAAGTTAGGTGTTGTCAACACACTAGCTACTCGTGCACTAAGAATTTTTGATAAAAAGAGCGTCAATAAAGAGAAGGCCCATCTCATTAACGTTTTTATTAATAATGGTTATAGTAGGCGCCAAGGTCGGAATGCTTTCCTTAAAGCTAACAAGAATTGCTTGACCAAGAAAGACCCTAAATATTGAGTCTCAGGGGTTCATCTCCCTTTCATCTAGGGGACCACTGATAAGATTGCTAGAATTATTAGGAAGCATAATATTCCCTCAACCTTTAGACCCCTTAACACCATTCGTAGCTCTCTTAGATCAATAAAAGACCCTGTTAACCCCAAGGACATGAAAGGCATCTATGTTATTCCTTGTTCCTATGGTACCCCCTATGTTGGTGAGACTGGTCGCTCTATTAATCAGAGGATCCAGGAGCACTCAACTGACATTAAACATAGGAGGACCTGGCCTTCCACCCTGGCTGGACACATAGAAAAGACTAAACATCACATATGTATTAAGGAGGCCCGTGTTATTGCCAAGATTACCCCTTTTCACAACCGAAATTTTAGGGAAGCCATAGAAATTGAAAAAAGGCCAAGCAATCTCAATAGTGACGATGGCTGGAAAATTAGCAGTTGTTGGATCCCTGCCCTTTCCTCCTAGCACCTCCCCCAAGCCCCCATTTCCCCCCCCTTGCCCCGAACCCTTCTGGTGTCATTTCCCCCTCAGAGCCCCCCTCATCCTCTGTTTTGCTTTCCCTTTTTCCCTTTCCTCTCTTTGTTTTTATTCTATAATTTATTGATTCACTGTAATCCAAAATTCTTCTTAAAAAAAATAAAAAAAAAATTCCGCTATACCGAAAACATACTTTAAATAATTATAATAAGGTAAGTCTTCTAATCTTTGTATTCCTAAAGTAAAATACAAATAAAGTGATATTATAAATTTGAATTAACTAACTAATTGAAAATTGTTATATTTTTCCATTGTCTTTTATCTATAGTTTAATAGGAATTGCTTCATGGTTATATTTGTTATTAAGTCACATAAGAGTAAAATATAAATAAATTGTTATTATAAATCAAATTAACTAACTTATTGAAAATTTTTATATTTTTCCTTTTCCTTAACCTATAATTTAATAGAAACTACTACATTTATAGTTTAGTTATAATTTGTTATCAAACTTAGAATTAAGTCACATAACCAAATGAATAATTAGGTTATTTAATTATTATTATTATTAATTTTTTTTCTTCATATAATAATAGTAATAAAAGCCTTTTTTTTTTAGATTTAAATATTAATTCCATTAGTTAATTCTTAGTTGAATGCAAGAAATTGTCTTTAGTCACTAAATAACTAAAACTAACTAATTGTTTAATTAAGTAATTATAGGTCCTTAAAAAGTATTTTTTATTAAACTAGGAATTTAGGTTGAAAAACTAACTAACTAATTTGATTTTTCTCATTTATTATTGTTTCTTAGTTGAATGCAAACAGTCGAAAAATAATTAAAACTAATTAATTAATTATGGAATTAGCTTAATTTTGGTCCCATTCCTTATCTCTTGGTCTAGTCCTATTACCCCAATCTAATGTAGTCGTTTCCTGGTCAAATATAGCCGTTCCTGGTTAATTATAGCCATTAGATAACCTGCTCTCTCTATTTATACTGCAACTATGATCTGGTTCTTCAACTTGTGCTAACGATGAAGCACACTGGTTGGTTCGAAACGCATCGACAAACAAATTATGATGTGATTTCTGTCGAAAACCCTCTCAAAAATATTGATATGGATCACAGAAGCATAAATTCAACAAATGAATTAATTAACTATTTTTCAAACAACTGCTAAGATCAAATTCAAATTTTAATTCTCAATTTTAGTTCAAGGACTAACTAAAATTGGAATGTATCCCGAAATTCTATTTATAGCAATGCTGTTTTTAGCACTTCTATATTTAGCATTTCTTGTTACTATTTTAAACACTCCCTCTCAACAAGAAAGGGATTATATGTCACCCCAATCCTGTCTATGTGGAACTCGAATTTGCATTTTGATAATACCTTAGTCAAAATATCTGCATCATGCTCCTCGGTCAAAACATATAGCAACAACATGATCCTCTTCACCACTCAGTATTGAAGATGATGATACCAGATATCGATGTGCTTGGGACTGTCATGGAATATTGGATTCTCAGAGAGTTTGATACAACTCTGATTATCGCAATAGATCATGGTTGGATCCATCCTCTGACCAAACAATCCAACTAGAATTTTCCACATCCAAATGACCTCACATGCTGCCTGACTGGCAGCCATGTATTCAACCTCTACTGAGCTAAGTGCACTTGACCTCTGTTTCATGTTGTATCAAGAAACTAAAACTGAACCAAGGTTGAAAATTCCTCCTGAAGTGCTCTTTCGGTCTGATGGAATCCCAACCCAATCTGCATCAGCGAATCCCTGAAGCTTCACTCCCTCTGTCCGTCTATACCATTATCCATACTAAGATGTGCCTCTAAGGTATCTCAGCACATGCTTCACTGCCTTCCAAAACAACTTGGTAGGCTAAACCATAGCTTGGCTTAGCTGATTCACCGCAAAGCATAGATCGGGTCGTGTGTTTGCTAGATACATTTATGAACCCACAAGCTGCCGATAAACAGTAGCAGCTACTACCTCACCTGAAGTAGCATCCTCATTCCTCTAGTTACCTGCTAGAGGAGTCTGCATGGGCTTGCACTTCTCCATGTGGAATCTCCTGAGTATCTCATTGGCATACTTGCCTTAAGACACAAACACTTCCCCATCCTTCTGCCACACTTCCATGCCTAGAAAGTAGTGCATAAGACCCATGTCTTTCATCTCGAATTCTCTTGCAAGGTCCTCCTTGCAAGACTTGATCAATTGATCATCACCTGTCAATAGTAGATCATAAACATAAAGAACAATGATCAATGGCTTACCTTCTACCATGATGTGGTAAAGGTTAGCATCTGCTTCACTCTTTGTGAAACCCAACCCGGTGAAATAGCTGTCGATCCTGGTGTACCAAACACAAGGTGCTTGCTTCAGCCCGTACAAAGCTCTCTTGAGTCAGCACACATGTGACTCACGATCAAAGGTCTCAAATCCTTTTGGTTGCTTAATGTACACCTCTTCCTCAATCTTACCATTGAGGAATGTAGTCTTCGCATCCTTCTGATGGATCTTCCAACCCATCTGAGCTAACAGTGCCAAAATCGATTTGATAGATGAGTACCTTGCTATAGGAGCAAAGGTCTCATCATAGTTGATCCCCTCGACCTGTGAGAAACCACGGGCAACAAACCTTGCCTTATGTTTCTCCACACTGCCATCAGTTGCTTGCTTTACATTGTAAAGACATCGGGAACTCACCATTGACTTGTCCTCTGGTCTTGGAACAACATCCCAAACACTATTCCGAATGATGGGGTCATACTCCTCCACAATATCATCAACTGAGACTAGTTGCTGCACTGCTTCCTCGAAGGAAGATGGTTCAGTCTCTACACACTCCCCAACTAGGGCCATGTTACCAGTGTACCGCTCGGGTGACCTCCTCTATCTGCACTGAGAAGATGGCTGTCCCAAATTCTCTCTCACATCCAGCATCAATCTGTCAGCTTCCCTTGAGTGTTTCAACCCATCTCTGGAAGGCTTTGCATGAGTGGATGTCTCCACTCTTGGATCCTCTGCATGCGGCTGCTCCGCATCAGTCTAAGGCTCCTCCTCCTTAAGAACTAAAAGTTCCTCCTCTGCATGCAACTTGAGCTCCCTCTCAAGGGAAACTCACATGGCATTTTGCTCATTGAACTTCAGATCTCTATGTACCACTGTCCTCTGACTGGTAGGCAAGAACACCTGATAGTTGTGGGGTGTATTATTGTACCCCACAAGTATCCCCAACTCAGCTGTTGGATCTAGCTTCTTTCGGTCATCTTTGGTCACATGGCAATAAATCGATGATCCAAAGAAAATGCCTCCACAGGCCTCCATTGGTGTCTTCATTCCCAGTGTACAGTGTGGGCTTCTATCCTAAAAGTATACTATTGTATTTCATGCCTCAGCCCACAAATGAAATGGTAGGCTTTGGTCATGCAACACCACTCGATTTTCTCCCACAATCAATATGTTCTTCCTTTCAGCCACCCCATTTTGCTGTGGGTTATGGGGTGTCGTCAACTCCCGTTTAATTCCTTTTGATGCACATAAGTACTTAAACTATTGGGAGACATACTCTCCACCATTATCACTTCGCAAGGCCGTTATTTTATTTCCAGATTCTTTCTCAACCAAGGCATTGAACCCACAAAACCTTGAGAAGGTTTGATCCTTATTCTGCATGAAGTAGATCCAACATCTACAAGAAAAATCATTAATAAAAATAACATAGTACCTTTGTTTAGCAGTGGAGGCTGTAGAGAATGGTCCACACACATCTGTATGAACTCACTCCAAGATTACTCCAGCTCTACTGTCTCGATCATGAAAGGAAGATTTTGCATACTTACCTAAGGTATAACCTTTGCATGTATCCATTTGCTCTAGTTTTCCCTTGGGAAGTCCGGTAGAAATCTGCTACATGATCTTCAAGGCCCCATGGTGGAAGTGGCCCAATCTTCTATGCCATATCTCGCCAATATCTTGGCTCTGCACCAACTCTGCTTTGGAACTCAATGCAGCATAGGTGTCTATCTCCAGCTTGTAGAGATTCTTTACTCGAATCCCAATCCTCTTGGTCTTTCCAGTGCCAATATGCCTCAGGAATGCCTTTCCTTTACTAAAGAATACATCATAGCCTTTGTCTTCTAGCATAACAACAGACACAAGGTTCTTCTTCAGACTAGGCACATACTTTACATTAGTCAGGGTGAGAGGAGCTCCATGCTCCCTCTGAAACACAACCATACCTTCACCTAAAACATCGTACTTTCCATCATCGCCCATCTCGATGCGCATTTGGAGGTCCTTCTCCTCCAAGGTACTGAATAGACTCTTGTCGTCAGTCATGTGGAATGAAGCTCCACTGTCTAGGTACCAAACAAAACCCATAATCAATGAAACCATGCATGTGATGAGGGTGAAATCCAATTCGAACTGTGAGGTCAGTGCCTCACCATCTGATCCTTTCAAGGATCCCTTCTTGGATTTCTTCTGTGGACAATTTGTAGCATAATGGCCCACCTCATGACAATGAAATCATCTCACTTTCTATTTTTCAATCTTCTTCCCACCATGGGAAGAAATCAATTTGGAATGGGAAGCCTTCCCCTTCCCTTTCCTCACCTTACTTGCTAAGGCTAGATTTTCTTCATCATCTTGCTTTGATGAAGATCCATCTCTGGTGCTTCTTGTTATCTCCTCCTGCATCAGATCCAACCAAAGTCGTTCCCAATATTGTAGTTTCTCTCTTCCATTTACTGAGTCTTGGTAGCTATGCCAGATCTTAGGAAGACCGAGGAGAGAAAGACTCACCATGTCATCATCAGTTGTCATGATCCCTACACTTCCAAGCTCATCCATGCAGGTGGTGAGCTTGTTCAGATATGTAGAGATCATGTTGCCCTTTTCACACTTGATTTTTTGAAATTTGTCTTTCAGCGCCAACTTCCTCTGATCGATTCTGTTCTGATATAGATACTTCAATGTTTTCCACATTGAAAATGGTGTCTCCTTCCCATGAAGACTCGAGACAATGTTGTCTCGAACTCCCTCTAGAAGGATTCTCCTCGCTCTAGCCACACATTTCTTCCATTTCGCCAATTCTTGGGCATTAGCAGCTGCTGGCTTGGGGACTTCTTGATCAATGAAGTACTTCAAACCATTGTCCTATAATACCGCTTCCATGCGATCCTTCTAGGCTATATAATTAGATCTACCATCAAGGGCATACTCGAGTCTCAAACCGTTGAACGCCATTAGTGAAATTTGAGATGTGATAAGAATTCGAATTATATAATCAAGAACTTCAAAATTCGAACTTCGAACTTCTTTGTATACTATTCTTTGCTTTGATCACCTTTGCTCCAATACCATATACAAATTCCAACTGTAGACCACCTGATAATGCAATATACTAAAGAAAAATACTTGATCTACTTCTACAAACAAACCTGCGGAAGCTTAATTGATTTTGAGCAAGATCAAATTGAACACATATAACAGAGAATGATAAATCAATCACACATGAACACAAAAGAATACTCTGGGGAAAGCCTCAGCTAAAAATCCCGATATCTGCATTATCATACAAGTGGAAATATCTCTGGATTACACAAAGCTTTAGCTGACAAGCTATCCAGCTCTCAGTACAATCCCTCAATGCTGCTCATAGACTGAATAGACACAACATATGCCTTCCTCTAGTCCTCCAAGTCTCCTATTTCCTTGCGTAGTTTCTCCTGGGTCCTCTGGTTGCCACCTGTGTGAATTGACCTCTCATACAACTCACCAAACTTGTAAGTAACTGTGCAATCTCCAAGGAATGAATTCCTTCTGCATGTAAGAGATATCCTCAATGGAATATTCCTGCAACTGATATTACATTGTCCCATCATTTGATCTCAACTGGGTCTTTGACTGAAATGACATGAATGAGTTATTTATGAGAGAATATTCAGTTATCTGAAGTGGAGTAGTTACATGCATGCATGCATTAAATAACTGAACTAACAATTAGTTCCACAAACTATTGGAACTAATCTAACTAGACTTAACTCAATTAACTCAGCTAACTAATTACAACTCAAAGTACAACTCATCTTGATCTCCTTAATTAAGGGATACCTTCCTCAATCAAAGGGAAAATTGTTGCATGGCTTCACATAGACTTCATGTTTGATTTTTTCCAACTAATTAACTCAAGATGAATTAATTAATTATTTTTCAAACAACTACTACGATCAAATTCGAATTTTAATTCTCAATTTTAGTTCAGGGACTAACTAAAATTGGAATGTATCCCGAAATGCTATTTATAGTAGTGCTATTTTTAGCACTTCTATATTTAGCATTTCTTGTTGCTATTTTCAACAGGTAGTGGTATATTGAATAAAAAAGTATGCACACTTTTTCTCTCATTCTCATCCTTTTAAAGAAAGTACTATTGCAACAAAATCATGGAAATAGTCCAAAAGCGACATGGAATACTGAAGATTATTGTAAGTGACAAAGATCTAATTTTCATTGAAATAATTTGGATTGAATTATTTTCTTGTTTAGGTACTCAGTTGGCACACAAATCATGTTACCGTCCTCAATCCAATGGGAAAACTAAGATTGTGAATAAATTCTTAGAAACATATTTACACTTCTTGCATTTGATAAAGAGATAGAATGGGTCAAATGGTTTCCCTTGGCATTATGGTGGTACAACAAATAATTCCGCACTTTATAAAAAAATTCACCATTTGTGGCACTTCATGGATATTATCCTCCATCCATCACATCACCCTTGAAAGGGACTATAAAGGCTCAAGCAGTAGAAGACCACATCCAAAACCAATAAGAGGTTCTAAATAAATTGAATGAAAACTTACTTATGTCACAAAATAGGATGAAACAATAGACATATCAACATCACAATGAAAAGTAATTTGAAGTCGGGGATTGGGTATTTGTGAGACTACAACAATATAAATATGTGTCCCTTAATCAACAAAATAAGGAAAATAAATTATCTTCGGGGCATTATGGCTGCTATAAGGTGTTCCAAAGGATTGGAAGTATGGCCTACAAATTTTATCTACCTCCATCTTCACATGTACCTCCAGTATTAAATGTTTCTTACGCAAAGAAGGTAATCAATGATAAGATACTAGTCCAAAACCTTCTAACATAGATTAATGAAGAAAGGAAAATAATACCAAAACTAGAAACAATTTTTGAAACAAGGACTAAGAAGATGAGAAACCAAACAATTACCGAGTATCTCATGAAATGGAAGAACCTACCAGTGCAAGAAGCAACATGGGAAGATGACTTTTTCATGCATAAACACCCAAAAATTTTGAAATGTTGAGGAAAACACTTGTTTGAAGGGGAGGGGTGTGTTAATCCCTATATAAGGTCCAATCTAAAATAAAAATCCCTTATTAATCCCTAGGTAGTGAGTGATTAAATTTATATTGTTATAATTGTTATGTAGGCTAGAACCCCTCATGGTCCCATTTTATTATAATTGTATCCATTGTCTCCTGTATATATAATAAGGGGACCTAGTCTTAAGATCATTAAATATTATCTTTTTATTGTAAAATGAGGATTCCCCTTCGAATAAGACTATAATTATTGGTTTCTTATCACTTTTAAGGGACAAGGATCCTAACTATCTCAATTGGTGATAGGAAAAAATGTATTACCTATGGCAAGGGATTGTCACCTGGCCAAGGTTTGAATTATAGCTTCACCTTTTTGGTGTAGTGACATCCACTGATAAGTGGGCCTAGTTGCCACTAAGGAATTTTTTCTCCTTGAAAGAATACTTTCGCTGAAGCACTTCTAAATCCTATGTAGTTCTAAGCTACTATGCACAAAATAGAAAGAGTTAATCTATCTCTATTCTAAGCAAAAACTATCTCAATTGGGATAAGGATGTAGTTTCAATATCCCAATTGAGAGTAGATGGAGTGAAAGGAATTGAACATGAGATCCTAAGATGAATTTTCAAGCTACATAAATAATTCATACAATCACAAATACACATTTTCCTTAATTCAATAAATAGTTACCGAGAAAAGCGTATACATGCATGCTCATGCTTAATATGGAGTATTAACATAAATTGAAAATGAGATGAGAATAAGGCATCATATTTTAAAAATAGTTCACATAACCATACGACCAATAAATCAAATACATATTAACAAACAACCTAGTAAATATTTGTTGGGACTTCATTGACATGCATACTCACATTCAAAGACTAATAACAAATTCAATCCAACCATGAAAAATAGCTGAATTTGAGTCATAAATAAACACAAGTTCACATAAATGATAATAGTGCACAATGTACAGACTTGTATATCTTGAATTAAATTTGTCAAAAGAGTGGAATATTTTTCATTATACTCAAACAAAATAGTAGTATCAAGTCAAAAATACAATAAAAAAACCTCAAATTCTTCTACTGGGTCCTATAGACTTGAAAATAGTGTAAACATTTCTAGTTACTCATTTCAAAATTAAAATACAAATGATTTCAAGAAGGAAATGTGATAACAAAATTATCTTCACGCATTCAACTCATTCTCTCCACTTGCAAAAATTATCCAAAAAAAATCCCGTTTGTGCATGAATTATATTAAGTTACTATGGAGAATTCTAGAGGTGGAACTTGTAATTTTGAGCACATGAACATACAAATGGGGAATTTAGTGTAATTCCCATAATTACTTCCTTAATTCTCATTCACTATTACCACTTTGTCTACAAATCCCACTCTAGGGAAAATAATGACCATATTATTGTTACCTAATGTGAGTGCACTTCTCTTTTGGTTTCCTTGGGGGAAGGATGGAGCCTTGTAGGAAAATGTGTGGGGATATGATTCCATATGTAGGGTCTAGAGGGAACTTGGATAACCTTGAGGGAAGTTAGAACTCCTTGATCCAGAAGTCCCTAAAACTTATTGGTTGGCCTGTACTGAAGCTCCAAAAGGGTAGTGACATAGCCTAAGGGATAGTAGAGGTAGAAACGAGGGTGCACTACCTTGCATTGTGTAGGATAATTGGGATATGTGACTATAAGTTGGATTTATCTTGGGTTTTGTACCTCATAATTTACCTTGTTTTGTGTTGTTTGTGGACGATAGTTGGATTTGGGAGAGTATTTTTCCATGGTGGATTCATAGACCTATCCACAAGATGACTTACTAAGAATATTGGAGTAGTGTGGCCTATGGCTAGGTGGAAAATTTGAGGTATTTATCCAACTCATGACATATTCAAAAGATAATCTCTATTAATTATGCTTACATTCCTCTCCATGTTTATTCATATGAATACATGTTGTTTAATTTACATGGTTTTTATACATGATTACTATGTTGTTATTACCATGTTATATTTGCATATAATTTTAGTATGCATTAGGAAAACATGAAAAGGGAAGAAGTTGGGAACTAGGGGCAAATTTAGGAACTATAGATCGTATGGTGACAATGATATGGTATGGAGACAATAAAATTAATCTAGTTGTTTCTGAAGCCTTGGTGGTTTAATTATCCAAGGTATTAGAGAAATTATAGGATAACATATAAAAAAAAATAGAATTTGGATTTGCAGATGTAGTAATATGCCTAATGGGTGGATGGGGGAATTAGACACAGTGATCATCTTCCAAAAGAAGAAGTACTCAACAATATTGAGGATGTACTTTACTACCATGCATTGAACAAGTAAACTATCAAGAACTAGTACCCTTATCTTTGATAGTGGATTGTATTAACAAGTTGGTCAAGGCCGTAAAGATAACCTATGTAATGAGGACGCCAATTATTAGTTTCTTATTAGTCCTTTTGGGTTGTGAAAGTATCTTAATAACTTTTACACCTTGATGAATCATGAAATATTTTTTGGATATTATAATGATTTTATACTTGAATGTCATTGTTGTATTTATTGAAATCACATGAGTTCATATAAGGCACTTAGAAGAGGCCTTTGAGGTTTTGAGGTAAAATCAAGTTTACTTGAATAAGTTCAAGTGTGTCGTTGAGATGACAAATATTCCATTACCAGAAGGTTGGATGAGTAAAGGATGCAAATCACAAAGATCTTATTAAATTTGAGGATATTGAGGAATAGGACTCATTGATAATAATCCACGAGGTAAGGAGTTTCCTAGGATTGTTTAACTATTACAATAGGTTTTTTGAAGATTACCCTAAGATTTGGTACCACTTACTAAGTTGTTGAAGAAAGATATAACATGGAGTTTGTTAAAGAAGTGTTGGGAAAAATTATACAAATTGAAGCATGGAATTGATAGGATGACAATTATATTGGCATTGCCAAACTTTGAGTATATATATGAAGTGTAGGTGATTCCTTATATTTTTCTATTGGAGGTTTTTTCTGTTGGAGGGTCCCATGGTGGCCTATCAAAGGAAAAAGATACAATATCATGAATAGACGTAAAATTCTCATAAGAAAGTTATGACAATGGTGGTGCATTGTGTATAGGCTATGCCACCACGTTCAAATTTGAATTCAAGTTCAACTACTTTGAAGTTCGATCAAAATTTGACAGTGACAGTTTTTGTATTAAAATTATGCATTAAATTCTACATACTAATAAGTTTAAAATTTTAAAAATATATATAATAAATTAAAATAAACATAAAAATATATGTAACTAAACACATGATAGAAATGAAAATAGCATATTAACATGATTTAACAAATATTTCATAATAAAAATTACATCATCTTCTTTAAAAGTAAAAAAAATCTTCGTGAAACATAAAACCATAAATATAAACATAATCTTAAAGTCTTGTACATAATTAAACATCTAAAATAAAACTAGAATGAGAACACCATTTTTATTCTTGATGTTATTGTGGCCTAATTGCTCCATAAAAAAACTCTATTTCATCAAGAGCACTAAGCATAGTGAAGCCACTAGAGGCATGATTATTGAATTCACCACTAGATGCATGACTAACATTTTACTCTCGGTGTCAAAGACATCCTCATCTCTTGATACATCTAGAATAGGATTGTCATGGAGTAGAAGAATTGGATGAATATTTACATACATTGTTTAAAGATAATTGTAGATTATTGTGAACATAAACAAGATATTCCAATATTCTAGATTGAATATTCTCAAAGGCATTCCAATTTCTTTCACATTTTGATGCACTTTATCCCTATCTTAAGACATGAATTGCAAAATT
Source organism: Pinus tabuliformis (assembly GCA_031772625.1). Taxonomy (NCBI): domain Eukaryota; kingdom Viridiplantae; phylum Streptophyta; class Pinopsida; order Pinales; family Pinaceae; genus Pinus; species Pinus tabuliformis. Next base: position 910,913,117 of record CM062819.1, read on the forward strand.
TTACAATTTTGGGCCTCTCATGCATAAAAATACCACCATACTACTGGAGAACATTCAACCCTCTCATATTTTTTCTACCTTACTTCCTATTATCCCTTATTCGAACTTGCATGCTCAAAGATATTATCTAATTAAATATGTAACTGATGGATATGGATTTATCCTTTCTATAGCCTCATAAATTCCACTCCTGACTTCTTCATCTTGATGTCATGATACCCTAAACAATATAGGGTCCAAATAGAGTTGTGATACATGTACATGACTATGCATAATCTTCCATATTTGATTAACTACCTGCTAGATCTCTTTCTAATTAGTTTACATATTAGTGAAATCAGTTGCAATGGTCCATGCCCTGATAATAAAAAAACATACAAGGTTTGTCACCATCAACCATGTGGAGGAAATCAACAATTTAACCACATATTTTTAAAACCTTTTCAACATTTTTTCAAAATTTGTTGTCTAGCATTATTTATTCTACTTTCTTTGCCTTTGCTTCTTTTAAAATGTGAGATATATCCAACTTAACATTGTAGAAAGTAGTTATTCTTCTTTTCTTGAAACAATATTTTCATAGTAATGTATAACATGGAAAACCATGTATCTCAAGGCCTCAACAACTCTCTAGTTACATTTTTTCTTATAATATCATTGTGAGGTGATGGTTAATGATAAAGAGTACAATTGTTTTGGCTCGTCAAATTGTCTCATTCATCCATGGAAATTGGGTTAAATCTCGCAACAAAAAATTCAAGAAGTGAGTTGCACAAGTTTTCCAATAAATGGTATTATGCTTCTCCATAACCATATTTCCTACACTAGCACAATTTGAGGCATTATTAGTGACAACTTGGACAACATTTTCCTCACCAACCTCTTGAGTTGATTCATTCAAAATTTGGAGAATTTATTCACCTATATTTTCTTGATCCATTGCATTAAATTCCTTAAAAAATCAACCATTGAGGGAAATAAAAAAGTACATCGATCAATGATTGATGGCATAATTCTAATCAATTGTCACTCAAAATTTTGTATCTCATATATTTCCATGATTGTTTAATACTAGCCAACCTCTCTGTCACTCCTTCCTTTATTTTTTCTTTAGCAGTGTGGTTCCTAAAGCCTCGAACCCAAGAGGAACATACCCCTTGCCAAAATAAACAATGAATTTGAATGCATTTTTGAATTATGGGATCCTAACCACATTAAACATAATTACAGATGCATAAAAAATCTTAGCAATAACATAATCAACTTGTTTCTTCTTTATAGGTTTCCAAAATGCATTCAATGTTGATGTTTTAGTTGTTTTTGTTGAGGTGGAACTTGAGCCAAATAATTTTTAGGTGACATGAGGAAGGCTAGGTGAAGAAGACACTGCAAGCTCACTTTCAATCTATTTCCACTTTATTTCCTTCCACTTTTGGATTTTGATTTTTCATAGTCTCATTGCAACTTTCTACTCATTAGATATCACTGGGCATCCCTCCACACCACTTCCATTTACATTATAGATACTAAGAAAGTGGTCCAACGCTATTGTTAAGGTACCAGTGAAATGTATTCCATATAAAAAATGCATACATATACATTTCGTCCCTTGCCTATTCACATGTTTCCATGCCTCAATAGTGGATTTTTTAGGTGCTAGCTAATTAAATTTCTACTCAGTCTGCATTTCTGAACTCTTCTCACTATCATCTACTCAAAATTTTGGGTATCTAGGTTTTAAAATTAAGTTTAAAACCTAAATGTTAATTACATGTTAAGGTCGTGCACAATGCAAATATCAAATTTCAATATGGAATATCATGAATGATGCAAATATCAAATTTCAACATGGAATAGGATAACAATGTAGAAAATAAAAGGAAAAGGCTTAGAAAGTGAAAAGGAAACCATTAGCTTGAGGCTGGTCTTGAACGTCCTAGAGGCATGAGTGTAGAGTGATAAGTTGAATTCAAACTCAATTCATAGATTCTAAAGGGGGGACTCACAAAGTCACAAGTTACAACATACTACACAGTGGATTAGAAAAATAATAAACAAAGTTTGATAGGGAGTGCATTGTAACATCTAATGCTATGTATAAATTGAGGACGGGAGAATACACTAAATGTCTATATGGAATGAAACAATATATAATTCCACGTTAAGAACACAATGCACATTGTATATTTTAGAGTATTATACAATGCACATAAAAAAATGCAAAAAATGAGTGTATATATTATACATTGTATAGTGCACAATCTGGAAGAGTCCACGTTTACATCAGGGAGGAGGGTCATGTGGCACAGGTGCAACTTTCCATGGTGAAGGTTCAACACAAGTTGCAAGTTTCAACTCACACAGGAGGACATCATGATGAGGGTCGAACGAAGGACGATTGTTGGCTACTACAACTCTGTGAGATGGAGATTTGAGCTTTTTATTTCTTTTTTCTTTAGTAAGATAAAACACATAGCTTCCATTGATAAAATTTGTTACATTTACATTATTCTTCATCTTCTTCCATTGAATTTCACTACAGGCCACATTTTATACATCTTATTTGATCTATAACCTTTCCTCTATCCTTGTTCTAATGATTCTATCTATCCTTTAAACAAAAAACATGTTAAGGAAGAAAAATTTAACCTATTGAAATTTCTATTGTGTCTCATATCTCTTAGTAAGTTCTATAGAAAAATTATAGGTCAAACATAATAGGAAATTATCTAGCATATCTAGATGATTGCCTCTATCTCCTTCTATCATGCAAAACGTTATAGCTCAAACAAAATAGAGATATTTTTAGATATCTCGACAAATCAGGTTCTCAAAGTATAATAAACCCTGAATCTATATGGATTCATTCTATATAAAATAGAATTCGATTTGGCCCAAATCAATGCTTCTTCCCTCCTTCGATAGACCATCCGCCACATGGTTTTGGACTCGGTAGATGTGTGTGAATGATATCATCTTGAAACACCTTATCAATAGCCTAATCCTTTGCTTCCAACTTATCAACATTGATCACTCCAATTTTAATCTCATTTCACCCCGATCGATGATCATTTTGGAGTCACGGAATATGTCCATCTCCACGATAACCAACTAGTTTGCATAGAATAAAACTCCTCATAAAGTCAATAGTTCAACTCTAGTTTTATATCCCACTCCAGTGTACCAAATAAAATGGAAAAACTCATCTAAATTCAATGATATAACCACCTCACTACCACATACCTCATCTATTGAAGCCCCATAAAAAAAAGTAGTAGATATATTGTGCAAAAATCCTTCATTTGATAGTTGTGACTAGTTATCTTATCATTAACAAGACCTATCTCCTAGAAATATGTCGAGGCCTTCAAGGAAGTGCCCCTCACATCAGGCTTCACATGATTAAATATCTCATCATTCCTAGCTCTCCATATGCTCCACAGGATATAGAAGGGAAATTCCCTATATACTCCATTCTCCTTTAACCCCTAAGATAGGAAATCCTCAATGGATGAACTGACTCAATTAGCACTTCTATTTAGTAGTTGGAGAACCTCAATCCACATAGAGACTGCAAAAGAACACTGGAGGAAGTGGTGTGTGGTGTCTTCATTGTTGTAACAACATAAATAACATCTTTCAAGGCCAAGAAATCCTCTTTGAATAAAATTATCCCATGTCATGATTTTTTTCACACTAGTACCAACCATACAAAGCACTTCAACTTTTGAGGATATCCCAACTCCAAAATGTTTGAAACCATAGAGATTTATTTCCCTGTCTCCACCCTTGTGTCATGTATTTATATACTTCTTGTACTTGTAATTGACCTCCCCTATAACATACATTCCAAACCAGCGTATCCTCCCTCGAATACAGTTTAATGCCTGCTAGATGAAATTGAAGGATATACTCCTTCCATTCAATTGCAAATGGTTTTAACAGTAGTCAAATTTGATGACAAAACTTCTACCTTTGCTAGTTGGAGACCAGAGTTTATAAATGGTAAGAAACCCCTCATAAATCATTTTAAGTTTAATTACAATTGATTTTGATATCCCATCTTGTATGGAGTCATGGACATTTGATGAAAGAGTATGGAGTTAAATTAGAAAAAAACAATCCCATGATGCATCCTCAGGTGTAATGAAATTGAGGGTGCTGAAGAAACCATGCAGAATGCATAAAACCATGAGAAATACCAAAAGCCACCAAAATTAAATTTCCACTTAATTTTATTTCCATTGAATCAGCAGCTCATCTTTAAATTTGTTGAATTTATTCACAAGGAAAGTTGTATGAGTTTGATTTCAAATTAGAAATGGGGTTTGATTTTTTAGTTTAGTGAATCTAAGCCTAATGAATTTGGTTGAGCCTAATTTTCGATGAGTTTTGAATTTCCCCCGTAAAATCGTTGAATTTTGTGACAACTTGTACCAGCATGGAGGCACTGTTCATTAGAAAACTTGTTTGTGGTGAAGACAAAATATGTGGTGATTAGTTTCTTTGCAACTAAGTCTAATTTGCGATCTGAACATAAATAGTTGAAAGGATTTTTAGAAGAGTTTTACATGATAATTGGGTATTAGTTAGGAACATTGTGTTTAGCGTTAAAAAATAACAACCTACAGTGGTTAAGGAAGCCAAGGAACTTTTTTCGATTCCCATGAAAATCAAGGGAAAGTCATAGAATATTTGAAAGAGAAAATCAACATAAGGTTAGAGGAGGATCCCACTACTTTTAACATTTTTAAATACATAAAGGAAATTAAATCAATGTATTTTTGGGTGGACAGTGGATTTCTATATTTTTTTGATCACATGTATTTGCATAAGTGTTTAATCTCGAAAAGGAACTCTCAAGGGAGTTCCATGATGCACATTTGACAAACCATTTAGGAAAACAAAGGAAATTTTCATTTGTAGAATGAGGTTACTATTGGTAATATATGAGATGAGATTTTCATGAGTAAATATAAGCCTTTCTCATTTTCTAGCAAGACAAAGTAGACACTAGAACATTGGAAAGTCCACTCCAACCTTTCTAGTGCTAGAGAGACCTTGGAAAAATGTCTCTCTCATTGGAATTATCACTCAACTATGCATTTCATGAGGTTATAATGGGATAATGGTTGTGGTGGAATGATTTTCTAGGTATGCAATCTCAATTTCAATGAAGCTGCCTTATGCAATGGATGATGTTTGTTATACATGAAAATACCTCATCATCATCTCAAAGGAGAAGATCATGCATTCTCTTGAAATAGACCCCTTTATCAAGACCATTCAGACTATAATGCACCCTTCTAGAAAAAGTCATGCTACATACCTTCGATGTACATTGTTTGCAATATCTAATGATAAAATCACATGTGGTTCTCGGATCAACCCTTCCTCCTGTTAGTTTTACTCATGAACATATGCATGATAAAACTATGAGGAAGTAGATATCGTCTCTTTTTATTCTCGGCTCTTGGTCCCATACTTTCAAGAACCCTTGGTGTTCATCCCACATTTGAATGGTCCTAGCCAAAATATTGTCTTGGGCCTTCATTAGATCAAGGCAAATAAATTTTAGCAAACCACATCTCCTTAGAGTTGCCAAGAATTCCAAATCATTAAGAATTTACAATTCCTCTAGATCATGGACCCTTTCTCTCCATAAACTCATCTTGTCAGAGTTATCCTACATAATCAAACCCTTACATCAGTTTTTATCCTATTCATCGAGCTTTAGAAACAATAGATCAAAAATTTTATTTGCTTACCTGTGCTAACATGGACTCTTATACACTATCAAAACATGTTAATGTGGGCCTTCCTCTTTGGAAGCACATGTTAAGATGATTGATCCTACTAACCACTTGCGTTACCTAGCCAAATGAGTTAGGGATTTCTTAAAATGCAAATTTGATGAATAAAAACTGAAATAAACTCAGTTATATGAATCTGTCAGGTTCAAGCTCTTACCTAGAACTGAAGGGAGATAAAATGGTCACTTGGACTATTTACAATGTGCCTCAGAAGATCTTCTTCTTTTTCTTTGCAAATAACTCTCCCAGACTCAATCGGTGCAAATGAGGAGTTCAAATCCTATTTATAGACATTGGAGGTATGCCTAAACCCTAGGTTTGGTCATGTTCAAGCAATTTTTCCTTATTTTCTTTACTATCAATCCTAGTACCTATTTTGTAATATGTTTTATATGTTTCAATGCATTTTGAAGTGATATTTGTAGCATAATTGATAATTATACACCTTAAACGAGCCTTATTTTTAGGGACCTTTTTTTGCTCCTGACAATGAAAAAACCCCAAATTAACTTCTTCGGGGTCGTAAACCTCATACAAATAATATTTGAGCCATTCTTTTTCTATCTTTTTTTCGCTCCCTAACTGAAACATATACCACAAGTTATCTTTGTTTGACTCATTTCAAACTTTATGAAGGCTATCAAGTTTACTTTGTTCCCCTCATACTCGTAAAAAAATGAGGTGAACACCTATTGAGCTTATCTTTACCACTTTATCTAGACTCAATGGAGTAACTACATAAGAGGAACTTTGTTCGTTATACTATTAGACCTTTGTTGCACCCAATCACCAACCATCACAAAGATATATTTTGGAGTGTTCTTTAAGCTCTTTTTAGACTCTCTAAATGTGAAGAGACCACCAAGTTTATGCTTTTTGGACTCATTAAATCTAAGAAAATTGGGAAAAAATGGAACAAACAATTGTTACTACTATCTATATTGATTGAAAATTTTGTTAGTATTCTACTATCCATCCCTTGAAAATGACACTTACCCCACATATTCCTCTTTTTTCAACTTGTCTATGAACCCTACCGTATTAAGAGTTTCTTCTTGATACCTTGATCTCCCTACATATTCATGTCCTACTCCTCCTGGTGTTCTTGCGTCTAAGCTTCCTCATCTCTTTGGTGCCATTCCTTCTATTGTTCAAGGGATAGTCTACTCTTTCTTAAACTTTTCAACCATTTTCTTATATCCCTTATTTCCCCAAGTCAGTTCATCCTATTGTTTTCTATTATCTTTAAACTCAATCATTTTTGTCCCATTTTTCATGAATTAATGTAGGACTCCTCATTTCCTACCTTTGACAGATCCCTTCTGGTTGAATCCAACACATCATCTGGGAAGTGGATTTAGAAAAATCACAATACCACAGAGATTGCAGTCCTCAGTGGAAGGTTTCCATGTGTGTGATTGAGGGTTTTCATTATTGGCTCCGAATTAAACGATTCTATGAATGTTTGACATCAACCACCTTATTCACATTCATTTTATTATACTGCACATATTAGATACCATCATCCTTATTGGTGGCCATCCTCATGTCTATTAATGATTTTCATGACTGGTAATCAAATGATTTCTCACATGTTTGACTTCAACTCATTTATTCATATGTGTAGAATTATGTTATTCGAGACGACGACGAAGACCTTGGGTAGAGTCTTGCACCACTCAACCTTGTTTCCTCTCCCAAGTTGCAAATATTGTTTCTCGAGACAACTTTTATCAAATTGATCACTATGACATTAATCTACATTGTGATTATTAGTGGACACGCTTTGTCATGCGTCCACATGATATCATTTTGGTTTAGCTACTAAGCATGGGAATGCCTAACTCAGGACATGATTATGTATTTGACATATGTTTATTATTTATAGGCCTCCTTCCTTTTTTAACTATGAATCTCTCTCTCATCGACTATGTTATAAAGTATTTCGGATGTCACCTTATTCTTTAACCTCACACTTTAGGGGGCATCTGTTATACAGAAAAATACCTCCTGATCAACTCAGAGGATAAAGTCATGTTTTTTCTTGGAATACAACCTTTTATCAGGCCTTTTGATACTATAACGCACCCTACAAGACCAAATCAGAGCATTATAACATGGGCCATAGTCCACTAACTTGTGTTACCCTAGTTGGTGACACTCTGTATCCTCACAAAGCCCATGTTACCATACCTTCATGTAGCCATAATAAACAATCATGAGTTAACTCATTACGACTCTATTATTCACTCAACTAAACTCTGGAAGGTGGCATAATATCACCTCAAACTCATCCAAAGATGTTTCCTATCCTAGACAAAGCTCGTAAATTGGGATAAAACAACAAAGCTAAGGAAACATATTCCATCCTATTTCCTCTGCCCAAAATGCATTGAAGGAAGGATTTGGTAATTTTTTCAACCTCCCCATTAGATGAAATTTCAGCCTTAAAGTTCCCATGAAATTTTCATCTAATTTCCATGTCATGATATGTAAACCAATCAAAATCCTTTAAATTCAAAAATAGGTACATGTGAATATTTTGGAGGGAAAAGAAGAAAAACTAAATTTTTAATTGTATTTTTGGCTTATCTCCTTATAGGTTTACTCAAATTTCAAGTGTAGACTCTCATTGGATGCAGAATTAAATTCCACATCCAAGAAGTATCCATTATGCATACTTTGGAGAAGGACCACATTGATCAAAAAATGAAGATACATTAAAAAATCATTTTCAACACATTTTTTTTTAATGTATCTTCATTTTTTATCAATGTGGGTCTTCTCGAAAGTATGAATGATGGGTACCTGTTGGATGTCTAATTTAATTCCACATCCAATGAGTGTCTACACATGAAATTTGAGTAAACCTATAAGGAGATAAGCCAAAAATACAATTAAAAAAAATAGTTTTCTTTTGTTCTCTTCAAAATTTTATCACTCTTGTTTTATTGTTTTAGTGATTATTTCATTATTTTTGCTTAGGAGACCACTTTTAGGCTGAATTTTCCTCTAATGTATTCATATATTTGAGGCTTGTTCATTGAGAAAGGGAACCAAATTCATGTATTTTTATGTTGTCGAGATCGTGCTTAAGAGAGACAGAGAGTTTGAAGAGCTAAGAGATGGAGGAGGTCATGCTGCAACTACTTATGGTTTTAATCTTCCTTCATTTACTTAATTTATAGATCTACCATGGTTTATTCCAAATTATTGTATAATACTTATGCATCTCATGCCTATTTTACAATGATTTGGATTATGGTCTCTTACTAATGTATCTAATAATGTTTGATGCTCATTTGTTAATGCTTTGAATTGATAAGGTTTATAAGTTGTGAAGATAATCTTTCTTCACTTTTAGTACAAGATCTACCATTGGAGTTGAACTGGAACACTTGTCAACCACACTAATTTCTCCAACTGATCTATGCGAAAGGATAAATAGGTTATCTCTCACCTTCGCTTTGTTAATTTCAAATTATGGCTTGCATTGTTGAATAAATCTGACCATAGTTTACTAGATCCCTTGGTCAATCTTCACGAGGTTCTAGGAAAAGCTAAGTGGGTTTCCTAGTTGTCCATTTGAGCATAAATACTTATAGAAAGGTTATAAATATGTTTTGAAAAATATAGTGAAGTAATAGGGTCTATTACAAAAGGATGTGACATTCATAGGGTAGTTTTGGACAGAGTTGTTTAAACATGTTGAAACTATTTTGTTGATTATTTCAAGTTCCCATTAATAGATAAGTGGGTAGATATAACATAAAATGTCCCTTTGGAATATTACTTAAGGCATTTTGTTCTTGCCAACTAATCAAACTAGCTAAAATTGTTGGACGCAACGTAATTTAGTTACAACATGCAAATGATCGAAAATACTATATATAGTTTGTTTGAGTTGAATAATGGGAAATAGTTGTTGGCACCCGAAATAGTGCTACAAAGTTATTATAGATGAAACCCATAAACCTTGGGTTCATTAAAGGATGTAAATACTAAGTGGAGTAGGCATACATTTATTTGAGGAAGGTAGTCAAGAGGATGAAGCATTGCATAGATCATGGAATAAGAGAAACATAGCAACACACCCTCCCACTTTTACCCACTTTCACAAGATTTGTATGGTAAAAATAAGTTGAGTGTCACTATGATATGACCTGAACTCTAAGTTCTAGTTATGGAAGTGGGGCCTATAAACTGGAACACATACTGACATCCCTAAGAGACTACAAACTACTCAGGAGCCTAACAACCACCCTAGGTGGTCAATCCCTGAGTTGGAACTCATTTTCTCTAGATTAACTCCAAAAACACACCCATAACATAACATCCATGTGGTTGGAAGGATATAACCCACCCACAAGCCTGTCTCTGCATTGTCATGACCCAAAACCCCTAGTTCTATGCATGTAGTGGCGAGATCTATGCCACTTTTTTAGGCTAGCCTTTAGGCCACTGACAAGAACTACCTGTAACTTTACAGAAACATAAATAATATGATATCAATGACAGCCATTCAAATCTTGAGTAATATCTTGATCTAGACATCCCTAATACATGATCCGCATTTCATCAAACATATGATAAACATAGAAGAAATAGGTGATGAATGCATATCTAATCATAAACTTCTTAGCTACATCACAGAATCATCAAGAAGGTCCAATTCCCTCTCATTTAGGTGCAACAAAACATTTCATCCCATGCGTTCATAAACCATTACATAGCTTCTCGAATCATGACCAAGATCTATAGTAAGGGCACATCATCTAACCAAGCATATAACGAGATTATAACCGAAATAGAATCCACGAAAAATCAACCATAAGATCAAAATAATAACTAGTGCAAGTGCTAATAAATCATAATAAGGAAATGTAGAAATTTTGAAAATTATGTACAAATCTCGCTCTAAGATCATGTAGAAAATATTACTATAGATTAACCTGATAATGCAATATAACCAAAGCAAAATACCATAACCTACTTCTACTATCATTTGCGAAAGCTTAAAGATTGAGAAAGATCGAGATGAACACATATAACCAAAAGAAGAAGAATCAATGCACAATACAGATGAAAATACTTTGGGGAAAGCCTCAGCTAAAAACCCTACTATCTGTATTATCATACAAGGTGGAAATACATCAGAATTATACAAAACTTTAGCTCTCACAACTAGCCAGCTCTTAGTACAATCCTCCTGGATGCTCACAGGCAATCAAAGCTTCTCACAAGCCTTCCTCTCTACCCTCCAAGCTCCTATTTCCTTGCTCCATTCCTTTGGGATGATCTTCTACAATGAAGTGGAAAACTGATCTCTCACACTGATCTCACACCTTGTATGAACTACACAATCCTCCAAGGAAACTTACCTTTACTCCATGCATGAGTTTCATTTATAGGAAAACACATGCAACTGATAGTACATTGTCCTTGTCTTTAATCTCAACTAGGTATTTCTTAGGGTAGACATGTATGAGTTTCTAATGAGGGAATCTTCAGTTATCTGGAGTACACTGGTTGAGTGCATGCATGCATCAATTGACTGATAATTCACATTAGTTCCTCAAATAGTTTGGAACTAATTTAACTGGACTTAACTCAGTAAACTGAGCTAACTAATTACAACTCAAATATAACTCAATATTATCTTATTAATTAAGGGATAATCTCCTCAATTTAAGGGATAACTGTTGCATGATTGCAAAAAGACTTATAACTTGAATGTATCCAACTAATTAATTCATAATGAATTAATTAATTATTTCCAAGCAGCTGGTGAGACTAAATTCGATTTTAATTCACAATTTTAATTCAAGAACAAATTAAAATTGGAATTCCTGGATTCTATTTTTATCATTTCTTATTGCTCTTTTCAACACTCCCACTCAACAAGAAAGGAATTCAACTTGATCCTGATCGTGAACCTTTGAAATGTTATGCATGCAACACTTCTCGCTAGTGTTGTTGCTCCAGCAACTCTAGAAACAAAAAAACATCCATCCTGAATCAGTATGATGCATATGTCATCAAAGTCTCTGACTATTATTGCCTCTGTCAACTGAAAACTTTGCACTTCGGCCGACTCTACCTTTCTACACTATTTTCAATCCTTCTCTAGACTCTTTAGTATCTGACTACTCTAGCCTCTGTCACTTTGATCTCTAACTGCATCAATCCCATTGATTCCTCCCACTACTATGTACTTTGGGCTCCCATAGCAAGGTACGATCCATGAGATAAAACCTCTCAATGGACCCTACCCAATTTCAACCTTTTTGAGACTATCAGTTCACATCTTCCCACCTCACACCTGGAGGTATGGTTGCATGTGATTCCTTTGCCTTCTCTAATTGTGGCTCCTCCACAATTGTCTGAGCCTTCTTCTGGGACTGCATGTTGAGAGGTAATTTACTCTCCCTCTCAACCACCAAGTCTCTAACATTTGCCTTGCTCCTTAATGCCTTACATGCATCTTGAACCTCAAGAGCATACAGGTCCTTAACTCATGAATGGATCTATTTCACCTGTCTCGTGGTGATGTGTCTAAGGAACACCTTTCCTTTACTGAAGACAACATCATAGTCTTTGTCCTCCAACATTCCGACTGATACCATGTTCTTCTTCAGTCCAGGCACATACTTCACATTTGTCAAGGTGATAAGAGCTCCATGCTCCCTCTAAAAAGAAACTGTGTCCACTCCTGAAACACTATACCTTCCGTCGTCACCCATCTCTATGCACATCTTGAGGTCTTTCTCCTCCAAGGCACTGAATAAACTTTTATCACCAGTCATGTGGAATGAGTCTCCACTGTCAAGATACAAAACACAACCCATCATCGATAACACCATGCATGCGATGAGGGTAAAGCCCATTTTGAACTGAGAGGCTAATGCCTCACCTTTTGATCCTTCCGAGGATCCCTTCATGGACTTCCTCGATGGGCAATTAGTCGCATAATGTCCATTCTCATGACAACTAAAGCATCTCACTTTAGACTTGTCACCCATCTTCCATCCATGAGAAGAATTTGATTTGGAATGGGAAGCCTTCCCCTTTCCTTTCCTTGCCTTACTCACTAAGGCCAGATTTTCTTCATCATCATCCTTGGATGAATAACCATCTCGTGTGCTCCTCCTAATCTCCTCCTACATCAAATATGACCACAGTCGTTCCCAATTTGATAGTTTCTCCCTTCCATTCACAGAGTCCTGGTAGCTATTCCAGCTCTTTGGAAGGCTAAGGAGAGTGAGGCTCACCATATCATCATCTACAGTAGTTATTCCGACACTACTAAGCTCATCTCTACGAGTGGTGAGATTGTTCAGGTATGTGGAAATAGTATCGCCGTTTTCCATCTTGATTCTTCGAAGCTTATCCTTGAGTGCCAATTTCCTCTGGTTGCTACTGTTCTGGTAGAGGTCCTTCAATTTCTTCCACATTGAAAATGGAGTATCCTTCCCATGGAGACTCGAGACAATATGGTCTCGAACTCCCTCAAGGATGATCTGTCTCACCTTCACCACACACTTCTTCCACTCAACCAATTCTTGTGCATTAGTTGAAGCTAGCTTTGGGATTTCTTGATCAATGAAATACTTCAAGCCATTGTCTTCTAATACAACCTCCATGCGATCTTTACATGCTATGTAATTCAAGCTACCTCCTAAGGCATACTCGAGTCTCAAGCCATTGAATGCCATTGGCCAACCTTGAAGTATGATAAGAATCCGATTTGTACCTGCAACCCCAAACTTCAAACTTCGAATTCTCTTCTCCATATATTGTTCACTGCTCCGATAAACCTCGCTCTGATACCATGTAGAAATTCTTCGAATTCTCTACAAATATCGCTCTAAGATCATGTAGAAAATATGACTGTAGATTAACCCGATAATGCAATATAACCAAAGCAAAATACTATAACCTACTTCTACTATCAATTTGCGGAAGCTTAAAGATTGAGCAAGATCGAGTTGAACACATATAACCATAAGAAGAAGAATCAATGCACAATACATATGAAAATACTTTGGGAAATGCCCCAGCTAAAAACCCTACTATCTGTATTATCATAGAAGGTGGAAATACATTAGAATTATACAAAACTTTAGCTCTCACAGCTAGCTAGCTCTCAGTATAATCCTCCTAGATGCTCATAGGTAATCAAAGCTTCTCACAAGCCTTCCTCTTTGCCCTCCAAGCTCCTATTTCCTTGCGCTATTCCTCTGGGATGATCTTCTCCAACCAAGTGGAAAACTCATCTCTCACATTGATCTCACACCCTGTATGAACTGCACAATCCTCCAAGGAACCTTACCTTGACTACATGCATGAGTTTCATTTATAGGAAAACACATGCAACTGATAGTACACTATCCTTGTCTTTAATATCAACTGGGTCTTTCTCAGAGTAGACATGCAAGAGTTTCTGATGAGGAAATCTTCAGTTATCTGGAGTACACTAGTTGAGTGCATGCATGCATCAATTGACTGATAACTCACAATTAGTTCCTGAAATAGTTTTGAACTAATTTAACTGGACTTAAGTCAGTAAATTGAGCTAACTAATTACAACTCAAATATAACTCAATCTTATCTCCTTAATTAAGGGATAATCTCCTTAATTTAAGGGATAACTGTTGCATGACTGCAGAAAGACTTCTAACTTGAATTTCTCCAACTAATTAATCCATAATGAATTAATTGATTATTTTTAAGTATCTGGTGAGACTAAATTCGATTTTAATTCACAATTTTAATTCAAGGACAAATTAAAATTGGAATTCTTGGATTCTATTTTTATCATTTCTTGTTGCTATTTTCAACAGAAAATACCTTATATTAACATATGAAAAATCCAACCTAGTCAGGGACTTCGATGTACCAGCTAACCATAGATTGGGTTGAACCAGATATCTCTTTCATTCAATCACCCTTGTCCCATATTCCAAGGATGAATATGGGATAATATGGGTTAAACCAAAATAGAACAAACTAGGGCTTCCATAGGCCAAACTACCTCAACCATCTACAACACATATTTCATCTAAACCAACCTAGAAATAACTAACACCAAAACAAGCATGGATGCATCCAACTTCCTTCCTAGGTCCAAAGGAATTTTCCTATATCCACCGATCCATCAACATTTTTAGGAGAAATCCCATCTCCACCCTTGACCCTTGGGAATTTTCACAAGACCACCTCAAACAAGATCCAAGTCTACCAACCATCCCAAGCTTAAACCAAAACAAGGAACCCACAAAAACATGTCTACCTAGGAAATGACAAGGCAAGGCTTAAACCACTGTCAATCCAGGAAAATTCCATGCTAAGGAAAACAAACATAATCAAATAACCAAATGCATGTACCATGAATTTTGATCCATGCATGCCAAAACACAGTTGCACAATGTTACATGCAAATCCACAACTATTTTCCACCCTTACTTACTTTTGTCCAAACTTCCTCTTACACATCATCGCCTTCCTTTTCTTTCGTGTCCAAGTGCTTGTTCTCTCTCCTTAGTTGATCTTGATCAAAAGATGAGAAAAAGTTATGAATTGATTCTCTGACACCTTTTTAGTATTGATGTCCAACCTCTTCCTTTCCTTTTTTCTTCATTTACCTCTAATTTCTATCTAAATTCCCTTGCATGCGCATTTGTGTCTCTTCATCTTCCTTTTCACCTATTTTCCTTTATTTCCTTAATTAAAAGGCAATTATTTTCTCTTTTCCATTGATACTTCCTTTGCCAATTTCCATAACCATTATTAAACCACAAGTGATTCCCACTATAATGTTTTCCCACCGTTCAACTTGGAATACACATCCTTTCACTTTGGTCTTATTTTGTTTACATGGAAAATCAACTCAAGGATGTTACAAACATAGTTTAAAGTTCATGACAATCATCACCCAAGTTGGCTAGAAAACAATTTACACCATGTCTAGTGTGTTGCAGTTCTTTTAAGGACCATTTAAGGTGCTCGAGAAGATAAATAATTTTACATTTAGGATGGAGATGCTAGAACACATGAGATATAACAATCCGATTTTCCATGTAAGTTAGCCAAAAATTATATTAGGATTGATGAAGTTAATCCTAGCATAACAGGGTCATCCTAATCCCATACATTGATCATAGGAAAAATATAATTAGAAGTGCACCATATTTTGGTGCATAGGATTTCCCATCTTGTTAAGAAAAGGAAGGAAAATTTTTTCATATATAAAGACAAGTTCAAAGAGGATAGTAGGTGACGGGGAACTATTAGAGAAATTTTGAGGTCTAAAATGGGCCTCAAAAATATTATAAAATAATAGTGGAAATAATAAAATAAGATTAGAATACATCATCAAATTTTATGGGAAAAAAGAAAACACCTATTTTTTCCACTCGTATTTTCAACTTATCTCCCTATAGTTTCACTCAAACTTCAAGTAGGAGCACTATTTAGATATGAAATTTAATTCCTCTTCCAGGGAGTTCCCATGTAGCATACTTTCGATGGACCCTGCTACACAAAAAATGAAAAATACATGGAAAACGTGATTGTAATAGTGTTTTTCATGCATTTCTCATTTTTCATGTAGCAAGGTCCATTTAAACTATGTGACATGTGTACTCCTTATATGAGGAATTAAACTCCATATGCAATGAGTGCTCCCACTCGAAATTCAAGTAAAACTGTCGGGAGATAACTTGAAAATACGAGTTGAAAAAGTAGTTTTTTCCTTTTTTTCACTCCAAAAATGGTCAATCGTCCCCCATGGTTGACATCAGCATCTTGAATCCTATTGGTTCTTATAAATTTGATTTTGGTTGTACAATTGTGTTTTGAGGCCCATTTTTTAGCTCAAAATTTCCCTAATTAATGGATCTCTGAAAATATGAGGATAAGTAGGGAAATATCATTGCAATTCTACAACTATTCATTGGGAATTGTTGGGATGACAATAGTTATTGGGGGATATTTAATGCCTTCACAATAAGATGGTGCTAGGCACCCATGCTCAATTGGTTTAGGTGTGCAAAATAGACTAAGGTAGTATTCCAAAAATCTAGATGATGCATACTAGACAGTTAGATAGCTTGGTGAATCATTTAACTTGGCAGAGTGGCTTCTATATATCCTTATAACACCTTGGGTAGTCATAACATACCCAAGCTTTCTTGCACCTACTAGGATGGTGGAGTTCTTATAAATTCCTTAATTTCCCACCATTTAAACATAGTTCGAATACCATAATAAGTCTTGTCTATTTCTATGATGAAATAACACAAGATTAGAACAATGATCATGTAATAATAATGAAAGCATATACGTTTTTAAATGAAAATTGTTCATTAAATATAATAGAATTTATAACCATATTATTTACATCATAAAATAATCATAATGATAATAAACAAGAGCAATTATCTTTTAAGAAAATATTACACCAAATGGTCATAGAAATTATGCATTCCTTCCAACCATAGGCACTATTTCACTAAATATCTTTGCTACATGCTACTCTCAAGTTGGGGCTCTAATTCCCTAAGGAAAAACTAACTCCAATGGCTAGCTATAGTCCTCACACACAACCCAACACCCAATATTTTCATAGTAAATTACTCAGATAGAAATTCCAATCACCTAATTCTATTTTCCCTTTTGTCTTCACAACCCATGGAATATTATAACCTTCTCTACCATGTAGTCCCTTAGTTTATCCTTATTCCCTCCAAGACCTTGGTGCAAACCAACGATGAAATATATGAGTTAATGGATCCAATAATTTCAATTGTAATGAAGTCCTCAATAACAATTAATCATACACATGGGTATTTCCCACATAATTCACATAATAGGAATTGTTAACACTTTGTTACATGCATGGTATTCCATATATCAATCATTATTTTCCTTCAATTAATGGATAATAAACCAACAAAATGATTAGAAACAACCAACAACTAAGGCATAAGTATACATGTTCCCAACTCACCATGTGGCTCTCAACGAAGTCTACATAAGTACTTTTGCTAACTAATCCAAAATTTGATATGCCTTTAGAATAATATAAGGAAACATGCTTTGGTTATTATAAAATATTAATATTTTTTATTTGTCCCCTTTTAGCCCCTTATCCTTGCATTTTCATTCGTTTCTTGTGGAATCATATCCCCCTTTATTATCATCGCTTTCATCTACAACTAGTGATGTGTTTTTTTATTAATAGATTTTGATATATGTATCTACATTATTTGGCCCACACAAATCCTTGTATTTTGATTTAGGTGAAACCAAAACGAGAATTCCATCTATAGCTTGATTGCATCTTAGATAGGAAGGAAAATCCTTTGGAATTGAACCATCATGTAGGTCAAGATGCAATGAAAGGACTTTAGTGTAAATGAGGTGATGTGGGAGTTGGACGATGCCATGAATATGGTATATGAGGTTATGTGGGAGTTGGAGGATGCCATGAATATGGTATTCCCAATTTTTTATACTATAAATAGTCCTTGAAATTAATAATAGAATTCTAAGGATGGTGTTCCTTTAAGGGGGATGAGATTCTAACACCCCTATTTAAACCCCTAGTTTTGTAATATCTAATTAAGACCTATAACACTAGAAATGGCCTATATTGATATCTTAAGAAAAAATTATCTAATATAATATGAATTTTATATAATATATTTCCAAAATATAAAAAGGAGTGGAGCCCACACAAACCTTGATGCCTGATACGATGTTGTATGGGTGAATTGGGAAGTTTCCTATTTATCCTAATTTTAATGTATAGTTTTATTTATTTCCTAAATTTCAAATTTGATAGTTGAAATACGTAATTAAGTAGTTATGAGAAGGAATTGGGAGTTTTACTAAAATAATCTAGAGGTATGGGATACATACCCATTCTAGAGACTAATGAATTGATCACATAGCCCAAGAAAGAGATCCCAAATTATCACGCAAGGGAATTGTTGTGTGGTGTAAAAAGAGTAAAGAAGTGTGTGTTTTCGTAGTGAGTATTTTCATAGAATGTGCGAGTGTGGTCAGGAACAGAGATACCAAGAAGATAATTGCATATGAATATGAGACACCATATGAAAACGTAAGAGAAACCAAACCACACATGGGTGGCAATAGTGTGACTTTGAATAGAAGGTGACAATAATCCTTTTGAGTCACAACAACATACTTAGAGTTATGAATTTACCTAGTTGGGTAAAGGAGTTAGTATTCAAGCCTTTATCCTAAGTTAGAGGATCGAGAGAATTTATAATTAATTAATTTGAATTGAGAATGAAAGGAACTACGAAAGAGGAAGTATTGAGGAACTATTGGCTTAGAGAATGACTATGTTTTGTGCTATGTAGAATCATTGTGACAATATTATGAGCATTAATAAACCTCGACTCAGAGTTTGAATGACAACAAAACGATTTATATAATGCGAAGGAGAATGGGATTCGTGTATTCTACCTTGATTTGAACCTTGTTGATCCCTAAGTGAGTCTTACTCCTAGTGCATTGGATCTAACTAAGGGGTTCCTAGTTGCAAGAAAATTGTAGTGTAGTTGGTCCTATGGTTGTATCGTGAGTGTCTCTCCTTTCTTTAATTTCCAGTAAAGTTTAAAGTGATATAGATAACTGTATTCATTTCCTCTTTAATTAAATTATCTTATTTTACCAAGCTTCATGGATGTTGTAATTCCAGGTTACTACATATGTATGAATGATGAGCTCAAAGTATCTTTTAAGTATATTTTCCTATAATTTTTTTGAAGTATATTATGTTGTGGAAAAGAAATCAAATGTTAAAAGGATCTTTGAGGCTCTTTGTATATATGTAATATGAATGAAATTTAATAGGTCAGTTTTGGGATGGAATAGTTGTGTTCTATCCCCATGATTAGAAACTTTGTTTCCTTTAGAGATAACCTAGAATGTTTGCCTCTCTATTTGTAAGAGTTTGGAGTTGAAGTGTGAAGTTTTAGTCCAAAAGGAGTGAGCAGGGTCTCATTCAATAGGGTGAAGCTATGGATTTGGACATGAGCCATCTATTTGTCTTCTTTGGGAGGAGCAGTCTAGTTTTGGGTAACATTTTAGAATAATTGTACAAGTTATAGAAGTTTTTCAAACCTTCAAAAGTCTCTAGGAAATTTATTACCTTGTTAGAGTTAGTTTTGGTCCTTTGAAACAAGCTTGAAATCTTAGCAAAAGTATTAAAACTTTTGGTATTACTTAGCATAAGTTTTGGAAATTTTGGAATTATCTTTTTGGCCCCATACCCTGGTCATATGGCTCGATAAGAGCCATGACCATGCCTAAAAAATGCACAAAAGGAACAAAAATTAAATATCTTGCTAAGTACCATAATATTTCAAGTGTAGCAGATGAGTATTTGAATCCATTAAGTGTGAAAATCAGACATCGAGATTTATCAAAGGTGGAAATTGGTGGAGGCGTAAATATGGATTTTGTAAAGTAGTTAACAGGAAGTGGGGTTGTTTCGGACATCCAAACATCTAGAAAAGCCTTGTAAAGTCCATTTCCCAAAAACATAGATGCTATATGAGGATATGAAATATCTTAAGCATATCATACAAGAACTACAATCTATCAAGTGATTGAGACAAACATTGAAGTATATTAAGGGTGGAAAACTAGACATTTGGGAAATTATATATACATTTTTTTCTAAAATGTTAGATGTTGGATGGCCAAGATGGTGGAACCCATAATTGGTGGAACTATGTGTGGGAGGAACCCTCACATAAATGTTTTAGGATATATGAAATATACTAATATATTTAAACTAACACTCCAAACCATTAAGTCCTAGAGAAAAAAACTACATTATGTTAAGGAGTGGAAGTCGACGCATCTAAAAAAGTAAAAAAATGATTTACTATAAAACCTATATTTGGATGCCACTGCAATAAACCATGTCGAATTTACATGGAGCCTATGTGGAAAAAAGGACTACTGTTATGATCCTTTCACCTTAAAAATTATAAGAAACAAATAATTATAGTCCTCTTTGAGGGGTAACCTCCTTTTACAAAGGATACAATGTAAACTACAATATGATGATCCTAAGACTAGGTATCTCTTATGTGTGTCTATATGTATGTGCGTGTGTATGTTTATGCAATAGATGGAACAATTATAATAAAACGAGACCATGAGGGGTTCTACCCTACATAAGAATATAACAATAGAAATGTAATCGCTCAATATCTAAGGATTAACAAGGGGTTTTAGGATTAACACGGGGTATATATAGGGCTTATAATGGCCTTGCACTTCAAATAAGTGTTATCCTCAAAACATGACTATCCTTGGGTGTTTCTGCATGAAGAAAACATCTTCCCATGTGTCGAGTAGTAAAAAGGGTCTTTTTCACCTCTATTTACCCTACATTAATTATTAATCTAGGAATGATTTGTTATCTCAAAGAGTGTACTCAGTTCGGGGTGGTCATTTGTCAGAGTAATGCTAGTAATATAGTGCTTTAAATAGAAGAGTAAACAGATGCTTGGAATAAAATCTACTTTCAAAAAGAAACTTAACACTCTGAGACTTAAATCATTCACTCAGAAAACTACAGCAATTTATCAGTCAAGGGTGCAGTAATAATAACTCCTCCCTTTGTAAACTGATGTAATTGAGAAGAAATTTAAGGAAAAGATCATCAACCTGGGAACTGGACAACAACTGTCAATGTTCACTATAGTTTCAGATCGTTCTGTGCACATCAAAGCAATGATAATTCAAATAACAGGAAATGGAACAACAACTAATCTATTTAACTCAATTGAACAACAAAGCTTTAACCTACGAAAATGAAGCAGTAATTGCAATCTTCACTCAGAAATGATTTGAACAGCAAACGGAAATGGGACAACAAACTAAAGGAAGCTATGAAATATTGAACAACAACCTGAATCAAATGTAAATACACAGCAAACCAAATTGAATATTACACACAACACTTCTCTGTTGAAGAAACAATAATCTGAGTTTCGACATAACAATTATTAATCACAGTTGTGAAGAAACAATAATTGTGATCATGGTGGAACAGTAGTCCCAATGAACAACAATCACACCTGGGAGTAAACTATAGATAAATACACAATAATACCAATTTACAAATACACAGCACTTTTACTTGTAATCGAACAGTAATGATAATCTGTAAGGAACAACAATGTTATACAATAATATCAGTTTGTTAAAGGAACAACAATACGATATAACTTTAGAATGAGTAGCATAAAATTCTTGTGCAGAGAATAACCTTACTATTCAAATAGGAATGAAATATAATAAAGCTAATACATGAAATAGTAATGAACAAAAGATTACTAAACAAGGAAGATAAAAGAAATCAAACCACACACGACTTGGAATCGAGAATTAATGGTACATGAAGCAAGTCATCCACCAGGGTCGGGCCCTTAGCCTCCAGGGATGCACTGCTTATGATTACTCCAAAATCAAAGATGGAATGACAATAGATTTTATATATTAAGCATAAAAATAGAGTTATAGTAATCGCTCTTTTAAATAGAGTCGACGATCAAAGTTTCAATTACAATAGTGAATTTCATAAAAACATCAATAGTCTGCCCCTTGGGCTAGCAATGTTGTCCCTTCTTATAGCATCCGAGCGGAGATATCAACGATACAAAGAATCATTAAGGTATCGATCCCTTAGGATCAAAGGATCTTGAGGGATTCACCATATTTTTAGCTCTCAGTTATCTTCTCGGTCTCTTGCATCGATTTGGTATATTCTCTTCATTTTCCTGGCTTGTACGCTCCAATCTAGATTGCCTCGTTTGGATGTGGTTCCCTGTCAAAGGGACATCAGTTGATTTCGTCTTGTATTTTCCTTTGGAATGGAGATTTCCCATTTTCCTCTTTTTCTGCATAGGAAAAGGGTAATTATTAGTCATTTTACGTTGCACACAAATCTTGTAAACTTTATCATAATCTTTCACCATATACCTATTTCATAATGTAAAGAAGTTATGAATTTAAAGAAAGGATGACAAAATAAATGGTAATTACATACCTTCTCTAGTGCTCAACACACACATCCCCTTGCTTACCCTTTTTCATGCCCTCATGAAAACATTGTAATTGATATGCAAGACAGTTAGGGAATAGGCTGGAGAGGGGATCTCATTAGGTGGTCTATAGCCATGATGCCTAGCTAGGAATTCAAAAGGATGTCATGTCTGACCTTCAGGCATTTCATATAAGGCTTGATATCTTGGTGCAAGGTGCCAAATGACTGGACTTCAGAACTACAGCCTAACCAAGACGGGCCTTCTCTCAAAATGAGGTCACCATAGATACCCAAGCGGTCAGTAGCTAGCTTAAAGTTCTCATAATTGAATGGTTTCCTGTTTTGGATGTTCCGATTAGAAGTCTGGTATCAGAATTTGGATGTTGTTATGGCAAGGTCTTTGATGGTAAAGAAGTATTCTATTCCTTGCTCAACGACTGCTGTGTGAATAGGTCCCAATGCTTCGATCACTCCCTGAGTTCTCATTAGGCTCCTATGTTTATTCCATAATTGCAGTGGATCTCTAGGTTCACACCTCACCCATAAATCTAAACCATTCTCTTGTCTTTGAAAGACATTGTAGGCTTTAAGCCACTTTATTTGATTAACACCAAAAGAAATAAATGCCTGTAGTTGGACATCACAGACAAAATGGCTAGGGTTCTGCTCTGTTTCTCCATCTAATACAAGATTGTGTAAATAAAATTCATATAACAATCACTGAACTTTCACCCTGTAATGCTTACAACAGTTTATGAAGTCATCAATGGTTTTTATCTCTATAGGTACTCTTGCTTTAACAACTTTAATTTTCAATTGTAAATATCTTTCCATTAAAAACAAAGCATAGTTCCTAGTAGGTGCCCTACATGCTAGCACGTCAGTATACAGAGAGCATAAGGTATCCATTTGTTTGATGACTATGTCTAGTCTATGGGTTACCTTTTTGACTCTTTCTTCTGCTTTTCGCCATCCTTCAAAGGCCTGGATTTTTGATGCATTAATGTTATTCATCTGCTGTTGTAATTTCTCATACTTTTCTCGAGAGACAGTCTACTCTGTAAGTTTCTCTATTTTTTGATGGGCTTGTGCCAAATCTTTTCACAAAGTTACTGTCCTTGGGTCATTATCCGACATAATAGTTGTAGGTGGGAGATCTACTTGGATCTTCTTATCATAACATCTGATCTTTAGGTTCGAGTTTCCTTAGAGGATGGTGCCTCTATTTGAATTTCCTTATCACAGGCCGATATTTTCTCTATTTTTACTTCGACATGGGCAATAGCCAGATGATATTCCTTTCGGTTTTGAATGGCAGGTTGGACTTGATTCAACTTGATCTTTTCCTTAAGGGATTTTGCTCGCATGCTTTACCACAGAGGTTCCTTTTGATTTCTTCCCCATTTTCAAAACCCTTATCTGTTGTTGAAGTTGCTTGATCACGTTAAGCAGTCTCTGCTGTTCCTTTCATAATCTTTTAATTTCCTCTATTTTCTTGGAAGGAACAACTGTTTGTTTACTCAAGCATGGGCTTTGTACCTTCAGTATTGTACCTTTGCCTTAACCAATTTCCTTATTTTCTTCTTGGGGTGCTTCTTTAGTGTTCTACTGATTGGGTTGTTCAAGGGTAGAAACCCTAGCTTGCTTTGTTGTTTCCTGGGTAACTTCTTCTTCTACCCCTTCTTCATCGTGGAATTATTCTGGTGTATTTTGACTAGGAATAGATTTTTCCTCTTCTTCATTCTCGTCACTCTTCTCTCCAGATACACTCTCATCATGGGAAGAGTGATCCTATTCTTCTTCTTCTTTGTCACACAGTTCTTTAGATGCACTTTTATCATGAACAGAGTGCTCCTGCGGTCCTTCTTCGGTGTGGGGGTTAAGTGGGCTATGAGATTGGACATATTTGCCCATATTGGCCAGAATCTAGGCCAATTCATCTTCTTACAGTGGGTTTTACAGTGGACTTCCACTGCGTTGCTTCATTTCCTCTTCTTCTTCCTGACTGGATTGTTTAGTCTCTTCCTCCAGTTCTCCTTCATCATTTTCCTCCAATTCTTTTTCGTTCTCCCCTCCTTCCAATTATGGGGGTTGCTCATCTCCTGAATCATGTATTTCCACCAGTTGACTAATGTTCCCCTGGGAATTTCCCAGCATTCCTCTAATCCATGCCAATCTAACTAATTTTCTTCGTTTCAGTGGTTTGCTCGATGTACTAGAAACATGTTTTTGTTTTGGTGCTGGCAAAGCCAGTCCCTCGTATATTGTGAAAATCAGTGCTTCCTAACTACTCTGCTATTGAGCAAGACTGTAGCTGACTATCAGTCGTATTAACCCATGGTGGCTTACCACTGACTCTATATGGCGAGATTTCTTCATGCTTCAGGCAACATCGTGTAATAAAAAATTTAAAAACGCAGGCAAATTCACAATGCATTTTTGCTTTAACACAGCTAAAAGTTTAAGATGGCATGGTCTTACCATGTCTTTCCTGCCGTCACAAGTGATGAAGCTCTGGATAATTCTTGCCAATTCCACCCATGGCTCTCCCAAGGTTTTCGGTAAAAATCCCTTCCCTTTTACAGTCAGGTTTTGCCCTTCATCCTGGAAGATTTTCATGGCATCTCACAATCTCACCTTTTTTAGAGTCCACACAGGTCTAGTGGTTGGCAGTCCTGAAACCTATATAATTATGTCGTCAGTGACTGCTATATGTTTCCTTCTCACCATGGAATGATGTTCTTGCAAGTTCTGTAAAAACTCAATTTCCACTGTGTCGTTGGATTGTTGTAGACAGTTAAGATAAACTATCCATCCTGCCCTCACTAGGATCTCTCGTGCAGCATCAGAGACCATCAACACCTGTGGCTCACTGTGAATTGATCTTCCTCCCATGCTTAACACACTATAAAAAAACACAAAGATGGCAATGGAATAGTAGGTTGTTCAAATTTTTAGCTCACCGTTAGCAAACACAGAGAAGATGATGGAACAACAAGCTATTCGAATTTCAAACTTACTACTAACTTTTGCAGAGCAAAACATGGAAATAGCTTTGGAACAACAAGCCATGCATATTGGGAAACAAAATACCGTTAAGCTTTGCTATTCCCAAGTCATAAGTCTCTAAATGATAAGCTGACATGTATGCTAGTGAATTATGGGGATCACTTGTGCCCCCCTGCAATGTGATAGGTCGTCCTCGGCTGTCAAATGAAGGAGAAGCGTGCTGAACTGCCATAGTAAAGAGTCATAAGGGAATAGAGTATACATAAATTCCATGTTTACAATGATGAGTGGATTACCAAAATTGAGGCATATAATAGAATCGCTTAATAAATAAGGAAATGTCGTGATATGATGTGAGAATTGGAGGATAGGACAGCTGACATGCATAAAAGGTCTTATGCGATCATTATCAACTTTTACTGTCATAATTGATTTGTAATTGATTTTTATGTATCAAAGGTTTGAAAGGGTTATATACATAATCTCATTTGAACCATTTATAAAGATATAATAAGAAGGGCTTGATAATTGCTATTGGTGTATAAGAAATATGACTTCAATACCATCAACAGAGCTCTATTGCCTACAGGTTTCCATAACCTTGACAGAGTTGTTTATTTGACCACTGGAACCACAATCCTTTGTGTATGCCTAGGAAAGTGTCGTGCAATGTCAGAATGGAGGCCATTATGCTGGCTTGGTAACCAGGTAAATCATAATGCCATTCAGCATGAAGGAGTGAAAGGTGGGCAAACCGGCTCGTGATGAGACCTCATGTTCCAAGGACTTTTTATTTTTTCTGATGTGCCTCTTGGATCATATCCTTGGTGTGGTGGCCATAGTGGGAATGCCACTTCACTTTCTTCCTTATGATCATGGTAGGTTGGCTCTTGATGTGACCCCCTATCCTTCATCTGACAAACCATGTTAGAAATCATACAAAAGAAAAAATTCTTCTTTTTTCTTTTATATAGCACTTTTCATATTTATATACAGAGGGTGGTTCAAGACTCCTTAATAGTAGGGATGGTGGAAGAAGTCTTAACATCTCAATAGAAAAATATGCCCTTATTCTTATTCAATAATAATGATCAAAGAGAATTATGGGGATTTAGGAAGAACCATCATGATAAAAATAATCAATCATATCGGTATTAGTAGAATAATGACAGCAAGGTGATCAATAGTTGTGTCCTTTCCTCTTTTCTCTTATCAATTCAAAGAAATTTCTTCTAAAGATAATGATTTTTATGTAATTTGTTGATTTCAGTATCCTCTAGTTTTTGTATTCGTTGCATAAATGTATAGCTGTGCTTTAAATGACCATGACTAACAAAAATGATCTAAATGGTAAAACACACGAAGAAGAAAATGCACTCTAAAAATGTTTTCCTCAAGATAGAACAACTACTGTACAAAAAGCACAAGAAAAAGGAAAAATATGCTCGAAATTGTTGTTCATTGAGAGGAACAACAACTGTCCCTTAATTGGAACAACAAAAAAAACAAGCGCAAACAAAAAAATGTGAAAATGCTATTCCTTCGGAAAGGAACAGCAGAAAAATGAAAGTGATGTTCCTTCGGAAAGGAACATTAGAAAAATGAAAGTGTTGTTCCTTCGGAAAGGAAACATAGAAAATGAAAGTGTTGTTACCTCGGAAAGGAACAACAGAAAATGAAAGTGTTGTTCCTTCGGAAAGGAACAACAAAAAACAAAAGTGTTCTTCCTTCGAAAAGGAACAACAAAAATGTAGAAGTGTTGTTCCTTCGGAAAGGAACAACGAAACGTAAAAGTGTTGTTCCTTTGAAAAGGAACAACAAAAAGGAGGAAGTGTTGTTCCTTCGGAAAGGAACAGCAAGACGTGAAAGTGTTGTTCCTTCGGAAAGGAACAACAAAATGACAAAAATGTTGTTCCTTCAAAAAGCAATAGAAGAATGAAAAAATGTTGTTCCTTCGGAAAGGAACAAGAAATGGTGAAAATGTTGTTCCTTCGAAAAGGAACAGTAGAATGGTAGAACTGTTGTTCCTTCAGAAAGGAACAACAAAATGAAAAAGTGTTGTTCCTTCAAAAAGGAACAGCAAAGCGATGAAAATGTTGTGCCTTCGGAAAGGAACAACAAAATGCAGAAGTTCTGTTCCTTCGAAAAGGAACAATAGAATGGTGAAAATGTTGTTTCATCCGAAAGGAATAACAAAATGAAAAAGTTGCAGAAATACAGAAATATGTAAAGAAAATAATTTACACAAATAAAACAAAAGAATTATGTACAAAATTTAAAAGCAATCAAATCACTTAATGAACCAAAGGTGAGGAAGAGTTCTCTTCCCCAACCAGAATCTGCATGTCCGAGTCTTCCTGGAGTTGCTAGTAGAAGGATTCCCGAGTGAGTGGTTTGCAGTACAATCAAACTCAGTGGCCATTTGCCTTAAAGGTATGTCCAAATCCATCAATGGTGGTTAAAGTAATGGTGCCATTATCATGTACCTTCTGGATTTCATATGATCCCAGGTGTTGTTGGGAAAAGTATCCAATACGGAATGACCCTATCCCACTCTAAGGGTGATAGTACCTCAGCAACAACCGAATGCAAAGCTATCTAAGATTTCTTCTTTATGAGATGTAAGAGAGGGGAGAAAGAGATCCACTAACCGTTATCTTCCACTAATGATTGATCCAATCTTCCTTCTTTGCTGCTTGCTCCCAGCTTCTTGCTCTTTCACTGGCCCAGCTACACCAAGATCCTGCAAAATAACAAGAGAGGGAAAACTACAAGAAGCATACATTCATAATTGATTCAAGGATTAGAATAAATTAAATATACAAGTATCAATACGCCATTGAGACACATGCATATAGAAGAACCTCAAATGCTTTATTAATGGAAGAAGTAAAGTTCTAAGAGTGTTACAACCATAAGAGGCCCAATCCAGCAACACCTCCCAGCAGAAAGAAATCTCCTCTTCACCTCCTTCAAGCAAATCACCTAATAGTTCTATACTCAAACCAACAGCACTTCCTTACATTCACAAGATTACCGCCCCGTTAGACCTCATGAGAGAGCTCTATATATAGGAGTTTTGGAGAAAGCATGAGTCAGCTTGAGGCTGGCATGAAGCTAACTAGTGTCCTCTCCCACTTCAGTTATTCTTCAGTTCTTGAGTCCACTTGGAGTTTCTTGCTTCCACTTGGAGATCTAGATCCTCTTACTCATCACAAGGCGAATTCCCTGATCCAAGTGTCATTTTGGAAGCTTCCTGGGCATTTGACACCTTGAGGAATGACTGTGCCACTTGGCCAATCTCGCCCAGCGCAGGTAGCCTTCATTACTGTTGACATTCAGCGCAGGTACAGAGTGGAGCAGTTGACATTCAGCGCAGATGCTTAGTGGAGCAGTTGACATGATCCAAAATTAGCTTGTTTTTGAGTGTTTTCAGGTGGAGAACTGATATCTAGTGCTGTGGTTTGCTGACCTTGTTCCTCTAGGGGTAGGAACAACATGTTTAGGGACTTTGGATCCCTTAGATTATTGACATTTCATGCTTCCTGCTGTAAGGCACAAAAATGTCTATAACACTAGGCAGTGAGTCTGAAGTTTCCTCGGAAAATCCTGAAACCTTGAATCATATAGGAGCACCCAATCTCCTTCATCAAAGACTTTCTTTTTTATGAGGGGGTCGTGCCATTTGGCTCTCTGTTGTTGGACTAATGCAGTATGTTGAAGAGTGGAGAGCTTGATTTCATCCAACTCATTAATATGCTGTAGTCTATTAATCTGCGCCTCGTTTAAATCTAGACCGACTTCTTGTGCTGTTCTGAAGGTCTGTATTTTGAATTCTATTGGAAAGATGGGTTCCTTTCCAAATACTAGCTGATATGGTGAATAACTAGTAGTGCTTCTCATGTTGTTCTGTATGCCCACAAGGCATCCAGCAATCTTGTAGCCAAATCGCGTCTATGCGACGCAATGGTTTTTTTCAGTATTTCTTCTATTACTTTATTCGTGCTTTCTACTTGGCCATTCGCCTGTGGGTGGTATGGAGAGGTAATTTTATGCTAAATATGGTAGTTTTTTAGTGTTGCAGAAATTTTATTACCAGCAAACTATGGTCCTCCATCTGTGATTATGTCTCTTGGGAGGTCATATCGCACAAATATGTGGAACATGAACTGAATGACAAAATCCTCTATAGCTCTTGACAATGCCTCTGCTTCAACCCATTTGGTGACATATTCTGTTGCTACCAAAATATACGTTTTCTAGGTTGATGATGGATTGATCGGACCAACAAAATCGAGCGCCCAACGTTCAAATGGTTCAATGACTAGCTGTGGGTTCAGAGGCATTTCATCGGATTGTCCAGGGCATCCTACTCTTTGGCAACTGTCACAAGCTTGAACAAATTTCTTTGCATATGTGAACATTGTGGGCCAATAATACCATGTTTTCAGAAATTTGTGACCGGTTCTTCGATCTGCAAAATGTCTACCACACAGTCCGTTGTGACAGGTTTTCAAAATGTCAAAAATTTCATCTTCATGGATGCATCTTCTGATGTGCATATCTGCTCCTGTATGAAATAGGTAGCCCCCAATCCAATAAAATCAGGTACTACGCTGGACAATCTTCTTTCGTTCATTGGAAGTTAGATGTTTTGGTAATTTGCCTACTGCTAAATAATTTGCAACATCAGCATAACAGGGTGTTTTGACAGTAACAACGAACAAATGTTCATCTGGAAATTGATCTTTGATTGCTGCTGCGTCCACTGGTTTTGGCATTCGTGAGAGAAATTCAGCTACAGGACTTTCTTTTCCAGGTCAGTCATTTATTGTGATGTTGAATTCCTGCTATAAAATCAGCGATCTTATTACTCTACCATTTGTGATTGGTTTATTTACTAAATATTTTATGGTAGAGTGATCTGTATATAAAACAATAAGATATCCAGTGATATAATGCCTAAATTTATTTACAACATGTATTATAGCTAAAAATTAATTTTCAATAACAGTATAGTTCAACTCAGCAGGAGACAAATTGTTGCTAATATAATAAATTGCATATGGTTTTTTGTCTTCTTCCTACCCAAGGACTGCTCCAATAGCTGTGTCTGAAGCATTTGATGAAATTTGGAATGGCAGGTCCCAATTTGGACCTCTGAGTACTGGGGTTGTTGACACAAGCTTTTTTAGATCGTCAAAAGCACGGTCACATTTATCTATCCAAAAAAAGTCAAAATTCCCTGTCAATGCGTATAGAGGTGTAGCAATGTGAAAAAAATGTCTTATAAATCTCCTATAATAACCAGAAAATCCAAGAAAACTGCGTACCTCTGTCTGTGTGGTAGGAGTAGGTATTAACAAAATTATTTGAATTTTGGCTGGATCTACTTGTATTCCAGTTGCTGAGATATAATGACCTAGGATGACTCCTTCAATCATCAACATATAGCATTTTTCATGGCTCAGGTTGAGCCTGGTAGTGATACATCATTGCAGCACCTTTTCCAATGTGTCTAGTGCTGGGTCAAAATCATCTCCATATGGTGTGAAATCATCCATGTATACTTTGATCCCTTCATTTATTAAATCTGAAAAGATGCTGAGGACAACCCTTTGAAATGTGGCAGGGGAATTGCATAGGCTAAAGGGTAAAACTCTGTAGGAAATCATTCCCCAAGGACAAGTAAAAGTAGTTTTGTCTTGGTCTTCAGGAGCAATATGAATTTGATTGTATCCACTAAAGCCATCCAAGAAAGAAAATAATTTCTTTCCTACTAATGTATCTAATACTTGGTCAATGAATGGAAGGGGAAAGTGGTATTTTTGTGTTGCTTTATATAGTTCTCTGTAATCTACACAAATCCTCCCCTTTCCATTCTTCTTTGGCACCACTACAACCATAGAGACCCATTTGCTATCAGAGATAGGATAAATAAAGTTTACATCTAAAAATTTTTGTAGTTCATCTTTCACAATGTCTTTTAGATGAGGGTTAAGTCTTCTTTGGGGTTGGCGAATAGGTCTTGCATCCTTTTCTGTATAAATGTGGTGTGTACATAACTAGGGATCAATTCCCTTCATGTTTGGATAATTCCATGAAAATGCTTCCTTGTATTTTCTCAGTAGTTGGATCAACTTCTTTTCTTGTTTGGGAGTCAGGTTACTATTAGTGTTTAAAGTTTTTCCTGGCTCAATCTCTACAGTTTTGCTTTTTGAAACAGAGGTAGTAGGTATTGTTTAACAATGAGTGTCTTTGAGAGGATCTTCTTCTAATTCATTATCAAATGTTTCCTCTATCATGTGACATTGTATGTGGAATCTGGATACAAGTTGGTTAATAAAGTTGTTAATAACATCATCCTCTGTTTGATCTTTGAAATCGAGGGCATCTTCTATAGTTAATGGGGATCTAAAGTATTTGGTAAGGTATGATATAGGATGTTTGTTAGTTTTTATTATCATCACACTTGGCTGGGTGGGAGGGTATAGGGCTAGATTCTTGATGTTACTCACTCTAGTTATGGTCATACTGCCTTGTCGGCAGCCAATGTAAGCATCAGTGGTTGCAAGCCAAGGTCTGCCTAAAATTAATGGATGTCCATCAAGTCGGTTTTTGGGGTTTATTTTCAGAAAGTCGGCAGGATATTCCCTGGAATCAATGGATACAATGACACCATGTAGTGTGCCTTTCAGCCTAACCACTAATCGATCAGCCAGTTCCAATAAATAGGAAGTCGGTTCTACTGATGTAATGCCTAGTTTTTTACAAGTGGTTGTTGTTAAGATATTAATTGCAGCCCCTAGATCAACTAAATAATTTGAAAAGTTTTTCCCATTGATTTGTACTATCACTATTGGATTTCCTGGGTCTTCATATTTGACAGGTGCTTCTCTTCCGGATAACAGGTCAGATAAGGTGCCAACTACTTGGACTGTTGGGTTATTTGTTATTCTCCTCCTTGGTTTTTTTATACATAGCTCTTTGATTGTCTTTGCATATATTGGGATATCTTGGATAGCTTGGAGGAGTGGGATTTTTATGTACAAATTCCTTATTTCTCCCAGAATATCAAAGTCAAGATGTTCTATAGGACACGATATAATTAATCGTTTTGGGAATGGGGGAGAAGATGTGGTTGTTTGACTATGAGTTTATTGTCTGATCACATCTTATTCTTATGATGGTTGTTCTATAGGTCACTTATTTTCAACTTGAACAGTTTTATCTCCCTCGATTTCTATAATGTGCCCAGACCTCAATTGAAGGTCATTGCACTCCCTTAGATCGATTTCTAGCTCTGGTTTTTCAGTTATTTGAATAGATTGGACTGGTCTGCTATTTGCGTTTGGGTTGGGTTGGGCTAGGAGTTGCGATCTTAAATTGGACTGGGGGTTTTGTTGCAGTGCTGGCAGTGTAGGTCGAGGGAGTGGAATGGTTCCTATTGGCTGATTCATTGGTCTTTTCCAGTGTCTTTGCTAGGCTTGACTTTGCGAGGTAGGAGGGGACCATTGTGTTGGATACGCATTATTTTGCCAATATGGTGGAGAATAGGGAAAATTTGGCCAATTGGCTTGGCTTGTTTGATTCAACCACGGTGATGATGAAGGAAATCATTGTTGTGGCCAATTTGAGAAGGGAGGTTGACTTTGCCACATTGTATTATATTGTTGAGCATGATATTGTGGACGCTGAAAAGAAGAAGCTGGATTGGGGAACATACCTGATTGTCGCGGCTACCATTGATGACACTGAATAAGTAGGTACGTCGGTTCTAGTTCTTCTTCCACTTCTTTGTATGCCACTTTCAAACTAGGAAGTGAGGGGTAGCTTTCTGTAGAGTGGTATTTTGTACAAATGGAACAAACTTGAATCATATCTAATGGGCACTCTTTGTGGCTGTGTTTCTTTCTGCATCTGGGACAGAAGATTGCCAGATTTTGCTCTGCCTCTGCTTGTTTCTACTTGGCTTGCATAATATCGAGCTATGTTGTCAGAGTCCACAATATGTCAGTTTTGAAATTTTCTAATAAATTTCCAATTTCTACACAAGTTACTCCTTCTGCAGAGATCTTGTTGTCCCTTGTAAACCTATCATGTTCTGTTGGTTTTAGCCTTTTGCTTCCTCGTGAGCTCATAATACATAAATCAATGATGTTAGAAAAATATTCTTGATAGATGTCTCCTTTTCCCATAATATTCAGTGTTTCAATCCATTGTTCCTTTATAACTTTAATTAATGTTGTTTTTAATACATTATCAGGTAAGGGTAATGATGCATAAGGAGATCTTTGAAGATTATACTGAAAATGTTCAACATATTCTTCTAACGTTTCATTAGGTGTAGCTATCATCTGAAATATTTCATCTTTTAACTCTCTGGATCTACAAAATTCTTGATATTTCTTCAGGAAAGCACCTTTCATCTGATCCCATTCATTTATAACACCTCCACCCAACCCCATGAACCATCGTAAGAAGCTCCTTTTAAGGTAGAGGGAAATAGTTTCAGCTTTTGGGGGTCGGTGGTATAGTCATATCCTCTGCACAACACATCGAATTCAAACAAAAATGTATCTGGGACTTTCGATGTTAGGCCATGAAGTGTAGGGATATGTTGAAGAGGAATTGCCTTCATAGGTGCATTGACTGCATTATCTACAATGGGATATTGCAATGTGGAGGTTTGGGTGTTTGACTGGTTCTGTGCCATTTGGACAAATATGTGACAATAGCCTTCTGAGATTTCTAGGAGGGTATTCCTAGGTTGGCTATACAGAGCAGGGATGGTCTTAATAGGAATGGCCTTAACAACACTTCCTTTGTCTGGGATGATGAGAGTTCCTAATGTCTGGGGGGATTTTGGCTCTTGAGGTTCTTCAACTTTGCTATGAATGATTTTTGCAGCACTTCCCTTATCTGGACTACTTAATGGCTGAATTATTCCAAGAGGAGATCTTGGTTCTTTAGTTTCCCCTGTTTCTCCTCTTCCTTCGTAGAGGTTGCTAAGGTTCCCTTCTTGCAATGATTTTGGGCTAGAATTCTCAATTTCTTGAAAATCTTGCTCCTTAGTTTGGCTATGCACCTCAAAAAAGGCTACAGATGGTGATCTTGTGGCCTGAAGGGAACTAGTAGGTTGTCTAGAAGCAACTTTTCTAGATTGTAATGAAGGCTGAGATTCTACTTTCTTAAGGATTTTGTCTATAAAGATCGATCGACCAAAGGTCACTAGCCCCTTAGCTTTATTAGGCTTGGGTAGTCGTTTCGAATTATTTTCAGGCTTTTTCTGCTTAGTTATGCATAGAAATCAAATACTGATTTCTACCCAAAACAACAACAAATCTGCAGGAAAGTGGGCAGGGGGGAAGGGATGTTACATGCTTCATATGCTAGTTCTTACCTTCCATTTTTAAAACCCAATTATCTCCTTGTAGGCACTTACACTACTCTGAAGAGTAACAAATGGCTACACTCTTCCTTGGCAACAGTGCCAAAATGTCGAGCAGTAAAAAGGGTCCTTTTTCACCTCTATTTACCCTACATTAATTATCAATCTAGGTACGATTTGTTATCTCAAAGAGTGTACTCAGTTTGAGGTGCTCATTTGTCAGAGTAATGCTAATAGTATAGTGCTTTAAATACAAGAGTAAATGGATGCTTGGAATAAAATCTACTTTTAAAAGGAAACTTAACACTCTGAGACTTAAATCATTCACTCAGAAAACTACAGCAATTTATCAGTCAAGGGTGCAGTAATAATAACTCCTCCCTTTGTAAACTGATGTAATTGAGAAGAAATTTAAGGAAAATATCACCAAATTGGGAACTAGACAACAACTGTCAATGTTCACTATAGTTTCAAATCGTTTTGTGCACATCGAAGCAATGATAATTCAAATAACAGGAAATGGAACAGTGACTAATCTATTTAACTCGATTGAACAACAAAGCTTTATCCTACGAAAATGAACCAGTAATTGCAATCTTCACTCAAAAGTGATTGGAACAACAAATGGAAATGGGACAACAAACTAAAGCAAGCTATGAAATATTGAACAACAACCTCAACCAAATGTAAATGCACAGCAAACCAAATTGAATATTACACACAACACTTATCTGTTGAAGAAACAGTAATCCGAGTTTCAGCATAACAATTATTAATCACGGTTGTGAAGAAACAGCAATTGCAATCATCGTGGAACAACAATCCTAATGAACAAAAATCACACTTGTGAGTAAACCGTAGATAAATACACAATAATACTGATTTACAAATACACAACACTATTACTTGTAATCGAACAGTAACGGTTATCTGTAAGGAACATCAATGTTATACAATAATATCAATTTGTTAAAGGAACAATAATACAATATAACTTTAGAACGAGTAGCATAACATTCTTGTGCAGAGAATAACCTTATTATTCAAATAGGAATGAAATATAACAGAGCTAATACATGAAATAATAAGGAACAACAGATTACTGAACAAAGTAGATAAAAGAAATAAAAACACACACGAATTGGCATCGAGAATTAATGGTACAGGAATCAAGTGAACCACCAGGGTCGGGCCCTTAGCCTCCAGTGATGCACTGGTTATGATTACTCCATAATCAAAGATGGAATGGCAACAAAGTTTATATATTAAGCATCAAAACAGAGTTATAGTAATCTCTCATTTAAAGAGAGTCGATGATCAAAGCTTCAGTTACAATAGTGAATTTCATAAAAACAACAATAGTCCGTCCCTTGGGCTAGCAATGTTGTCCCTTCTTATAACAGCCAAGCGGAGATATCAATGATATAGAGAATCGCTAAGGTAGTGATCCCTTAGGATCAAAGGATCCTGAGGGATTCACCATATTGTTAGCTTTCAGTTATCTTCTCGTTCTCTTGCGCCGATTTGGTATCTCCTCTTCCTTTTCCTGGCTTGTATGCTCCAATTTGGATTGCCTTGTTTGGATGCAGTTCCCTATCAAAGGGACAACAATTGATTTCATCTTGTCTTTTCCTTTGGAATGTCGATTTTCTGTTTTCCTCTTTTTCTGTATAGGAAAAGGGTAATTATTAGTCATTTTATCTTGCACACAAATATTCTAAACTTTATCATAATCTTTCACCATATACCTATTTCATAATGTAAATAAGTTATGAATTTACAGAAAGGATGACAAAATAAGTGGTAATTACATACCTTCTCTAGTTCTCAAGACCATGTCACTTCTTCCACTAATAGATTCTCCCATTTCATTAGGTACTTAGTAATTTCTTGATTTCTTAGTTTCTTGATCCTTATTTGTAAATTATTTTTTGGTTCTATTATTATTTTACATTCTTCATTAATATCTAGTAGAATATTTTGGATTGGGATCTTATTGATTATTACCTTCTTTAAGTAAGAAACATGGAAGACTAGATGTACATGTGAACATGGAGGCGATTTCAATTTTTAATCCATACTTCAAATCCTATGCAACACCTTATAGGTGCCATAATACCTCGATGTTAATTTATTGTTATTATCTTATTTCTTGAGAGATATTTTTTTTATATGGTTGTAGTCTCACAAATACCCAATCCTGCACTTCAAATTCCATTTCACTGCAATGTTGATTTTCTTGTTGTTTGTGCCATAACAAAGTTTTCCTTCAATAGTTAGAGGACATATTTTTGGTGCCATATATGGTCCTCAACTTATTCATCCTTTATAGTCCTTTTCAATGGTGATGTAATGATGATATCCATAAAGTGCCATAAATGGTGACAATTTTTGATGAGGTATGGAACGATGTGTTGTACCACTATTCTTTCAAGGGAAATCATTTGACCCATTGTGTCTATTTATCATATGAAAAGAAACATAGATGTCCTTCTCAAAATTTATTCACAATCTTATTTTTCCAATTAGATTGAAGATGATAAGATGAGATTTTAGCTATTCTTACCCAAATGGAAAATAATTTAGTCCAAAAATTTCCAATGAAAATTGGATCTCTAACTTTTGGATTTCTTACATGAATTCTTCTGCCACAATAATTGCTTTAAAATGATGAGAAAGAGAGAAAAAGTGGGCATAATTTGTCATTATATCTATCGGTATGATAGTGATACACCTTCCTTCATATCTGGATAAATTTGTAATAAAATCTATTGAAACTTCTTCTCAATGTTGGTTTGGTATGTCTAATGGTTAAAGGAACCATTTGGTATTGATAGTCTCTCCCTTAATTTGTGGGCATACAACACATTCTGCCACAAAATTTTTCACACCTACTTTAAGGCCTTAAAACTCTTTTTTTCTTGGTCCTATAGTATGTCTTCAAGAACCCTAAATGTCCTCCTATAGGAGAAGTGCGTAATTCCGAAAGAACCTTCTATTTTAGTTGAGAATTATTACATAAGTATAAGCAATATTGATACCATAAAAATGATTTTTCTTCCTAATATTTTCAACTGCATCCGGTTCCTCAAATAGTTGTTGAATGTTCTTGCATATCTTCTCATCTTGTTACCATTAAATCCTTGCTTCTTCCACCCAGTCAGATTGTGGAATGGAAATAGTGCATAGTAAATTATTTGTGTCTTCCTTTTTCCTTGAGAGTGCATCTACTGCAATATTTCTTTCCCTTTTTTTAGATAATTTCAAATTATGATAAACCAACACCTTTGTGACCAATTTTTGTTTCTCTTCTAAATATAGTATTTGATCTAAGAAGTACTTTATATCATCACGATCTATTTCTAGATTGAAGTGTTTTCCTATTAGGTATGGACATTATTTCTTAGCTTCATGTAGTATGGACAGCACTTCCTTTTCATAGATGGGTTTAAGTAAATTATTTCCTTTAAGTTCACTACTTTCCAAGGAAATGGATCTTTCTTCTTGCATTAAAACTACATGAATGCCATGGCATGAGGAATCACACTCCACAATGAATATTTTTGAGAAGTAAGGTGTCTCCAAAATGGGAGTTGTACATGTAGCCTCTTTAAGTTCTTCAAAATATTTTGTTGCTTCTTTAGTCCAAGAAAATGATTCCTTCTTGAATAAATTAGTTAGAGGTGTTATTATTTGACCATAATTCTTGTGAAACAGGTAATATCTCGTCAACCCTAAGAATCCTCTTATTTTTTTCAAGGTATTGGGGATTGATCATTCCCTCATATATTTGATTTTGTTAGAATCCACCATAACACCCTGACATGATATGGTATGACCCAAAGATTCCACTTCTTCAACCCCAAAGGCATACTTGGATGGATTTGCATGTAGTTGTTTCTCCTCCAATAGTGTCAAGACCCTGTCAACATGTTTTACATGCTATTACCAATATCTGTTGTAGATTAGTATGTCATAAGAAAATACAAAAACAAATCTTCTAAGGAAGGGTTTGGAAATAAAACTCATCAAGCATTGAAATGTTGAAGGTGCATTTTTAAGTCAAAATGGAATAACCAAAGACTCACAATGACTTTCATGTGTTGTAAATGATTTTTTGCAAATGCATTCTTTCCTCATTATGGTTTTATGATATCTAAAATGAACGTCCAACTTCATAAAAAGAAATTCTCCATGCAATTCATCTAAAAATTCATCAATGACATGGATAGGAAACTTATTTCTGATATTCATTTTGTTTATTTGTTTCTAATCTAGACACGTACACCATGAAACATATTTTTTTATAACCATCACCTCTATTGAAGAGAAATCACTCTAGTTAGGTTCAAATGATAACCACCTCTAACATTTCTTGAACCATACACTAAATTTCACTTTTTTTTGCAATTACATATGTATAAGGCCTAATGTTATGCGGTGCACTTCTAGGTTGCAAATGAATAACATGGTAATGATCTCGGATAGGTGGAAGACCCTTAGACATTTCTCCAAACAACTTAGAATTATTATTAAATTTTTGGACATCCACTAGACCAGAGGATATATATGTTTGAACACCTAATGAACACAATTGTGAAATTAAACCTTCGTGTCCCTTTTTTAACAATTTTTTCATGCTATTAGATCTTATCACTACCGTTTTTTCCCTTGAATACCTCTAAGTTCAATTTCCTTTCATTTTGAGAAAAATATTATGAAAAGATCTTGAAAATCAAGGGCCATTGTTCTCAATGATTGTAACAATTGGGCCCATAATACAACATCAATACCACCCATTTGGTTTGCAATCATGAGACTAACGAAAAAATACTCCCCCATATTCAGATTAATAATATGGAATTTCCATGAACAATTTATGGTACCTCCATCTACAATCATCACTTGAAATTTTGTTATTGGATATGCAAATAAATTAAGAAGCTAAACTAATTTATAATTAATGAAGTTATGGGTACTACCTGAATCATTGAATATTGCTACCTTTTACATTTTGGTATATCCATCGATCTTGAGGGTTTGTGGAATAGTTCTAACAACCTTGGGTTAAGTTTCCATGTAAATAAAAGGACATTATAAAAGCCAAAATGAAGCTAAGGTCATGGGACATGTATTCCAAGCTGAATGAAGAGAAAACATTACATTATGATCCTCTAATGGTTATTATTGGCTATGGAAATTGGTGTTTGCAATAACAAGAGGAAAATGACAATAAAAGGAAAATTATTTATAACAGGATAGCAATGGAACATGTGGAAAGAATGCAAAATATATAAAGGAAAATGAAAAATATGAATGCAAGGGAAAATTAAGGACAATGAAAAGGAAAGAAAAATAAAATGGAGAGACATTCATTCATGAACTTTTGGGAAAAAAAAAGAGAGAAAACCACAACAAAGGAGATGAGAAAATAACTTGGACAGAAAAGAGAGACACGAAACAAAATCAAGGAGCATAAGAGGAATTCGAGGGCAGCCAAAAGAGTATTTGGACAACAATAAGCAAGGGAAAAAACAATTATGGATTTGCAGGTAACAATGTGTATGCTAATTATCTTGATGGGATTATGATGCACAATTTATGCATTTGTTTA
Organism: Pinus tabuliformis; assembly: GCA_031772625.1. NCBI lineage: Eukaryota > Viridiplantae > Streptophyta > Pinopsida > Pinales > Pinaceae > Pinus > Pinus tabuliformis. The sequence continues at coordinate 910,954,042 of CM062819.1, forward strand.
TTTGTCATTTTAGCTATCATTGGCATGGGATTTTCCTAGATTGACAATCATATACAACCTTTCCATTTTCAATTTCCTGGATAGCCATGATATAGTGGGTTCCCTGTTTGGTTGAGCTTTGGATTACTAGTAAATTTTGGATCTTGTTGAGGTGGTCTTAGGAAAATCCCAGGGGTTGAGGTTGGAGATGGTTTTCTTTGGGAAGCTCTTGATAGGTGGGTGGAGACAAGAAAAATCCTTTGGGTATGGTAAAGAAATTCAAAGGAATCCAAGATTGAATTGGTTTGGAGACTTCTAGAATGATTTAGGTGAAATCACTGTGGCTTGAGGGTGGAGGTGGCTTTCCTCTGGATTCCATTTTTGGTTTTGTTTTGGTTTCTCTCATTTGATCCCAAATTCATGCTTAGAATTTTTCATAGGGGTGATTGGTTGAAAGAAACATTTGGGTTAGCCTAATCTATGGTTGGGTGGTACGTGGAAGTCCTAACCTTGTTGGAACTATGCATATGTTATTATCTGTTATTCTTTAATGAGTTAAATAAGCACAAATTTTGGTTTATTGTGTGATTATATGTGTTGTAGCTTGTATTGTGTTTAAGCTTACTTTTATCACAATGCATTGTCTAAAAATCACTGCAGGGGTTCAACCTTAATGAAGCTCCCTTATTTTCTTTACATCTGCAGAGTCTAAGGGAAATGAAGTATTTTGTTTATTATATATCAAAATCACAAAAGAAAGAAGTGTAAAAGAATCGGCCCCGATGTAGCCAAGGTCACTTTACGAACAAATCAAATCGCTATATAAATGGTTATATGGAGCCAGACCTGATATATATGTATATATATATATATATATATATATATATATATATATATATATATATATATATATATATATATATATATATATATATATATATATATATAGATATATATATATATATATATATATATATATATATATATATATATATATATATATATATATGTATATATATATCTGTATATATACATATATATATATATATACATATATACATATATATATATACATATATACATATATATATATACATATATATATATATATATATATATATATATATATATATACATATATATATACATATATATATACATATATATGTATATATCTGTGTGTGTGTGTGTGTGTGTGTGTTAGTGATGCAGTTAATCGCAATCGCAAAAAATGTAATGGGCATTTAATTTATCACCACGGAATCATCAATTGCGATTTGCGATGATGGGCTGGACCCGAATAACTATATGTTGCATTTTATAAGTCCCGATGGGTCCACAAAGCATCCTCGGATATGTGTTGGTTCCTTTGCCGATTGCGATGAGTGATGGAAAATCTAGACCTAAAAATATATGGATTACGTTTTATAATGTCGGTAGGTCCACGATATCGCATAACGCTTTATGTATATGTGTATGGTTATGCCAATTATGATTTTCCATAAGCTGGAACCGATATGGTATATATTGTGTTTAATTATTCCAGTGCGTCCATTATGTCGCATGCCGTTAAGTTTTGTATTGATATATCAATTGAAGGCACCGATTGCAATTTGTGATACGAAGTCAATGGAGTATTGAACAGGTTGATCCAATGGATTTATGAAGCAGAATTAATTCTTTTTGAGTTCCATAATAATCAAAGGTTGCGGGAAAAATCAGTGTTAGAGGAAAATTCAAAGGAAGGTAATTAGTGCATTCAATTGCGTTTTGGTAATATTATAGCACGCCCGATACATGCATAAGCCCAGATTTATGTACAAGTCAAAGTCAAACACTGTTTATTATGGTTAAAGTGGATTAATCATTATTAAAGCATCTACAGAAGAATTCAAGAGCCAATTAACAGAGCTGAAAAGATAGCAGTCATTATCATGTTTGGTTATTTGCTATTATTTTATGTTCTTTGAGATGTCTTTACCCTTTGTGTAATATTTTGTAATAATTTTTACTTCAGATAGTTAGAGAAATTGTTTTAGTAGTTTTACAGTTTCAGAGATCATCAACTATTTCACAATGTATAAAAAGAGGAAAATTTACAGAGAAGGGGGGTTCGAATTTTGGAGAACCCAGAGACTAGGCCACTGTATTCTTGATATAACTATTTATTAATGAAAGAATCAAAAGTTTCCATTAATTATTGGGTATAATTTTGTAACTTCTCTGTCATGTGTCATCTTGTGTTTTCTTCTTTCAAGTATAGTAATGAAGCTGCGGGTCTTTATTTGCTTATGCAGATAAAGTTAAAATTCCTTAAAAGAGCGCTCCTATACTTGAAGTTTTCACCTTCCTTTCTAAGTTATAGATAATAGTTTCTGTGTAAGGCAGCATATTATCTTTAACTTCTCCAAGGGTGACAGATAGTAGTTTCTGTGTTAAGAAACATATTATCTTTAACTTCTCCTTCAATCTTTCTTCATTCATCATTTATACCTAACAACAAATGGAATTCTGATATTTTCCTGTCACATATGTATTAAGGGTTGAAGACCAAGTTTTCTAGGTCCTTTATTTGAGAATACAACAAACAATAAAGTGAAAAATAAGTGACAACAAATAATAATTATTAATGTCTTAAGCACAATTTCTTTACAGCCAAGAAATTGGTTTCTTAAGGTACAACATTAATTGGTGCCACTGCCGAGGAAGAGAAGACAAGAACACTTTTCCCTGGGTTTTTCAATATTTTCCTCTGCTTGTTTAGTGAGGAGGAAATACTTGGTTGTTTTGAATCAAAGAAATAACTTTGGCTTCAAGAAGACCCCATACAAGATCAGACACTTCACAACAGAAGGTTCAAGCCCTTTCAGATCTTGAAAGGCTAGTTTCTAGGAGGGTTGGAAAGTCTAAGATCCCAATTACACCAATTCCTACATTGTCTACATCAGGCAGCAACTTATCCAAACATTCATATGATAAAGAGTCATCTTTTTCATCATCTTTATTTCAAGAACCTAACTGTCAAGAGAAATCTTTAGAGTCCGTTACTTTACCTGCTATAATTATTCAACTTGAACCAATAGCCACATTACCACCTCTACACACTCCATTTACTTCTCAGTTAGGTTCCACATCTGTTGGTAATCAAGGTTCAATAAACATGGAAGTACCTACATTCTTGATGAATAGGTATGAACCCCTTCAACTGCCACAACCGTTTAATAAAATGCCATAGGATTACCTCACAACTCTTCCTCGTTTTATAGGGGAAGATGAATAAGTAGCGGAGAATCATGTATCAGTATTTTGCAATTTTGTAGGGAGCCTAAACATTGAACATTTAGATGTTATTCTAAGTCTTTTTGTTTAGTCCTTGGATGGAGAAGCAAGGAAATGGTTTAAAGGACATCCTAATAATTCTATTCCTTCTTGGGAAGATATGGAACTTTTATTCATCCAAAAATGGGGAGAAAAAAGAGACCATGGGTATTCATTAACAAAGTTTAATGCCATAAAGAAGAAGTCTGATGAAACTTTGGTCGAATTTGTCACAATGTTTAACAAATTGTACAATAGTCTTCTAGTGGAGATTAAGCCTCCCGTTGCTGCTGCAAAAATAACTTTTGCAGGGGCTTTTGAATCAAATTTTGGTTTCACATTAAGGGAAATAAGATCTCCAAACCTTGATCAGATCCAAACCGATGCATTAGAGATAGAAGCAAATCTAGTGGTTGTAGGAAAAGCACCAAAAACACAGCCTATCCAAGACAAGGGAAAGGCAAAGATAGAATCCTCTCAAAGTCAAGCATTAGAGGATATGTGTAATGTAATTAAAACTTTGTCAGATAAGTTAAATAAGTTAGAGTTAGAAAATAAAAATTCTCAGAAATAAACACTGTATAATAAGAGCTTTAATCCCTAATACAGAAGACAAACTTTACAAATTTTGCAGAGAGGAAGAAAAGATGAAGATCAAATTCAAGCACCATTATATATACATGCAGATCCTATTGAAAAACAAGAGCATCATGATGTTATAGACATTTTTAGGCACTACAAACCCAAGCATAAATGTCCATAAACCAAGGGCTCCTAAGTCCCTAAAGGTGTTGTTCCAACCCCTAAAAGAACAAGGTCAACTGATTACAGCTTCTCCCATAAGTTCTCCATGAAAAGCTACTCAGAACTGGTCAAAACTGGATCATTTCACTTGCTCCATGGCCATGGTGTGATGCATCTCACCTTGTACACATGGGAAGTGCATTGCATTTCAAAAATCCCTTCTATGGGGTGCGATGGACGAGAAAAGACAAGTGGCAGAGACAGTTTGCGAGGTGGATGATCATGGAATCTTCCAGAAACTTCTCCTGGGACACTTGCCTCTCAGAATCACCCAAGGATGAGTAAGAGATCAATGAGATCTCCAATTGGAGTCAAGAACTATCAGAGAGAAGACACTAATAAAAAACCCAGAGCTGACTCACACCTCTGCAAATATCTATATATAGATCTCTCATCCCAAAGATCCAGGAGGTTGGAGGCTGGAATTTTACATCTTGTAAGGAATTGATGTTGGTTTCTTGAGACAACATCATAGTGTTGGGTGATCTAAGCTTTGTATGAGGTGAATAAGGGCTTACTTGCTGAGAGGATGATGCTGGGTCAGAACAACTGGTTGTAACTCCCTTGGCTCTTTCTTGATTATCATTAAAAGCTATTCAAGTTTTCCTCCATACTCTTGTGTCATTTATGTTTTATGCATTTGTATGGTCAATTTACATCTGATCCTAGATTTTTTATGATTATAGATCCATGTTCTTGTATAGTGTTATGATACTTTGATCCTACAGGTAGTCTGTGAAGCTGGGCGTACAAGGAAGCAAGTAGCGAAGGACTATCAGGAGAGAGAGGCATCGAACTAGGAGATAAGTGCAAGGCAGAGGTTGGTCTCCTTTGTTCTTCTCTCATCTATATTTCATAAAGGAAAAACGAAAGTAGCTTTACTTTGTTTGTTTCTAAGGTAGCTACCACACCTTAGTGGGATAAGCAGTTATGTGTAGACACTTTTCCCTGTAACAAAATGGCGACTCCGCTGGGGAGCGACTAGGTTGTTTGTTTATCTTCCTTGTTGTTTATTTTATAAACTTACAGACGGAGCCTGAAGTCGAGCCAGGTAGCTTTCGAATTGCATTTGCTATGCAAATGAAAAGTAGATAAATGCTGATTCAGTCAATCTCCGGGATTTGTTTATGAATTAAACAACTGATTTACAAACTCTCTAATTGCCCTCGTGGTAGCTCTTGGAACCTCCTTAGATCTACCCTTGTTGTTGATTTACTGATTACCATTTGCTCGGCCAAAACCCCTGAACTGAACTGCAAACTGTGACCCGGAACCCAAGCAAAGTCTCGTCTCTGGCCCAGTGCAGGCTTTGTTCTGTGAATCTGAAATTCAGCGCACTTCCCGAGTGTAGTAGGTGCGCTGCATTTCAAGTTCACTGTGTTACAGGTGCGCTGATCAGACTAGGCATTGTTCCTCAGTTTTGGTTTCTGTGTTCATTCTTTTTAGTTCTATTCATGAGTTTTGCTGTTTGTAATCAGTATATCTCTGTTTGAAACCCCTTTCCTTGTTGATATTCCGCCTCCATTGTGCAAAAGAACTGTAAATGCTTTTGTGTATTTGTTGAGTCATTTTCAGTTCTCCTTTGCAAAAAGTAATGTAATTGTATTGCCATTTCTTGATTTGCAAGTGTCTCAAGTGTCGTTTTCAGTCATAGGAGAGAGTTTGGTTGCTCTTGATAGTCGATTACCCTATTACTATTGTATTTGGTCTGAATTTGTAAGTTTTTCTAGTGTCAAAAGCAAGTATTCATTTCTAAATCGTAAAGTTTTGTGATTGTCTTGAATTTTTATTTTGAAAAGAAACTTGTTAGTAATTGTCGCTTGAAAATTAATTCAGATTTGCGCATTAGCTTTCTTTTTATCATTCACATACTAAGAAAGCCGAAAACAAATACATGTATGTGCATTTGCATTTAGACTGTTTGATTGGTTTGATTTAGTACAGTGTATATAGTGTGTGCTCTTTGCTCTTTGTGAAAGAATACTGTCTCTCTTTCCTTAGTAGCTAGGATTTTCATTGCACAAAGAAGATAAAAGACTGTTTATCATCTTAGATTGCATTTTAGGAATTGTATATCTACATCACGCGGTGAACCTGAAAGGCAAATTTCTTAAGCAAGATCAACTATAAAATAAATTTAATGAATCTAACAATGCTTTGGAACCTAACGCACAACATCTAGAAGTCTAGGCTAGAGACGTATTCCGGCGTCGTAAAGCCTGGTAACTGTTGTTCTCACTGTTGGTTGGGTGATTCCTCCACTTTGAGACGATAAGTGCCAGTAAGGACTTGTGCTCCCACGTACCATCGAGTATATTTTGGGAGACCACAATAAGCTTAATCCTTTATCCATAGGAAGCCATGTCTGCCGCCCTCTCGATCGCAATGCACTGAACACAACATTCGGGAAGATTGACTGTCGTACTGTAAAAAGTATTCTGCAGTTTTGCGATTGGTTTGGTAATCCCTCTGCCTAGATTTCCAGAGCAGTCCCTTTCGTTCCTTTTCAGACTCCTTAACTGAAAAGGTCCATCTGAGCACTTGTCACTTCAGGCTCATTAAAAATCTAAGGCGACTAGAGTCATCTTTTGTTTTTTCTCGACTCTTAAAAATTGAAAAAACAAGTTGTGTCAAAGCATCTAAAATCTATTTTAATCGGAATAACATCACTGTTCCCTCATTGGTCTTAGAAGTTAGTCTCCCTTCATCGCAAGTTCTTGTAGAATAACTAGGAAATCTTTTGTATAGACTAGATATGTCTGAACAACCGTCGACATCCAGGACTGTGTCATCTAACGCAGCAGCGGCAGAGCCTCCTGCTGCTACTCCAACGATGTTCACCGGTATACCATCTGTCCCGGCAAGTTATCAACAACAAGCCGGAGTCCAATCAGGGACTGTTTCGGTGACATGGTCAGTTCCTATTTCTTCATCTGGATTATCATCTGGTATTTCTTATGTCGAAACTCAACAAATTGATCCAATGTGTTTTCAAAGGCCAATCTGCCCTTTAAGTATTAGATTGCCACCATATGGAGGGTAGTATGCTTTTTCATTGTTCCCTCCCGGAGAACAACCATATGAGAGTTTACAACAAAGTTTAGGTCAAACTGGAATTACATCCAGCGGTTCGGTACCAATACTGCCTCAAAAGCCAAGGGTTGTATATTCGATGCAGCCAGTCCACCCTGTGTCGAATATTCCCACTATACCTGTAACGGTGACTGCGTTGCAAGTACAAGCGCTACCTGTTGTATGACAAACCCAAGTTTCTCAGGTTGCAATACAACAGCCTCTTGTCTCGACAACTCAATCACAACCTCAGGTTAGTGCCTCCTTATCTGGAGCGACTCAGGCTCAAACAAGTACTATGACTCCTCATCTTGGTCAATCATCCAGTATTGGGCAACAACAAATGGTCCAACAACCATGGCTGGTTCAATCTCAACAACCGCCATTCCAGCAATCATATCAAGGACCTGAGCAACAAGTCTTTGTAAGTAATGGGCAACCGCATTTCCAAAGCGGTTATCAACAACCATATTATAATGGTTATGCCCATCAACCTTGTCAAAGTTGCCAGCATCAAATACATTATGCTGGTATGCAAAGACCCACTGCTCAGGCGATTCCATATTATCCTGGGTATGCTTCGCCTAACCTGAATCAACAGTTGCCCTTTGTAGCAACCTTAGAATTACCAGATATAAACTGGCTGAAGAATGATCCAATTGCTTATGCCCCTTGATGGTCGGCGATTCCACATAAAATTCCTTCAGATATTCCTAAATTTAATGGAAATTCGGATGAAGACCCGTCGAATCATGTGATGACATTTCATCTGTGGTGTTCATCAAACACCCTAAACGATGATTCAATTAGGCTTCACCTTTTCCAGAGGAAGTTAACTGGTCCGGCAGCAAAATGGTATATCGAGTTACCCAGAGCTTTGTTTGACAACTTCAGTACCCTAGCCACAACCTTTTTAACCCATTTTCAGTTACCGATAAGGTACGAAACAAGAACAGAACTTCTTACCAATTTCAAGCAAACAACAGCCACTCACATATGTGATCATATTCATGAGTGGTGACGTCGTCATAGAATGGTAGAAACGTATGTTCCTGAACAGATTTTAGCTGAATGGTTTATTAAGTCATTATTACCTTCCATTACAGAAGATGTGGCAAAAGGAGGAGTTGTCATTGAAGAGAAAGTAATTGCTCGTGCACAATATTTAGACTTGATTTATACTCAGTCTGGCACGCTCTACGATAAAATCCCTGACGCTCCCAAACCGGAATTTTCCGTACCTCCTCATCCTAAATCGAACAATGACTCTCATGCCGGCGATGGCGTGATTGGTACGACAAACACGAAATCGAAAAAGGCTACATCAAAGAAAGCCCGTAAGATTTCTGATCAAAATGAAAATGAAAAACTTATTGCCTCGGAGGTAAATGTCGTGTCAACTGATAAGGGCATACAACTGAAGCAACCAGGAGGCAAGAAGAAAAAGAAAGGGAGAAAAAAGAAGCAAGATGAGTCATCTCTTGAAAAACCTTCTGCAAACCCCTCTGGGCAAAGGAAACCGCCTGTGGGTTGTCAGATATGTAATGAGGATCATCAGACGAGAGATTGTCCTCATAAAGCTGAAGTTAAGAAACTCTTTAAGAGTTCAAAAACCTCAGCGGTATTGACTGATCCGTTTCCAAACCCGAGAACCAAACTTGTTGCTAATAAAAATTCTTCCCGATCCCAAGTGCTTATGTTGTCTATCTCAAAGCAGCAAAATGATGCTTTGACAAGGAATAAAGATTACGGGAATCCACAGCTGTCAAATAACAAGGCTAATGAACAACCTAGTAGTTCGACAACAACTTTGACCAAAGTTGTGCCACCCATCATTCCTGAACCAATGATAAAGCCGCCAAAGGGAGTAGTACACAAATCGACATTTAATCCTCGTTCCAAAGTAGCACAGAATTATAATATAGTAGAGGACCTGGCCCAATCGCCGTCCGCTATGTCGACACTTGAGGTACCGCAAAATTGCCTATCCCAAAAGCAGGATCTATTATCAGTAATAGGTGGGATTGACCCAATGGATTCCAATCTTGTATCCTTAAATCACAAAGGATATGACCCTTAGTTACCAGCTCAACTTGCTTTCCTTATTCAAGTGAAAGCCCTCAAAAAAACTGTTCATCGAACAATTATTGATGAGGGGGCATCTACATGTATTATGTCGATGAGTTGCTGGAAAAATTTAGGCTCACCACCCTTATCGAGATCGTCAACGATGTTAAAAGCATTTGATGGACGCTCATACACTCCATACGAGATTTTAAGCAACTTGCAAGTTGAACTAGGGGGAAAAACAGTAGAAATTGATGTTGAAGTAATCGACGGAAACCTCGATTACAACATCCTACTGGGAAGGCCCTGGATATATGCCATGGCCGCAGTTGTGTCGACATACTTCAGGAAGATTGCATTTCCCTTTCAAGGAGGAATTACAATCGTCGACCAACAAACATTTCTCCCCAACAGTTCACAAGTTACGGGAAGCATTCCAATGATCCATGGAAGCGATCATTCGCTTCAAAATATCGGAGTAGGTCTCCTAAAAGACCCTGCCTTAATGGGTACTTTTTCCCTACCGCCTTAGAGTAATCTGGCGGAAATGGCCACAGTGGAAACCTGCAATATGAAATCTTCTATATCTAATGGATTCAGAAGATTCCTAAACATTTTGTCAGCATGGATCATCGCCATTTTAGAAATATTGTAGCAATCAATTTTCTTGGCTTGGGGGGCAAACCCAAATCAATGCTCATTGAGTGTTTGGATAGATAGGTCTAAGGAATATGGCACCTCTTCAGATCCTTGGTCGCATGTACATTCTACAAACGAAGGAATCATTCAATCAATGATGATAGGAGAGGCACCATGGGAAGATTACCACCATCGCTCCCATCTTCCGGATTACCACGAAGATTATTCCAGCAACCTTAATCATCCATCAGTTTTTTATTTTCTATCAAATACTGTAAATACAGTGGATTTCGAGGATGGTTCTTATCTCGTGTCGACCTCGTTAAAAATGAAACAAGGAGTCATGAGGATAGTTCTTTTAGTGTGTCAACCTCATTAAAAAATGAAACAAATCCCCTTTCCAAATCTTAAAGGTAAACCTTCATTCCAACCACCGAGTTGAATGCAATGAAGCTTGGGTGGCATGCACCTTGATTTGTGTTATTATGCTGGGGGCATGCAAACTTATCACGAGTAGTGTTACTGCAGGGTTCAATATCGTTAAAAAATAAACCCGCCACGAGCAGTGTTACCGCAGAGTTCAAGCTCGTTAAAAAATAAACCCGCCTTGAGCAGTTTTAACACGGACTTCATGCTCGTTAAAAAATAAGCATAAGCAATGAGCAAATGTTTCCCCCAGTGTTTAAGCTCAATAAAAAATGAACCAATTCCCAGTAAATAACCATCGTGAATGTAGTACTTCAGCCTTTAAGGCCTTGGTCGTGTTCCCATCATCACCTCCACTCTGTATTGGCCGATCATTCACCTCCATTTGATTGTTTACCCCTTTTGAGGAACAGCTACGAAGAATGATCCTATTAGCCATCCTTGTAACACTGTCATGATTGGAAAATTCCAAACCTTACCTGGAATCAGCTTCTACCCGATTTTATCACTCGTTCCTCAAAGACGAGTCTCCTTTAAGCTCTTTTCAACTAACTCGTAAAATATGAAAAGATTGCCGAGCCATTGGCCTCTCCAGCTCATTAAAGGGACCGGAAGTGCTATCCCTCCTTTAGATTTTAATTTTTTTGGACCTGAGGGATTATTACACAAAAAGATCGAGCGCTTGTTTTGTTCGGCTCATTAAAAGTATCGAAAATTCATCCCTTTTGTATTGTTTTATACTTTTTCGGACTTAAGGGATTAGATGACGAAAAAGGATTTTTGGAGTTTCCTTTTCATCCCTTTTTAGACTCTCTAAAATTGAAAAGGACCGAGTTATCTTTGTCGTTAAACTCGTTAAAACCTAATAGTGACAAACTTGTCCATAACAGACAAGAACGAGTTTCACTATCGCTAGGCTCGTTAAAACATAGTGATGGGTTTGCCCGAAGGGCAAATTATATAACAAGCATATGCTATCCTCCTCAAGCTTGAAAAACATAAAGAGGTATTGGTCAGAAATGACTGGGGAAAAATTGGGAAGAAAACTTGAAGAAACTTTGTTGGTAGCAAGTTGCTCTTGAACATGACACTTTCACTCTGCATCCTAGTCGGGTTGGGTTGTTCCATTCACTGGTCACATCACCATGGTTCCATCACACCATCCACATTTGGGGATAATGCTACCAATCCATCATGTCAGTGTCGCTGATATGTTCAAGAGAAGTCACTCAGAGAATTCACCTGTGTCTCACCCACTGCAATACATTTACGCTCCATTCTTTCATGACCACCGCCATGAACATTATATCACCAGATCGTTTTCACCTCCATTAAAATCATTTGCTTCATTCCGTGTCATTGATGTGGGATTCATTAAGGCCCTCCTATGACGGATCGCTTCTTGTCGACATTAGCTAATTATCCAAGAAGTCGATCTAGGAATACCCCTTTCAGTACTTTGAAGCTTGCATGCCTCAATGGCAAGTTTCTCACTTCCGGCGACAGGTCTACATCAATGGCCTTCAACCGAAAGATTTTGCGTGGTGTTCGACGCCAATTCCTTTATTCACACCACATGAATTGTACTGTAGTACCTTGAGGGTCATCATCATTATCGGTGATTCCTCTCGTGCCTATTAACAGCTTACATCATCGGCTGGTAATCAGGCGATGTCTTTCCATGTTCGACTCTAGAACATCTCTCACATGGATCGAATTGTACTTTGAGTGAAGATCGAACGATATTGAAGACCCCAGATCTAGTTTCATCCATCCGGGCTGTGATATATATTCAGGAAAATAAAGACATCAAATGTACATCATTGCTGCACAGATAATCATCCAATCTAAGTGATGATGGCTCTACCAGAATCATCAGTCTACACTCAGACAATTGTCTATCTCATGTACATAAAAGATGAATTTATAAAGCTGAGCATGGGAATGCCCGCCTCAGCTAAATCATGAAAATATTATGAAGATAATGTATTGTATTGTATCTTATTATAGGTCTCCTTCCAGCTTGAAAGAACTTGGGATCCTCATGATATATTTCACCTGACATCAAAAATATTAACGACCTCATGCTTTAGGGGGCAACTGTTATAGACATTTTTGGGCACTACAACCCCAAGCATAAATGTCCATAAACCAAGGGCTCCTAAGTCCCTAAAGCTGTTGTTCCAACCCCTAAAAGAACAAGGTCAACTGATTACAGCTTCTCCCAGAAGTTTTCCATGGAAAACTACTCAGAACTGGTCAAAACTGGATCATTTCACTTGCTCCATGGCCAGGGTGCGATGCATCTCACCTTGTACACACGGGAAGTGTGTTGCATTTCAAAAATCCCTTCTATGGGGTGCGATGGACGAGAAAAGACAAGTGGCGGAGACAGTTTGCGAGGTGGATGATCATGGAATCTTCCAGAAACTTCTCCTGGGACACTTGCCTCTCAGAATCGCCCAAGGATGAGTAAGATATCAATGAGATCTCCAATTGGAGTCAAGAACTATCAGAGAGAAGACACTAATCAAAAACCCAGAGCTGATTCATACCTCTGCAAATATCTATATATAGATCTCTCATCCCAGAGATCCAGGAGGTTGGAGGCTGGAATTTTACATCTTGTAAGGAATTGCTGATGGTTTCTTGAGACAACATCATAGTGTTTTGTGATCTAAGCTTTGTATGAGGTGAATAAGGGCTTACTTGCTGAGAGGATGATGCTGGGTCAGAACAACTAGTTGTAACTCCCTTGGCTCTTTATTGATTATCAATAAAAGCTATTCAAGTTTTCCTCCATACTCTTGTGTCATTTATGTTTTATGCATTTGTATGGTCAATTTACATCTGATCCTAGATTGTTTATGATTATAGATCCATGTTCTTGTATAGTGTTATGCTACTTTGATCCTACAGGTAGTCTATGAAGCTGGGCGTACAAGGAAGCAAGTAGCGAAGGACTATCAGGAGAGAGAGGCATCGAACTAGGAGATAAGTGCAAGATAGAGGTTGGTCTCCTTTGTTCTTCTCTCATCTATATTTCATAAAGGAAAACCGAAAGTAGATTTACTTTGTTTGTTTCTAAGGTAGCTACCACACCTTAGTGGGATAAGCAGTTCTGTGTAGACACTTTTCTCTGTAACACTTGAAGATCAAATTTCTACATTATATGCAGTAGATGAAGATGAACTTGGTATCGAAGGAGAAGAGTATGAATATGCTGAAACATATGCCATTCATGATGAAAATAAAATTGATGAATATTGGAAGCAATTCTCTAATTTTATGCAGGCTGAACTACATAAGAAATATGACTTGAGATTGAGGAAGAGATCAAGAAATCAACAAAATGAAAGTGAGAAGCAAGTTTCAACTTCCTCACCAAAGGCAACTCCATAAGAATATCGGTCTGTAAAACAAGTGAATAAAGGAAAGCAACAACAGAATGCAAATGGAAAGACACAGTTACTTCAAGGTGAGTCTTCTCAAGATCAAACTAGAAAAATTCCTTTGGAGAAACTTGTTTCAATTCCTCAAGTAATCCAAATCATAAAAAAAGGTGAAGAGGATAACAAAAGGACTGTTAAATAGGGTCACTTGTTTAGTCTTACTAAGGAGTTGGAAAAGGTATGAATTCAGGTTCCTCTACAAAATTGACAAAAATACCTATTTATCAAAAGGAGATTGTTGAGTTTGTTAATTTCAAAGAAAATGAGATTATAAATGACACTGTAAATCTACATGAAGACAAACCAGCAGTGGTTTTTGGTCCACATGTAGAGGAAGTAGACCCTTCAATACCTCCCTTTCATATTTCCTTATTGGTCCATGAATTCCTCTTACATAATTGTATGTTTGATTCAGGAGCTTCATACAATCTTATGCCTTTGTTAGTAATGAAGAAACTAAATCTAGAAGTTACCAAACCCTCTAGGGACTTGTATTCTTTTGATTCGAATAAAGTCAAGTGTCTTGGGGTCATTAAGGATTTGGCAGTGTCACTAGCTCAAATTCCAACTAGAAGCTTGGTCATGTATGTATTAGTAACAGATATCCCTGTTAGATTTGGGATGATTCTATCTAGGTCCTAGGGGGCTAAATTGGGTGGTGTTTTGAAACTAGATTTTACATATGCTGTTATACTGACTTTTGGTGGGGAAGAGAGGATATTGTATAGAGAAACTAGATTTGTAAAAACAATTACAGAAAATGGAGCAGGTAATTCACGTGTATATAGCCAGGAGAAGGATGACTTTGCTTGTTTCATGTTGCATGATAATGCAGTGCTGGCTGAAGATAATCAAGAGTAGCTTTCTTCAGCCAATGTAATTATAGAGCTATAAACTAGAGGAGTGTGGAAATTCTTCTTTGATGGAGCTTATTCCAAGGAAGGAATAGGTGTTGGTTTTCTTCTATTTGCACATAGAGGTAACATGTTCCTTTGTTCCTTTAAATTATAGTTTTAGGCAACAAACGATGTAGCAGAATATGAGTCCTTGATTATTTCTCTACAAACAGCTAAACAAATGGGAGTTAAGTCAATTTCTGGTTTTGGACATTCAAAGTTGATTATTAAGAAAATAAAGGATCATTTTCAAACAAAGAACCCTAGGCATAGGGCATACAGAAATGAGGTATGGGATTTGATTGAGAATTTTTTTGAAGATTTTAACATTCAATTTATTCCAAGAAATGAGAATAGATTAGCAGATTCATTGGCTGTGGCTACTAGTAGTTTCAAGCCTGCTATTAATCCAAGACTAAGATATGAGGTAGGGATGAGACACACACCCTCTGTTCCTGATAATGTTAAAAATTGGCAAGATTTTGAAGATGATCAACGGATTAAAGAATTTTTTACTATAGTTGACGAGTATCAAGGCACAGAAATTGATTAGGATAAAGAAGAAACAACAGAAGTTGCAGAAATCAGTGGTTTAAAAGATTTAATAACTAATGAAAATATTTTTAAATTAAAGGATAATATTTTGCCGAAGGGACTTGTTCCCCTTGAAAGGCTTTCTAACCCCAATGATGTGGCTGTTGACTTGGGGAAGGTGTTGAACATTTGGTTTCCAGTTGCAGTTCCTCAGTTTAATCTTAGTTGATGAATAAGGGTGACTTTCCAACTGGTTTCCAGAGGTTTCAGACTTCAGGAATGTTAAATTTTAGTTTGTCAAATTTCAAGGTTTTCACAGTTTTGGACTCCATGCCCAACTAAGGCTACTGATCTACAATTTTCAATACTTTGCTATCAAAGCACAAGCATCCTATCACTATAGATATTGGCATGGGTTCACTGTACAAATTTTTACACAGTTAAGTTTGGTGAAGCAATGTATGACTCCATGCATGAGGAGAAGGCACTGATCTGTGGTTCTTAGTGCTTCTGTGGCAAAAGCACTATCCCCAAGTGGAGCCAGATGTTGTAGCTTATATTGTGTTTAATCTTATTTATCACTTTTATCACAATGCGTGGTCTAAAAATCACTACAGGGGTTCAACCTTAATGAAGCTCCCTTATTTTCTTTACATCCGCAGAGTCTAAGGGAAATGAAGTATTTTGTTTATTATATATTGAAATCAAAAAAGAAAGAAGTGTAAAAGAATTGGCCCTGGTGTAGCCAAGGTCGCTATACGAACAAATCAAATCACTATATAAATGGTTATATGGAGCCAGACCCAATATATATATATATATATATATATATATATATATATATATATATATATATAGATATATATATATATAGATATATATGTAATGGGCATTTATGTTATCACTACGGAATCACTGATTGCGATTTGCAATGACGGGCCAGACCCAAAGAACTATATGTTACATTTTATAAGTCCTGGTAGATCCACAAAGCCTCATTGAATTTGTGTTGGTTCCTTTGCTGATTGCGATGAGTGATGGAAAATCTAGACCCGAAAATATATGTGTTACATTTTATAATGTCGGCAGGTCCACAATATCGCATAACGCTTTATGTATATGTATATGGTTATGCCAATTACGATTTGTGATAGGCTGGACCCGATATGGTATATATTATGTTTAATTCTTTCGGCGTGTCCATTATGTCGCTTGTCATTAAGTTTTGTATTGATATATCAATTGAAGGCGCCGATTGCAAATTACGATGCGAAGTCAATGGAGTATTGAACAGGTAGATCTGATGGATTTATGAAGTAGAATTAATTCTTTTTGAGTTACATAATAATCTAAGGTTGCGGGAAAAATCAGTGTTAGAGGTAAATTCAAAGGAAGGTAATTAGTGCAATCCAATTATGTTTTGGCAAATTAAAGCGTGCCCGATACATACGTAAGCCTAGATTTATGCACAAGTCAAAGTCAAACACTGTTTATTATGGTTAAAGTGGATTAATCATTATTAAAGCATCTACAGAAGAATTCAAGAGCTGATTAACAGAGCCGAAAAGCCAGCAGTCATTGTCATGTTCAATTATTTTCTATTCTTTGAGATGTCTTTACACTCTGTGTAATATTTTGTAATAATTGTTACTTCTGATAGTTAGAGAAACAATTTTAGTAGTTTGATAGTTTCAGAGATCAGCAACTATTTCACAATGTATAAAAAGAGGAAAAGTTACGAAGAAGGGGGTTTCAAATTTTGGAGAACTCGGAGACTAGGCCACTGTATTATTGATATAATTGTTGACTAATGAAAGAATAAGAAGTTTCCATGAATTGTTGGGTATAATTTTGTAACTTCTCTGTCATGTGTCATCTTATGTTTTCTTCTTTCAAGTATAGTAATGAAGTTGCAGGTCTTTATTTGCTTATGTAGATAAAGTTAAAATTCCTTAAAAGAGCACTCCTATACTTGAAGTTTTCACCTTCCTTTCTAAGTTATAGATAATAGTTTCTGTGTAAGGCAACATATTATCTTTAACTTCTCCAAGGGTTGTAGGTAGTAGTTTCTGTGTTAAGCAGCATATTATCTTTAACTTCTACTTCAAGCTTTCTTCATTCATCATTTATACCTAGCAACAGATGGCATTCTGAGATTTTTGGTCACATATGTATTAAGGGTTAAAGACCAAGTTTTCCAGGTCCTTCATTTGAGAATACAACAAACAATAAAGTGAAAAATACGTGACAACAAACAATAATTATTAATGTCTTAAGCACAATTTCTCTACAGCCAGGAAATTGGTTTCTTAAGGTACAAAAATATGGTTGGTTTGTCATGGCTTCATTATGTGCTCTTATGCTTAATCTTACTCATTGTGTGAAAATTTATTGAATAGTTTATATGTATGTATGGGCTAACTTGTGTTTATGCAGCTAGTATGAGAGGGAAGTGAGCCTTCTTGATGATCCTTTGATGAAACTAGTGAAATAGTAAACAAAACAAGTATTCAAACCTATAGGCATCTTGGTCACAAAGTGTTTGAATTTATATTTCACAAGTGTTGGACAAGTTTGAGAAAGAACAAAGCTTGGAAACAAAGTATGAGGACTCGGGAAGCTTGCTAGGAAAGTTTTGGAAAGTTTTGAGAAGTTGGTACGTAGGCTAGCCCTAAAAATCTAGAGTAAAGTTTGTGGCTGTGTTGTTTTAATAAGAAATGTTTGGCCACAACTACATGTTGTGCATGCATCTAGAGACTTATAGCTAAAATGGCTAGCTTTCATGTGTGTGAATGGGCTGTAAGCAAGGTCAGAAAGTGGTTTCGGCATAGGAGAAAGGTCACCTGTGGAATATATCTAACATCTAGGTGATCATGTGTCTATGAGTGTTGTAGTAAGTTGGATATGTGGAAAACATTTCCATAACTGGATCTTGGAATTTGGGTCATGCATAGTAACTATGAGCTCATGCTTACTTTGGTAAGCTTGTAAAAATAGGCAAATGTGGGGTGGGATGTTATAGATTGGTATCAAAGTAGGTTCACAACACTAGACCTCGGGTTAAATTTAGATTGTTATGCATGCATGTTTGTTATATATATGTTTATCATGAATGCATGTGAGTTATTCTATTATTATTTCTATGTACATGATGTATTTACAAAATTATTTATGTATGAACTGATATGCTTGTGATATTATTATTATGTATCATATTAATCTGGATTGACCTGTTCAGATTCCATAGGCCCACTAGAAGTAAATTGAGGTAATTATTTGATTATGTATTTTATTTTATCTAACAGTGGTATGTTGCAGGAAATAGAAGGTAAAATAGGAACATAATGGTTGATTATAGTTCATATGGATCTTTGTATAAGCTAGAATAGAAATGAGTGGGATGGGAGAAATTTGTTGGGCACTAGGGAGAGGGATTCTCTCCTAATCTGACAGATACATTAAGAAGTTTGCAGGAAGAGATGATAAGTTCTAAATTAGATAATGAGAGGTTGATTGAAGCATAGGAAATTATTTCAAAATATCAAGAAAAGAAAGCTGAAGTTAATGTTGTGATTCTTCAAAGTCTTTGAGATCTACAAAAGCAGTGACAGCTAGGGACCAGTCACAGAGATAGACAAGAAGAAAGGACTAATGGTGCAGATGGAAGTTGGTCTCAGAATAGGTACAAGATTGATAGAGATGATAAAATAAATAGTGGTAGAATCTTGGATACACCTGAGAGGAGGGATAATATGCATGAATTTTATTCTAGCTCTCCTTTTAGGAGGCATCATCACCATCACTACTAGTATCATAGGAGTGAGAAGGGGTATTTTTTAGAGGAATTAAAGAAAGTCAAGTCCCCTAATTTCGATAGTGAGATGACCAAATCAGAATATGTAGAAGCATGTCTTCCTAGAATGAGGAAAATTTTTAGAAATTTTGATTACTCATAGAATATGAAGGCCAATATAGCTACTTTTAGCCTTAAAGGAAAATAAGATATCTTATGTGAACATGTTAAGCATGTGAGGAGCATCAGGGAAGATAAGTTGACTTGGGAATAATTTGAAAGACTCTTCAGAAGGAAGTATCTATATGAGAGGTATTATAATGGGAAGGAAAAGGAATTTTATGAGCTCAAGGTAGGTTCCATGTCAGATGAATAATATACAACCAGATTTCTAGAGTTGTTGAGATATGTGCCCTATCTTAGGAACGAGAAAGAGAAGATCCAAAGGTTCATCAAAGGATTTTCATTATCATTCAAAGACTATATTAAGTTTAATGAGCCTAAGTCATTGGAGGAAGCCATAAAAGAGTTGAAGAATTTCTTTGAACAATCAAAGCGCAAGCTTGAGTTCAAGCATGACTAGAAGGGTGGTGAGAATACTAAAGGAAAATGGCCCAAGAAGTCAAGAAGATCTCAAGATGCAGGTGAGAAGGAAAATATGGCTCCCCATAAGAATTTCAATGCAACTGAGAAAGGAATTGGGTCTCAACCTATGGAGCAACAAAGTAAAGGTAGTGGTAGAGAACCATTGAAGTGTTGGATCTATGGTAGAGATCATCACAAGAAGGATTGTCCATTGTATCAAGGTGGAAGGCCTCAAATCTACAATAATAAGGAGACAAAAATAGTTTGGGATGTAGGTCATAGTATTGCTTGAATTTATGTAGTAGTTGATAACTGGTAGGAAAACCACTAGGCATTCAATATCGAGATGGAAGGTAAGCTTTATGATTGAGTTGTTTCTATTTTGATTGATACACGATCAAATTATAGCTATATTATTCTTGACTTGGTAGATTATTGTTGGTTGAATAAAGAAGTGAAAGCATAACATTGGTTGGTGTAGATGGCTATCGGACCAAGAGAAGAGTTCACCATTAGGTGACGTCTTGTACATTTGAGCTTGATGGAATGCTTACATCAACAAATATGAATTGGCTTCCTTTGGGTGAATATAGCATTCTTTTGGGCATGGATTGAATGTTTATTTATAGGAACAAGGTAGATTTATGAGAAAGCCATTGAGTGCATGGATGATGATGGAGAAAATATAATCTTGCAAGGAAAGAAGAAGCCTACATCAATGAGAATGGTTACAACTATGCAAGATAAGCACAACCATAAGAAAGGATGTTTATTGTTTATAGTCCATGTTCCCAGTGAGAAAGGAATGTATGATTAGGATGGTGAAGCCATGAGGAGGTATCCTATCTTATAGCAGTTTTAGGATGTGTTTCCTATAGATATTCTAGAGCTTCGTCCTCATAGATAGGTGGAAATTTTTACCAAGTTAATGCTAGGAAAAACAATGACATTTGAGGCACCTTACAAGATGAGCACTCATGAGTTGATAGAAGTGAAGTTGCAGCTTAAAGATGTGCTCAATAAAGGATACATACAAACAAGTGTATCTCATTGGGGTACATCAGTGTTGTTTATAAAGAAGAAGGACAATACTCTTAGATTGTGCATTAATTACAAGTAACAAAACAAGGTGAATATGAAGAACATGTATCCATTTCCTTAGATTTATGATTTGTTTAACATCTAAAGGGATATTCAGTATTTTTGAAGATTGATTTGAGTCAGGATATGATCAAGTGCTCATCAAAGAAGAAGACATATGGTGGTTCCTTTTGGTATTACTAATGATCCATTCACCTTCATGTGTATGATGAGGAGTGTGTTACACCTTTACCTAGATAAGTTTGTGATAGTCTTTTTGATGATATATTGGTCTATTCGAAGAATGAGGAAGATCATGTAGAGAACCTACAACTGATGCTGAGATTGTTGAGAGAGTATAATTTCTATTCCAAGCTCAACAAGTGTAGTTTCTTTCCAAATTAGATTCATTACTTAGGACATGTTGTTTCCAAGGAAGGGATAGCAGCGGATCCAAAAAATATTAAGGTTATACTGCAGTGGTAAGCTCTAAAGAATGTGAACGAGGTCAGATAATTTATGGGACTAGAAGGTTATTACATGAGGTTTATCAAGAATTTCTCCAAGATTGGCTATCATATTACATCTTTGTAGAGGAAAGGAAAGAAGTTTGAATGGACTACTGAGTGTGCAACTAACCTTCATCAATTGAAACAATTACTTACCAACTCTTTAGTTTTTGAGGATTGTAGATCCTGATAAGGACTTTGTGGTTTGTATAGATGCCTAGAAGGGAGGACTTAGCGGAGTGATGATGCAATAAGGTTAGGTGGTTTTCTATGAATCATGGAAGATGAATGAGCATGAGAAGAAATATGTGACTCATGGTACTATGTTAGAAACTATCATTCACTCATTGAATATGTGGTGACATTATCTCCTTGGCTAGAAGTTAATTTTTATGAGTAATCACAGTGGACTAAGGTACTTTTTTGACCAACCTAATTTGAATACAAGGCAACCTTGATGGGTGGCTACTCTCAGTGAGTTTTACTTTGAAATCAAGTATATCAAAGGGAAGGAGAATTGGGTTGTGGATGCTCTCAGGACAAGAGTAAGGGTGAATCATATTTCAAATCCGAGATATGATGGGACATATTTGAGAGAGATGATCTCACATGTAGGGAAACATGATGAGAGGTACCAACAACTGAAATAGAGATTGAAAAAGAAAGGCAAGGGTGATATGGATGGGGAGTATCACCTCACAACATATGGCTTGGTTAGAGTCTGTAACATGGTCTATGTGCCTTATAATAGTGAACTAAAGAAGATTTTCTGAGACAGTTTCATGTCAGGCTATATTTAGTCCACCCAGGATACCATAAGACTTTGACAACTATTAAGAAGTTCTAATATTTGCCTGACTTGAAGAAAGAGGTGGGTGAGTTTTTTCCTAAGTGATTGGACTATCAAGAGGTAAAAGTTAAATGCAAGCATCCAACCATTTCATAATGGAAATGGGAGGTTATTTCCATGGATTTCATTACAGGATTGCTAAGGACATCAAGGAATCATGACTCCATCATGGTTGTGGTTGATAGGTTGAGTAAGGTAACTCACTTCATTGTAGTAATATTACTAATTAAGCAAAGGAAGTGGCTCAAGTCTTAATTAAGGAGATATTGAGGTTGCATGGAGTTCCTAAGAGGACTATGTCATAATATAGAGATTCCAAGTTTACTTGCATGTTTTGGAAGGAGTTGTTTGCAGGCTGATGGACAAAGTTAGCCTTCAATACAATAGATAAAGATAACTAACATGATCCTTGAGGATATGTTGAGGATGTATGACATGCATCTATAGAGGAAATGGGAGGAGTATCTTCCACTGGTGGATTTTTCTTATAATAATGGGTATCAAGAATCCTTCATGATGAGTCCATTTGAGGCACTCTATGGGAGGAGTTGTAATAATCCTATTAGCTGGAGTGATCCAGTAAGCAAGGTGTTGATTGGAATGGATATGTTGAGAGAGATTATGCAAGAGATTCAAGTTATCAAAATAATTGGAAGGAAACATAGGATAGGTGGAAGAGCTATGCAGATAAACATAGGGTATTCAAGGACTTTCATGTTGGAGAGCATGTGTTGCATATCAATCCCAAGAAGAGATCCTTGAAGACTGATCATGTGATGAGTTGGAACCTCAGTATTGTGGGCCTTTTGAGACTTTTGAGAGTATTGGACCAGTGGCCTATGGTAATCCCTAGTATTGCACCAAGAATGTTGCAACTTTCAAGGCCTCCTCAACTCAAATTATCAACCTGGGGTTCATAAAACTTCAAGGTGATAGTGTTATATGCACAAAAACTATGATTCCACTCATGCCACCCTCAGTTATGACATTAGATCAAAAGTGCTATATAGAACCTTCCTTCTTTTGAATTAGAATGAAGGCTTGCTGATAAAGGTACAATTATAAATTTCTTCTAGCTATGAAAGTAGAAATTCCATTGAATCAACTTGTAAATGATAACTAATCAATTCATGAAAGGAAAAAGGCTAATCTACTTGCAGAAATAAAGCTATTTTATCTTTCATAATTCATCAAAATATCAAATATTCTTGCAAAAAGGAAATTGATGTATCTTGCATAATTCATCAAGCTACGAATCAGAATTTCATGTACCATCTACCTGGTTCACACTTTCTTGTAAATCAGTAACCTAATTGCAGCATACCTATGATAAAGAAACTAACTCTACTGTATTTTTGTAGTGAAGAAAAGGAAGGGTTGGAGTGCCCTAGGCACTTCCCTTGATCATAAACTCATAGATGGGGGTCTTTATTCATTTATAATAAGTCAAAGTTGTAGTGGGTGATCAGAACTGATGCAGTAAAGTGATGCTACAAGTTTGTTATAGGTGATTGCTACAGGAGGCTTGTAATGCTATAAGAGGGCTTGTAATGATACAGAAGGGAATTCGAGTGGCTTTTGAATGTGGAAATGATGTCTTGAGGGTATGGATAGGTGGATGGAGGTTGAAGAAAATGGAGGGAGGTTGGTTTGAGCCCCTAGCCAAGCTCAGGACCTCTCATAGGCCTGTCTTGGACTAGGATGAGTGGTATCGGTATACTAGGAAAAATGACTTATAGAACAGAGTTTTGGGATAGAATTTGGAAGTGGAAAGAAAAGATGAAGGAGCTCAAGATGGAAGTGGTAAAGGTTACCCTCCCTACACATTAACACATCCCTACTATCAACCACATGCATGCATCCATTTATCATTAACAAAATGAAATAACTTATGATGGAAAATATGAGTTGAATCTAATATGTTGGGATAGGGTCCCAAGGGTCAATTTTCAGGTTATTTAACCCCATTTTTGTAAAAGTTTTTGTAAAGAGTGTAAAGTCTCCATGAAATGTGGATGTGGAGCACACAACTAGATAGGAGTCAAAAGGGTTTTAGCCCCTTGTTTTGGGTTGATTTTAAGATTCTCCCATGGTATGCGAACCATGGTATTGTATGGAAGAAAACTATAAATAATTGAGTCTGTTAGGGCCTAAATTTGCTTAGGCTGAAGGAAGGCAAAATTCAGGGTAACCACAAACCATTCTCAGTCTGGTAGCTAGCCCTACCAGAACAGGAGAGGGCTCTCTCTGGGTCACGCTCAGGAAAATAAACAATAGGGTCTAAGATGATGCAAAAATGGATACTGATTTTAGGCTAGGTAAACAAATATGATGGAGGTATTTTGAAGAATGACTGAGTTTCTGGGATGTGTGGGGCCAAGGAACAGCATGAGAAAAGAATTTAACTCAAAGACGCAGATTATTTCGTGAGGCACGATAGGAAGAAAGTCTAGCAATTAAATTCGAAATAATATGAAGTGGAGAGATTGTTTAAGAGTGTGAAAAGGGCATAAATACATGAAT
Organism: Pinus tabuliformis; assembly: GCA_031772625.1. NCBI lineage: Eukaryota > Viridiplantae > Streptophyta > Pinopsida > Pinales > Pinaceae > Pinus > Pinus tabuliformis. The sequence goes on from CM062819.1 coordinate 910,978,569, forward strand.
CCTTTTCAACAGAAGAAAACATAGAATGTGAAAACTATGCCAAGGTAGAGCAGTACACTGAATTCTACCTTTTTTACTCAGAAAGATTTCACTGGAAATGAATATGAATGAAAATATGAAAAATAACGAAATACATATGAAACATAAAGAAGATACATTTTGCTAAATTCACGCCACAGGAATCTCATGAACCAGAGCTGCAATCTTTCATTAATTCTCTGTCAAAATGTACAGTGAGTGACTGGGTTTATCTCCCACAGTTTCCAAGAAATTCCAACCCTTTACAAAATGACTCTCAATACAATAAATAAGCTTTGCCATGAGAAAGTCGATCAACCCAAGAAATGAAGAGCCAACCATCAGTAGTTACATTCAATTTTCTATGTAGACCAATTGGAAAAAAGGAAATATGAGCGTAGAATTTTTGGGTGGCTGTTCGCCTTCATTTGGCCACTTGAATAGAAGCCAAAAATGTTTTATAAACTTTGCCTTTGATGCTGGTAAAAATGCATTGTAAATGAGTGGGCCCACTTGGAGAAAATTGCGAATCGAAATTTCGCGAAGCGGGAGTGATTTGGCCTTTGGGTCTCTGTGCGCCGCGCCAAAAACTGTATGCATCGCGCTACTTTGGAGCTGTTTTTGAGCAACCTTCTGAAGTGAAAATTGAGCCCAAGTGTGCTTGTTGGAACGCCCTGCTTGTCTACTTTCCAACTCAAGTGGAATTTCTGAATTTGGTACCCATTTGCCCCTCCAAAACCTCAATCTCCCAAGACTGCTTTCTGTGTGTGGAATTAGGGGCAGAGAGGTCATTTTTAGAGTGTTTTTGACCTCCTGAGGACTCAAAACTTGCCCAAACTTCTTGGCCATGCACAAAAAATCATAATTTTTCATGAAAAATCCAAAACTATAAACTTTTTTGCATTTGGAGCCTCCTATCGTAAGCGTGCACCACGTGGCGCGGCGCACAGGGAGAAAACCCTATTTTTTGCACAAAAATTTACAAAAATACCAAAACTACCCCAAATTTCTTGAAATTTGGGCTGGCGCTTCTTCATTAAGCGTTATGGTGGGCCAAGGATTTCCTCAGCCAATATTTGGAGTCGAACATGCTCTTTTTTCCTCTTTTGCCTTTTTGATGCCTTCTTGGTGCATGCAGTTCAGTGGTCGAAATGAATGTCTTGTTCATATGATGTTTCAGTGTTTGTCTCCATAATGTCCATGCAAGGTGTATGTTTAGAAACTTGTTGAAAAAGATAATTTGGTACCCTTTATTTCAATGCCAAATATGTGCCAAGTAGGAAGGGACTGTGATGAATAGGGAGAGTGGGTATAGTGGAGTGTGGGAAAAATGTGGTTCAATCAAGTGAAGGTGAGGACAGTCACTTGACTATGTTTGGGAATTGGGATTTGAGGATTTTACAAGTGAAATGAGAGAAGGAGAGTAATATGGAATGGTAGGGTTTAGGAATAGGGATAATAGAACTTAGAAATAAGTGATTTGGGAATTGGGAGCATGTGCTTAGTGAATTTTGGGGGTTTGTTAACTTGGGGAATAAGGGAAGTAAGGAGAGTATGGGATTAGGGAGTGATGAGGTGAGGGGATACTTAGTTGCAATACAAAACCCTAGCAGCAATATCCTTGGCAAATTTTGAAGAGATAGGGTTTGTTTTCTTTAACACACTTCACCATTCATCAAACACCATCAACAACCATCAATATTGGATGAAAAACCATGAGAGAAGTTCAACCTACTTGTACCAATGGCAATCCATGCATTTTGGCGCAATCTTGGAGAAATTAAAAAAAAAAAATCAGCCTTGGCAGCTCTATGCGCCGCGTCTTCCCAGTGCACCGTGCCAGTGTAAATTTACACTGGAAATTTTCTCCCAGTGCGCCGTGCCTTTTTCCAGGTGACTTTTGGAGGCCTTACCGGTGTCCAAATTCAGTGATGGATAACGTGTTGGAAAGATCGTTGAGTCTAATTTCCAACCCAACCAGAATTTTTCAATTTAGAGTTCATTTGCCCTATCAAATATCAAATTTCCCAAGACTGGTCAAAATGTGCCAAATGAGGCTGCCTCAAGGCAGAGTGCTATTACAGTCAACTTTTGAATGCCTTTATCAACTCCAAATTGAGTTCATGATAGCTCATTGGAAATATATTTGTGTCTAGTTATCATTTGACTCATCAAGCAAGTCATTTGGCCAACCGAGCTAGGAGAAAACTTGATTTTCCCAAGGTCACTTCAGAGGTGCATCAATTCTCCCGAGGCAATTGTATTTTTGACATTTCTCTAAAACCATGATACCTATGTAAAAAGTACAGGACGTTTTTCTTCCTGAGCTTATTCTGGACAAACACCTCTCTTAGTTTTCCCAAATTCATCTTTTATTGCTCAGAAACATCATTGGAGTAAAACTTATCCCGATGTGTGGAACAAGAGATTTGTTGAAATGAAGCGAAATGAAGGGGATAAGCAGCTTCTAAATTCTTGGGAAAATTATTGGAAGTAGGGGGGGATGTTAAGAAGCAACAGAAAGTGGAATTTCAAATATTGAGTGAGGGGAAGGGGTCCAAAAAGGAAAAACACAGGTCCAACCTAGAAGATTGCTTGGTTGTAGCAAGAAACTAGGGTTTGTGCGGAAATGAGGAATTTGGGGGATCTCAGTGATGGGAAGTGTTTGATAAGGTACTTTAAGGATAGGGAAAGGTGTATGAACATCAGGATACAAGTTTTGCCGATGATTTGACCGTCCGAGAGAAATTGCCTTCAAAACCCTAGGAGAGGGAAATGACCTTACCTAGGCGCAACTGAAGCATGAACAAGGTGTAAAATGACCCAGTGGAACTTGTCATGGTAATGAAAACCCTTTGAATGATGGTACACTCAGCTGAATAGTGACATGGACCGACATTTGAAAAAATTTGACAGGAATAAAAGCAAACCCTAGATCTAATGCCTAGTGACCAAATTTTGCTTGAAGACTTACTGAAATGACAAAATTTAACCTTGACACTCTCAGACCACTTTGTAAGAGCATATTTGATAACTGAAGGAAGGCTACAAAGACTAACACTAATAGAGTCATACCAAGTCTTAGGGATAACTGAGAAGGAAGAATTGTGAACTTTGAATGAGTTTTGGTGGATTGGGTAAGTGCTACGGCAGGAAGGCTCTGCTTCCTGCACTTAGGTGAGAAGGGGAAGGCTCATGCAGCTGAGTGCATAGGAGGCCTTGGTAAGTCCATAGCTGAGTGTGAAGACTCCTGTGAATGAGTGTGCAAGGTGGAGAAGTCTATAATTAGAATGCTAAATTGAATAAAGATTGAACATTGAAGAATTATTGAGCATTCGAGTATTATTGTCAATTCTAATTATGTTATATTATGTCGCTCAATACTATATTTTCATATAATAATGTATGAATGTTACGTGAAACTACTCAATCTATCTTATATATGCATGTTTTAAGTAATTTTATGTTTTCACAAAGTTAAGGTGTATTAAGGGGTATTCCTGTTATGATTTTTGATGAATTGGGTAGGTCTGTGCGAAGACATATCCAGGGTTATTTATTGATGGATGAAAGTGGATAATTTTCTTTTTTAGGCTCTGAAAAGACTGATCGTAGACCTTCATGAAGGTTTAGAAGCCATTTTACCCTAGTTACAATAACAAACCCTAGAAGGATATCAATTTTTGCGAAGGTAGATCTGAACTGTCAGAGCTTAAGAACCACTTATCACATGTCCCTGGATGTAAAACCTGGTTCTAGCATCCCCCAATACTGCTTTGGGTGATACTATAGCCTATGCTATGCAGGTAGCTGCCGAAAGGGCTAACAGTTGGGGATTTTTTGGTTGGCGATAACAATTCTAAACCTGGATTAAGCCCCCTTACGCCAAAAAATGGTTCTGTTGTTGGGACTGGGATCTATTAGAGAGATGTACGATAAATGCTTCCCTATGAAGAAAGAGATTGATAAGTGGATTGATCGAAAATTGCACGTATTTGTACCTTAGGAAAATAGGAGCCCTAAATTATCCAAAGAGCAGTGGTTGCCGATATTTTTGTACACAGACAAGAATGATGCGTTCTTTTGTTTCTTCCCCAAAGAAATATATGAGTGGTTGTCCAAATTGGCTAATAGTCAAGGGACGTGGAGGCTCGAAGGCCCTATAATGTGCACTCATGAACTATTGCGATGTCGGGAAGCATTAGAAAGAAATATCACACAGGCTATGGATCACTGGGTTGATCACACATTGGGCATTTTTGTGACTTATTTCGTGATCGATAGAAATATTAGCTATAGCAAAGCAAAGCGAAGGATCTTTAAAGGACCCCGAGGTAAGTATTTGAAATCATTGAAGACTTGGATTAAAATGTTGCTATGTGAAAAGAGGGTTATGTAGTTACCTTGATGTTTGGGGCTACATGAAGTGGGATATTCTTCAGAAGGAATGGAGGATCCATCCCAAATTATAGTCTGCTCATTGAAACCCATCAAGCAATGATGAATGGGTAGTGATGACTACACCACGAAGTGTAGTTCAGTTAATTACGCAGGTTATTCCTAGGATATCTCATCCATACACTCCACCTCCACCTCATACACCTACGCCTTCACCCCCTCCACCTCCATTTCCACCATTCAACATAGAGAATACGATGAAAATGCCTATCTTTAAAAGAACAAGGACCGAAGATCTAGAAAAAATTTGGTTTGTCGCAGGGCCTATTTGGACAAGACAACATATTACCAATGACAATATTAAGAAAGTATAGTTGGTTACAACCTTACAGGATCGTGCATTAACATGGTATATAAAGTATTTCACTGATAACCCCAATGAGGCATTGGCAAATACCCAGATAGCTTTGAACAAGGAGTTCAGTAAGCCTAAGTAGAGGTGTAATATTTAATTTAAGGAAATCAGATAGAAGATAGATGAGACACCATGGGATTTTGATTAGAGGTTGAAGTGGTTGACCAGGCAGGCCAATATGATAATATCAAACTCACAGCATCACGATTGGTTTATAGCATCACTCTTGCCACATTTAAGAATACCTCTGTCACAACGAAAGACAACAATGCAAGTAGAATCCTTGGAGATCGCGATGAGGCTAGATTCCTCGCATATACAGGATATGAATCTTGGGGTAGAACAGATACATTCACAACTGGAAAGTCTATACTTGGAGTTGCAGAGCCTGAAGAAAGGGAAAGAAGCTTAGTTAGAGTTGCACGCTTAGATCTGGTGTTTGAAGTGTAAGAGGCATAGACATGATAAGGACCATTGCCCACTGTTTAAGAACTATATCATAGGAGGAGGTCCTGTTCCCGTGAAACCAGAGAATAATGTTGGGATGAGTGTGGGTGCTGTACTCTGGTGCGCTATCTGTCAGGTTATAGGGAAGCATGCTACTAATAACTAACATTTACTGCAAAATTTTGTACATACCTGATGAGTCTCATCATTTAGTAATTATATGGACCTTAATTGGCCTTAATTCACCTCCTAGTTTAGTCAAACCAACTATTCTCACAAGTAATTGCATACTTTTGATTATATTTTTCTTATGAAATGAGTTAGAGTTGGATATTTTGCTTTGTGGTCTAATGTGCATGTAATGCAGGAATAAAGGATAAAAGCAAGGGAAATACAGGGATAAAAGGTAAAAGCAAGGAACTAAGGTAAAAGACCTTGATAAAAACTCAAATGGGACAAGGGAGAGGAATTATAGGAGGTAAATCGTCCTCATTTACTGCCCATCCATTCGACTATCCCTCCATTAGCTGAAAGTACAAACAACCAAATCTGAAGTACTAAAAGAGAGCTAAGCAAGTGGAAGTACAAGCAGCCTCCCTACTAGAAGGTAGCCAAGCTAGTGAAAGTGATGGGACATGTTACCATTAAGATGAGAGTTGTATCTCCATAATTTTGAGGGAAGTCGTTGAGACTTCAGATGTATAAATAGAGAGACTTAGGACATAAGTTTTTCTAAGGCAGTCAACTAATAGTCAGTCATTCAGTTAGCCAGTATTCAGACTTTTTGTCCAATTGCAGATTTGTAACAGCTCTGATGTAATATAGTTTTTCATTCACAATGGAGATGAGTTTTGATTTGAGCCAACGCTGAGTTAGCTCAGAGGGCTAAAGCTCTTGGGTTAGGGCCCAATCCTAGTAGCTAAAGCTCCTCTTTCCTGTATTGTTAAGTAGCTTAGCTTCCTACTTTTTGTCTATTTGTTTAATCAGATGCATTCCCATTATAGTGAAAGTATAGATTCATCATTTCTATTTATTTGTTTCTGCAGTTCATCCCCATTACACCAGTAGCATAGATGCATGTTTGATTACTCATTTGGTTAAGTAGATTCATGGTCATTATATTGGTCCAGCATATATTCATGGCTTTCTTGTTTATTTACTGAAGTGGCTTCCTGTTCCCTGTTCATTTGCTCGAATATTTGTAGTCCATTATAGTAGGGTAGAACATAATAATTGTGTTTTTTGTTTGTTCCATTCATGTTTGCATTTAATCAATAGGTTATAAAGGAAAATATCCACAAGGTTGCTCATAGGTGTCTCGTCCTCACCTCCTCCCTCTGGGACTACGGTGTGAGGAAGAAACCCTACAACAACCCCAAAAACACAGGGTTTAGGTTTTCATGGAGTTCTATCATTCAAACACGGTCACTGAGTTCATCGTCACTCTACCCTTTTCTGGTCATTAGCGTGATCTCTCCCTCCTCTTCATTTGACCTCACTCACCATCCCATTCCATTTTCCTTCAGCACGAATGCCTAAGCAGGGGACTGGTGAATTCTCGTTCAAACGATCTTTGCCGGTAAATCGTCTTTTGCAAGCTGAATAATCCAATCACCACTCAAATTCCTTTTCATGTTTGAATTTTCACTCTTTAAATCCTGACCATCAATCTTCCATACCAGATTCGATGGTTGTCACACACCGCTCACCAACACGTTCGATTAACCTCTACCATAGATCTGCCTTAACAGATCCGACGGTCATTGCGCCATATCACATGGATTTTCATCTGACCATTATCAGGCTGAGAGCAAGCGATATGGGTGGTTTCCCTATGCTACATGTCAGTCAGGGAGGCTAATTGTGCAAAATTATACAAAACCATTTATGGCTTTGAGGGTGCGCAAGAAACTACTTACCGCCTGTTGTTGGGAAAAGTATCCAATACGGAATGACCCTATCCCACTCTAAGGGTGATAGTACCTCAGCAACAACCGAATGCAAAGCTATCTAAGATTTCTTCTTTATGAGATGTAAGAGAGGGGAGAAAGAGATCCACTAACCGTTATCTTCCGCTAATGATTGATCCAATCTTCCTTCTTTGCTGCTTGCTCCCAGCATCTTGCTCTTTCACTGGCCCAGCTACACCAAGATCCTGCAAAATAACAAGAGAGGGAAAACTACAAGAAGCATACATTCATAATTGATTCAAGGATTAGAATAAATCAAATATAAAAGTATCAATACGCCATTGAGACACATGCATATAGAAGAACCTCAAATGCTTTATTAATGGAAGAAGTAAAGTTCTGAGAGTGTTACAACCATAAGAGGCCCAATCCAGCAACACCTCCCAGCAGAAAGAAATCTCCTCTTCACCTCTTTCAAGCAAATCACCCAATAGTTCTATACTCAAACCAACAACACTTCCTTACATTCACAAGATTCCAGCCTCCTTAGACCTCATGAGAGAGCTCTATATATAGGAGTTTTGGAGAAAGGATGAGTCAGCTTGAGGCTAGCATGAAGCTGACTAGTGTCCTCTCCCACTTTAGTTATTCTTTAGTTCTTGAGTCCACTTGGAGTTTCTTGCTTCCACCTGGAGATCTAGATCCTCTTACTCATCACAAGGCGAATTCCCTGATCCAAGTGTCATTTTGGAAGCTTCCTGGGCATTTGACACCTTGAGGAATGACTGTGCCACTTGGCCAATCTCGCCCAGCGCAGGTAGCCTTCATTACTGTTGACATTCAGCGCAGGTACAGAGTGGAGCAGTTGACATTCAGCGCAGATTCTCAGTGGAGCAGTTGACATGATCCAGAATTAGCTTGTTTTTGAGTGTTTTCAGGTGGAGAACTGATATCTAGTGCTGTGGTTTGCTGACCTTGTTCCTCTAGGGGTAGGAACAACATGTTTAGGGACTTTGGATCCCTTAGATTATTGACATTTCATGCTTCATGCTGTAAGGCATAAAAATGTCTATAACAGTTGCCCCTAAAGTATGAGGTCGTTCATCGGGTGAAATGCTTTATCAGGAGGATCCGAAGTTCATTCAATCGCTGAGAGGTGACCTGTAATAAAATACAATACAATACATTATGATTCATTCTGCTTTCATGATCTAGCTGAGGCGGGCATTCCCATGCTCAGCTTTATAAATTCATTTTGGTACATAGAACAGACGATCGTCTGATGGTAGACTGCTAATTCTCTACTGAAATTATCATCCTTTGAGTAGGATGATCATCTGCTGCAATGATGTACATATCAAATGTCTTTATATTTCCTGAATATATATCGCAGCCCGGATGGATGAAACTAGATCCGGGGTCTTCAAACTCGTTCGATCTTCACTCTAAGTACAAGTCAATCCATGTGAGAATTGCGCTGAAGTCGAACATGGAAAGACATCGCTTGATTACCGGTCAATAATGTAAACCGTTAACAAGCGCGAGAGGAATCACCGATAATGATAATGACCCTCAAGGTACTGCAGTACAATTCACGTGGTGTGAATAAAGGACTTGGCGTCGAACACCACGCAAAATCTTCTGGTCGAAGGTCATTGATGTATACCTGTCGCCGGAAGTGAGAAACTTGCCATTGAGACATGCAAGCTTCAAAGTACTGAGGGGGTTGTTCCTAGACCAACTTCTTGGATAATGAGCTGAAGTCGACAAGAAGTGATCCATCAAAGGAGGGCCTTAATGAATCCCACATCAGTGACACGGAACGGAGCTAATGATTTTAGTGGAGGTGAAAACAATCTGTGAAATATGATTCAGGGTGGCGATCATGGGTGGATGAAGGATAATGTATGGTAGTGGATGGGACACGGTTGACTCTTCCTAAACAACATCTCTTGAACATATAACGACACTGATGTGATGGATCAGTAGCATTACCCCAAATGTGGATGGTTTGGCGAGGACCATGGTGATGAGACCGGTGAATGAAACAACCCAACCCGATGTGATGGAGGAAAAGTGTCATGTTCAAGAGCGACTTGCTACCATTAAAGCTTTGAGGTTCTCCCAATTTTTCCCCAGTCATTTCTGAGCAGTACCTCTTTATTTTTGTCAAGCTTGAGGAGGATAACATATGCTTGTTCTATAACTTGCCCTTCGGGCAAGCCCATCGCTATGTTTTAACGAGCCTAGCGATAGGGAAACTCGTTCTCGTCTAAAGACAAGTTTGTCGCTATTTAATCATTTTAACGAGTCTAACGACAAGGAAAACTCGGTCCTTTTCATTTTTAGAGAGTCTGAAAAGGTACAGAAAGTTAACTCCAAAATTCCTTTTTCGTCATCTAATCCCTTAAGTCCGAAAAAGTATAAAACAATACAGAAGGGATGATTTTTCGATAACTTTAACGAGCCGAATAAAACAAGCGCTCGACCTTTTTGTGCAATAATCCCTCAGGTCCAAAAAGATTAAAATCTAGAGGAGGGATAGCTCTTCCGGTCCTTTTAACGAACTGGAAGGCCAAAACTCGGCAAACTTTTCATATTTTACGAGTCAGGAGAAAAGAGCTCAAAGAAGACTCGTCTTTTGAGGAACGAGTGATAAACAGGGATAGCAGCAGATTCCAGGTACAGGTTGGAATTTTCCAATCACGGCAGTGTCACAAGGATGGCTAAGTGAAATCACTCTTTGCAGCTGTTCCTCAAAATGGGTAAACAATCATATGGGGTGAACGATCGGCCAAATGGAATGGAGGTGGCAGGTGCAAACATGACCAAGGCTTTTTATGGCTAATAAATTTACGATCACAATGGTTATTTACCGGAATAGGTTCATTTTCTAATGAGCTTAAACTCTGGAGGAAATTTTTGCTCAATCTTATGTTTATTTTTTAACGAGCATGAACTATGTATTAAAACTGCTCAGATCTCGCTTTTCTATTTTTTAACGAGCATAAATTCCGCGGTAAAACTGCTCGATTATATGGTCAAATTTTGATTTTTTACCATTACTAGCTTTTCTCTTTTCAAGTATAGTACTGTATTTTCAATTGCTGCAACAAACTTTATTAGAAATGAATAATATTTGCATGAAAATGAGATTATAACCCTAATATTTTACTTTAAACTGCGTAAAAAGCCATTAAAAGGTGTTTTTACCTCTCATTTACCATTTCATTTGCATTTGGTTTGTTGGAGCTCTGGAGGTGCCTCTTCCCCCTTGATTTTCACCAGCTGATTCCGGGAGATTCTGCGGACGATTTTCGGCGCCGTCTAGACCAGGTAGGAGCTAAATCCTAGCTCTTTCTTTTCATGGTTTCATTTTCCAGTTTTAGGCCTGTTTTTCATTGTTTCTGAGCCCCAAGGGTTTTGCAAAATCGCCCTAACTTCAGCGCAGGTTCCCCTTTCGAAACCTACGCTGAATGTCAAGCTGCCTTAGGGCAGCCTGACCTTCAGCGCAGGAGGGACACTCTCTGCCTGCGTTGGGCTCAGAAAACTGAGTTTTTCAGGTCATTTTTTGATGATTTTTCGCCAGTTCTTCATCAAAATCAGGAACTTACTCCTTCTCTTGTTTGCTTTGCAGGGAACTTTGAACAAAATGTCCCTTACGTGGCGAGAACGAGAACATGAAGAGGAGGACATGATTGCCCTCCATGACCCGGTCACGGTGAACGCGCTGCGGAACTGTGGCCTGCTGAAGTTCTTCCGTATCTCTAGCATGAGAGAACAGATTTCTTTACTGCAGTATATGCTTGATGCTTGGGATCCTGTTAACCAAGTATTCCAGATTAGGGGAAATTCCATCCCCTTGACCATGGAGGACATGTAATTCTTGACTGGGTTGTCAAGACGAGGTGCCCCCATTTCCTTGTCAGGTACGGCTCGGGGGACTGATTCCACCAGAGATTATGTCCGCCAGTATTGCAGGGAAGGATCTCATCCGAGCAGAGACGGCAAGATTGTTATCCATGAGATTACTGATCAGGCTCTTAGGTCGATTCTGTACACTATTGGTAGGATGGCCGATAGCGTAGCTCTACATGTTGCCAACAGATCTTATATGCAGCACGCCTTGGAGTGTCTCCAACCAAAAGTATTCAACTGGTGTGATGCAGTACTTGTTCAGATGAAAAGTCAATTGACCAAGGTAAAGGACGGGAAGCTGAAGAACTTTGGATTTGGTTCTATTCTGACTGCCTTCGCCTTGGAGAAAATCCCACTGATGCAGCCTCAGTACATCATACTCGACTTGCCTTCTCCGACCGAGCCACGCATGCAGAGGTGAGTTGATCACATGTCTAGGCATGCTGGTCAACCTCAGATTACTTTTACTGAGGCCTTCTTCAGGTGGTTCGAGCGCCAGGAGATGGCGTTTTCCGAGTATCCATATGTGGGTATGGATTTCCGAGGTGATCCGGATTTGGTGCTACTGGATGGCGAACAGTGGGGCGCCATTGGTAAACTCTTTGACCATACTACTATTTACTGTTCTTATTTATAATGTTGTTGTGCTTTATTCTATCAAGACTTTTAATTGTACTCTTGGATGCATGCAGATATTGGTCCTGTTCGTCCAGCAGTTCGTCCAAGACCGCCAGTTGCTGCCCCGGCAGTGGAGCCTGCTAGGAGAGCTGTCATCGTGACCTTGACGATACTGAGACCCTTACAGCTGTGCAGGAGCAGGTTGAGAGTCTTACTCTTGGCATTCCTGATGTGAGGATTGATGATTTACCTTTACAGTTGCAGCGACACACTACTGGTGTACCTAGACGATGGACTCGTCTCTTGCGCATGATTGCACAGGTCGTGACGTGCTATCATGAGCACCATTAGGCTAGGGTGCCCCCTAGCATATTTTTGAGTTCCAGGTCATATGACCAATTTTGTCTTGGTTACAGAACATTATGTATGAACTATATAAACAGCTTATATATTTTGATTTTCGAGTTTTATTCTGTTTGAGTTTATATGATCCATATGTACAATCTTTGATGCTTTGTCCCTTTTATAAATGTTGCAAATGTCTATCTAACACATAGTTTGCTAATGAGTCAGTTAATGTGTTTAAGTTTCTTGAAATATGTTGATATTGAATTGAATCAAATCGTCTTTCCAAGATCTTAACCCTTAGGAACATGCGATAAATAGTTGGATTGCGAACAGAATATATACTATTAAGTTGTAGTATTACGAGCTGTGAGTCTAGCCTGACAATTAGTCGGCGTATGCCACGTGTGATGGCATTAGAGAGTAGTTCTATCAACGCGCTATACTCAGCGATGTTATTCGTTGATTGCCCAATACATACACCTCTGAAACTTACTAGCTCGCCGCTTGGATCAAAAATGGCCCAGGCTGCGGAGGATAGGTTCCGCGAACTACGACTTGCTCCGTCGGCATACCCAACACATGTCTCCAGAAGGTTCGACATCTGCAACGAATGAAAAAGGTGGATCACTCGATCAGAACAAATACTTTAGCGAAAAAAAAATACAACAAAAGCATGCAGGTTACTATTTAAGCATAGTAACGCTTGAGGTACAACCCGTTGCGGGGCTGCGCCAGTGGAATTCCATCGTAATCCATTAACTCGTAGGCTCCTTTTACTAACACCCTTTTAACAATATAGGGGCCCATCCATAAGGACTTGAATTTTCCTGCTCCCAATTTATCGGATTCTTGGTCATAAAGTAAGACCAAATCACCTTCTGAGAAGACACGGGGTTTGACATTTTTGTCGAACTGAGCCTTGACTCGTTTCTTATGGGCCTCGTTAGCCAAAGCGGCATCACGACGGGTTTCATCCAATTGGATTAATTCCAAGAAACGAGCCTCTTCTTCTGAAGTTCCGGGGAGAAGATCAATTGCGAGTTTAAGTGATGAAATTTCGCACTGGATTGGCAAGACTGCTTCCAGGCCATACACCAGTTGAAAAGGTGTGAACCCGGTTGCGTTCTTTACCGAGGTTCGGTAAGCCCACAAAGCTGAGTACAGGATTAGGTGCCATCTTCTTTTATGAACCCCGATCATCCTTTGCAACATACGCTTCAGGACCTTGTTGATTGCCTCAACTTGTCCGTTGGCTTGCGGATAATATGGGGTGGAGCTGTCATGAGACAGCCCTAGCTTGGCAGCTAATTCGACCATCATGTGATTGCGAAAATGCGACCCATGATCTGTAACTATAGCCTGTGGTACGCTGAACCTGGCGACTACATGATTGAAAAGGAAAAGGGCAACTGTTTCACCAGTGTTATCCAATGTAGGCATCGCCTTGGCCCATTTGGTAAAATAGTCAACAGCGACTATAATATACCCATGCCCCCCGGTCGAGGTGGGGTTACATTGCATGAAATCGATGCCCCACTTGGCGAAGGGCCCAACAGAAACTATCGGCTGTAAAGGTGCGGGTGGTCGTCTGGTTTTGCTATCAAAAATTTGACAAGCATGGCAACTTCTAACTGCGGTTATGCAATCTTTGAACATGGTTGGCCAGAAGTATCCTGCTCGTAAGATTTTTTGTGCTGTTTCATATCCAGACTGATGCCCCCCACACGCGCCTGAATGACACTCATTCAGGGCTTTTTCGGCCTCCTCATGGGTAAGGCACCTCCTCAGAACTGTATCGACACCATGACGGTAAAGTGTATCACTGACGATCATGTAGTCTTTTGCTTGGTATCGTATACGTTTTTGTTCGGAGTGAGAGGTGTTAGGCCTGAATTTTTGGGTTTGGAGATAAACTATGATATCCCCATACCACTCATCGCTTACAGATATCAGAAACAAACTTTCGTCCACGATTGACTCTTCCGATGTTTCATCGTTGGACGACGATGGGAGATCGCATAATAATTCTGTGAAAACTAGGGCCTTCTTTGATTTGGATTTTACAAATTCCAGATCAAACTCTTGAAGGATCGCTATCCATTTTGAATATTTGCCCCCCAGCAACTGTCGCGACAGTATATAAGTCATGGGGTTGCAATCTGACAAGATGGTAGTTTTCCGAAAGAGGACATAATGTCGAAACCTTTGAATTGCTTGAACAGCTGCAAGCGCTAGTTTTTCAACATAAGAATATTTACTTTCTGTATCGTTTAAGTTTTTACTTAAATAATAGATAGGATGTTCAATTCCATCGACTTCTTGAACTAAAACCATTGCAATGGTCGTATCTGCTGCAGCCAGATATAGGTTAAAATCTCTTTGATAGTCCGGGGCGTACATTAATGATGCTTTTACTAGACAATCTTTCAGAGCATCAAAGGAAGCTTGCGCTACCTGGTCCCAGACAAAAGGTACATCCTTTTTCAAAAGACGAGTATAACCCTTAGCAAGTTCTGCGTAATTTGGAATGAACCTCCTCAGAAAGTTTTCTTTCCCTTGGAGTTTCTGAATCTGAAGCAAATTTGAAGGTGGAGGCAAATTAATGATTGCCTGAACCTTGCAGGGGTCGAGACGAATCCCATCCTTAGAGACTACAAAGCCAAGTAAACGACCAGAACCGACGCAAAACACACATTTATGTGGATTGAGTCTTATCTTGTAGTGTCGACAACGTGGAAATATCGCTCTTAAATGCTGCGGATGATCAGTCCGCTTTCGCGAATGAGCCGGAAGATCGTCGAGATAAGGTTGAACGATGTTCTTGATGTCATGGAAGGCATAATTCATCGCCCTCTGAAACGTCGCCCCTGCGTTCTTTAAACCAAAGGGTAATTTTCGATAAGCGAATGTGCCCCACGGACAAATAAATGCAGTCTTTGACAGGTCCTGTGGGCGGATATTTATTTGATTATACCCGGAAAATCCATCCATAAATGAAAAGATTTCACATCCGGCGCATTCATCAATTATCTGGTCGATGAAGGGTGTAGGGTAGTTGTCCTTCGGACAAGCTTGGTTTACATCCCTATAATCGACACACACTCTAATCGTCCCTTGTTTCTTCATAACAGGGACAATATTCGATACCCAATCGGTTAGAGGAACCGGGTAGATGAATCCAGCATGGAGAAGTTTTTCAACTTCCGCCTTAATGGCAGCGGCTTTCTTGGGGTGCACCTGCTGAAGCCGTTGCCTTACTGGTTTGACATCAGGATACATTTTAATTTCATGTTCAACGATACTCAAGTCAATTCCTGGCATTTCATCATATGACCAAGCAAATACATCTCTAAATTCGCGAAAAAGAGCATTATATATTTCCAGTTCTGAAGGGGAACAACCTTTGCCGACATAAATATTCTCTACAACATCTGTTTTAGTCGAGATATTTATGGCTATAGTCTCTTCAATATTGGATAGGTTTCGCTCGGAATCCACCGTGTTTACAGTATTTGTTAGGAATTCAAAAACTGAAGGGTGATAAAGGTCACTTTGAGTATCTTCTTCATATTCCGGAAGAAGGGAACGATGGTGGTGATCATTCCATGGTGCCCCCTCAATCATCATTGATTGTAAGATTCCTTCGTCAGTCCCATGTACTTTCGACCAAGGATCTAATGGGGTTCCATATTCTCTAGACCTATCTACCCAAACGCTTGACGAGCGTTGATTTGGGTTCGCCTCCCATGCTTGAAACATTGATTGCTACAATATTTCTAAAGGGCTTGGGGGCAAAACCATTGAATGATCCATGTTGACCTTCGTGGAAGATATCATGTTGCAGGTTGCTACAAACGGTATATTTCCCATATTAATAGGAGGTGGTAGCGCGAAAGTTCCCATCAATGTGGGGTCTTTCAATAATCCTACTCCGATATCTTGAATTGAATGGTTGCTCTCATGGATCATGGGAATGCTTCCTGTAACTTGTGAACCATTAGGGAGGAAGTTCTGTTGGTCGACGATCGTAATCCCTCCTTCAAACGGGAATGCGATCTTCCTAAAATAAGTCGACATGACAGCTGCCATGGCATAAATCCATGGTCTACCCAGTAGGATGTTATAGTCAAGATTTCCATCAATGACCTCAACATCAATTTCTACTGTTTTTCCTCCCAGTTCAACTTTCAAGTTATTAAGGATACCGTAAGGGGTATAAGTCCTTCCGTCGAAAGCTTTTAATGTTGTCGATGATCGCGACAAGGTTGGAGATCCTAAAGTTTTCCAGCAACTCATCGACATGATACATGTTGATGCTCCATCATCAATTATTGTTCTGTGAACAGTTTTGTTGAGGGCTTTCACTTGAATAAGGAAAGCTAGCTGAGCTGGTAACTGAGGATCATATCCCTTGTGATCAAAGGATACAAGATTGGAATCCTTAGGATCGACCCCACCAATTGCTGATAACAAGGCCTGCCTTTGGGTTGGACAATTTTGTAGTACTTCAAGAGTCGACATAGCGGATGGCGATTGTGCCAAATCTTCCACTATGTTATAATGCTGCGCCGCTCTGGCGCGAGGATTAAATGTCGACTTGTGTACTACACCCTTTGGCGATTTTATTGTTAATTCAAGGATGATGGGTGGTACAACTTCTGTCAAAGTTGTTGTCGAACTACTTGGTTGATCTTTACCTTTTTCGTTCGACAGGTGAGGATTCCCATAATCTTTGTTCCTTGTCGAAATCAAAGCATCATTCTGCTGTTTTGAAACCGACAACATAAGGACTTGCGACGGGGAAGCATTTCCACTATCAACCAGATTTTGACCTGGGTTGGGAAATGGATCAGTTAACACAGCTGAGGTTTGGGAACTTTTAAAGAACCTCTTTAACTCAGCTTTGAATGGGAAATTCTTTGTGCCATGATCCTTATCATCACATATTAGACATGGATAATTTTGTTTCCCTTTGCAAGGAGGGATTGAAGAATTTTTTCCAGGGGATGACTCACCCTGTTTCTTCTTCTTCCCTTTGTTTTGTTTTTTCTTGCTTCCTGGTTGATTGGTTTCTTTGCCTTTATCTTCTGATACGACATTTACTTCCGAAGCAATAATTTCTTCTTTTGCATTTTGATCCGAATTCTTACGGGCTTTCTTTGATGAAGCCTTTATCGATTTCGCGTTTGCCGTGCCAATCACACCGTCACCGGCATGAGAGTCACTATTTGATTTAGGAGGTGGAGGAATTGAAAACTCTGGTCTAGGGGCGTCAGGTATTTTGTCGTAGAGCGTGCCGGACTGAGTATAAACTAAGTCCAAATATTGTGCACGAGCAATAACTTGCTCCTCTGTTACGACTCCCCCCTTGGCCACATCTTTCGTAATAGCCGGGAGTAACGACTTTATGAACCATTCAGCTAATAGCTGATCGGGAACGTATGTTTTCACCATCCTACAACGACGACGCCACTCATGTATATGATCAGATATATGGGTAGCAGTTGTCTGTTTGAAGTTGGTTAATATTTCTGTTCCCGTTTCATACCTTATCGGTAATTGAAAATGGGTTAAGAAAGTCGTGGCTAGGGAACTAAAATTGTCGAAAGAGGCTCTTGGCAATTCAATATACGATTTAGCCATTGGACCTGTCAATGTCCTCTGAAAAAGGCGAAGCCTTATCGAATCGTCGTTTAGGGTGTTCGACGAACACCACAGATGAAAAGTCATCACGCGATTCGATGGGTCTTCACCTGGATTTCCATTGAATTTAGGAATGTCAGATGGAAGTTTATGAGGAATCGCTGGCCACCAAGGGGCATAAGCAATCGGATCGTTGGTTAACCGATGTAAATCGGGTAACTCTAAAGTTGCCACGAATGGTAACTGTTGATTTAGGTTAGGCGAAGCGTAACCAGGGTACGATGGAATCGCTTGAGCAGTGGGCCTTTGCATACCAGCATAATGTAATTGATGCTGGTATGACCGATACGGTTGGTGGACTTGACAACTGTAAAGTGGTTGGTTTTGACCGTTTTGGATATACGGTTGTCCATTGTTCGCAAAGATCTGCTGCTCAGAACCTTGGTACACTTGCTGGAATTGCGGTTGTTGGTATTGCACAAGCCATGGTTGTGATGCCATGTTCTGTTGTGCCATGCTAACCATTGGACCGAGGTGTGGGGTAATTGTACCCGTCTGGACCTGTGTCACCCCACCAGTTGGCGATTGTGTTTGTGACCCATGTTCAAGGGGCTGTTGCATTACAACCTGAGAAAACTGAGGTTGACATGCAACAGGCATCGCTTGAACTTGTGACACTGTTACAATAGCCGGTGTGGTTGGGATGTTCGTCACAGGTACACACTGTTGCATGGAATATACAACCCTTGGTTGTTGAGGTAGCATAGGTACCCAACTACTTGATGCAATTCCAGTATAACCTGAATACTGTTGCGA
The DNA here is from genome assembly GCA_031772625.1 of Pinus tabuliformis. Taxonomy (NCBI): domain Eukaryota; kingdom Viridiplantae; phylum Streptophyta; class Pinopsida; order Pinales; family Pinaceae; genus Pinus; species Pinus tabuliformis. The sequence continues at coordinate 910,997,100 of CM062819.1, forward strand.
ACTCACGTATGGGTACCCTCCCAGAGGGGGTAATGAAAGGGCATATTGCCCTCCATACGGTATCAATCCCGAACTCAAAGGGATCGATTGCCCAGATTGACCTCCAAATGGATCAATTTGGCGAGTTTCAACATAAGAGTTGCCGGGTATTACTCCGGATGAACAAACTGGAACAGACCATACTGTCGAAATAGTCCCTTGGTGGACTCCTTCTAGCTATTGTGAGCTAGATGAGACAGCTGGTATGCCGGCAAACATCGTCGGAGTGATGACAGGGAATTCTGCTGTCGTTGTGTCATTTGACACAGTCCTAGATGATGACGGTTGTTCAGACATCTTAAGTCTATCCAATAGATTGCCTAGCGATTCTACAGGGACTTCCACTTGTGGTGGGTAAACTTTTGACGAAGGAAAGAGAGTGACCCCGACTCCAAAATGAGTTGGAGTACTTGCTTGCGGATCTTCTACAATTTCCTCTATCGCAATCAAACTCGGTGGAAGAGGAAGACTGTCAGGTCCGTAAAATATTTCTGGTGCCGAAGAAGTGGTTGTTTTGACAGCAACAGTTGTTTGAGGAACAAAACTCTCTGGACCTGTTACAGATGGAACAGGTTCAGTTATACAAGTATTTGCCCCCAGACTAGGATCAATATTACTGTCCTTTTGTGGCTGTTGAACTTCTTCTATAGAGGCAGGGTTTCCATAAATGTTAGGAGTAACCGGAACCTCAGATGTAGTTGGAACACTTGTTCTAACTTTCAAAGGAGATTTTGAACCGGTTAAACGAGTTCGCTTTGTCCGTACTGTTTTCGATTCCGGAGACAAAGACGGTTGACTCGTAAGCCTCCGCGAACGACGGGGTTTCAATTGACTTTCTTCCACGATTGCGGATTACTCGATCAACTAAAATATTAAAAGGGGAAAATTGTGTTTCCGAATTGAATGAATTTTATTAGACGCTTTTTAGACACAACTTGCTTTTTCACTTTTTAAGAGTCGAGAAAAAGCTAAAGATGACTCTAGTATCCTTCGATGTTTTAACGAGCCCGAAGTGACAAATGCTCGGATGGACTTTTTCAGTTATAGAGCTTGAAAAAGGCCAAAAGAAACTGCTCTGGAGATCTAGGCAGAGGGTGTGCCAAACCTTTCGCAAAACCACATAATACGTTTTACGGTACGGGTGGTCGATCTTCGTGAATGCTGTGTTCACTGCATTGCGATCAGTAGGGCGGTCGACACGGCTTCCTATGGATAAAAGACATATGCCTATAGGGGTCTCCCAATATATACGCGACGGTACGTGGGAGCACAAGTCCGTATTAGTGCCACCGACTCTCAGGAGGAATCACCCACCTTCATCGAGATCGACAGTCACTATGTTTAACGACGCCGGAACACGTCTCTAGCTTAGACCTCTATGTGTTTGCGTTATGTTTCAAAGCGTTGTTAGGTTCATTCAATATATTTTAAGTTGATCTTTTTATAGTTTGCCTTTCAAGGTTCACCACGAGATGTTTTGATACAAATTCCTAAATGCAGTCTAAGATGAGAAGCAAGCTTTTTCAAAGTTTTCGACTTATGAAAATCTTAACTACTGAGGGAAAAGAGAGACAAAATCTTTTCACACAGATCAAAGAGCACTCACTAATGCACTTTTTCCTTAAATCAACATACAAACTTATATGCAAAATGCAAAAATGCAGGTATTTCTTTTCTCTTTCTTAATGTTGATGCGATACAAAAAAGAAAGTTGTTGTATAACTTTGAATTCAATTTCAAGTGAAAGCAAACAAGTTTGTCCAAAATCAAAAGACACCTTAAGATTTACTTGTTTCGACACTAGAAATATATAAACTCAAACCATATGACAAAAGAAAAAGCTCAATCAGCTATGAACAGCAAACAAACTAACTCTTAAGATCAAAACGACACTTTATCACAGGTCTAGATCTAAGAGGCCACAACAAGACTAGTTCACTTTCGTTATGGGAAACTGCAAATGGTATAAGAAATACACAAAGAAAAAATACAGTTTCTTTATACAACCGAGGCGGAATAGTGGCAAGGAAATTTGGTTTCAGATAGGTACATTGACTGGTAACAGGCTGCAAAAACAAGAGTGAAAACAGGGCAAGAAACAGCAGGAAACCCCAGTAGCACTAGGCAAGACTGGTTCAGCGCAGGTAGTACACTGTCAGTTTGACATTCAGCGCAGGTAGCCCCTTCGGGAACTGCGCTGAAATGCAGACAGCCTTCACACAGCCTGCACTAAAGAACGAAACTTTCGTTTCTCTTGGTTTCCGGGTCACAGATTGCTCAAAAATTCACAGTTTTTGGCCAAATCAGAAGCTATCAGTCAAGTACACACTAAGGGATGAAAAGGAGGATGAAAAGCTATCACCAAGAGCTATTTAGAGTCCTTGTGGATCAGCTCTTCAAATCATAAACTTGCCCAGAAACTGAGCTAGAGTAGCTGCCCTCTACTTTGCATTTGAGAGATTCAAATGCAGTTCGATTCGGTACTCCCTGTGTTTATGAAATGAATAGAAAAAACACAAACAACCAACAAGATACGATCCCCAGCGGAGTCGCCAATTTGTTGTTGGGAAAAGTATCCAATACGGAATGACCCTATCCCACTCTAAGGGTGATAGTACCTCAGCAACAACGGAATGCAAAGCTATCTAAGATTTCTTCTTTATGAGATGTAAGAGAGGGGAGAAAGAGATCCACTAACCGTTATCTTCCGCTAATGATTGATCCAATCTTCTTTCTTTGCTGCTTGCTCCCAGCTTCTTGCTCTTTCACTGGCCCAGCTACACCAAGATCCTGCAAAATAACAAGAGAGGGAAAACTACAAGAAGCATACATTCATAATTGATTCAAGGATTAGAATAAATCAAATATACAAGTATCAATACGCCATTGAGACACATGCATATAGAAGAACCTCAAATGCTTTATTAATGGAAGAAGTAAAGTTCTGAGAGTGTTACAACCATAAGAGGCCCAATCCAGCAACACCTCCCAGCAGAAAGAAATCTCCTCTTCACCTCCTTCAAGCAAATCACCCAATAGTTCTATACTCAAACCAACAGCACTTCCTTACATTCACAAGATTCCAGCCTCCTTAGACCTCATGAGAGAGCTCTATATATAGGAGTTTTGGAGAAAGGATGAGTCAGCTTGAGGCTGGCATGAAGCTGACTAGTGTCCTCTCCCACTTCAGTTATTCTTCAATTCTTGAGTCCACTTGGAGTTTCTTGCTTCCACTTGGAGATCTAGATCCTCTTACTCATCACAAGGCGAATTCCCTGATCCAAGTGTCATTTTGGAAGCTTCCTGGGCATTTGACACCTTGAGGAATGATTGTGCCACTTGGCCAATCTCGCCCAGCGCAGGTAGCCTTCATTACTATTGACATTCAGCGCAGGTACAGAGTGGAGCAGTTGACATTCAGCGCAGATGCTCAGTGGAGCAGTTGACATGATCCAGAATTAGCTTGTTTTTGAGTGTTTTCAGGTGGAGAACTGATATCTAGTGCTGTGGTTTGCTGACCTTGTTCCTCTAGGGGTAGGAACAACATGTTTAGGGACTTTGGATCCCTTAGATTATTGACATTTCATGCTTCATGCTGTAAGGCACAAAAATGTCTATAACACCGCCCTCCAAACCCACTTGTCATTTCAGAACGTTCACTTTTCGTGCTCCAACCTCCACCATCGATCTGCCTTACCAGATCGGATGGTTGTCACTTCAGCCGGTACCATTCCCCGCACATTTTCTCTTGATTGCGATCTCCGTCGTCCATCTGCCAACTGCCCGCATGATAATATCCTAGTCATCCATCCTGTTAGGCGACCATGTCCACCGATTTTCCTATGTACCCTGCTATTGTCTGATCTCAACCGTTCATCTACCCTTCACCCACCTAATCTAATGGTCTTCATGCTCTTTTATTCCCCCACGTCCTCCTTTCCCCATTTAGGCCTCCGACCACTCTCCCGCTTAGACACAGGCTTAGCCTAGTTCCATTTTTGACCCCCTTTGCCTAATTCTAGTGCTTTTTTCTTCTGCAACCTATATAGCAGCAATAGGTTAGTGTTAATTTCCAATTCTTTTCAGGTATAGTTGTTCCCATGATTAACCAAGTTATGGCATGATTTAGGGTTGCATGTTGTTTTCTTATTTCTGCAGTAAATTTGCTCTCCCCTAGACTAGGTTTGCTCTCCTTCCATCAAAATCAAGCTTCTTCTAACCGTATAGAAGTATGGCTTGGAACCCCTGGGGTCTCTTGCCAGATGAGTAGTGACAACAGGTAGTACCCCTACTTGCGTGTATAGCACAGTCACCTCCAAGTTTGTATGAACCCCATGTTGATAAGTAAAGCTGGTAGCCGTGAGAGTTGCAGCATTCTTGCTACAATACCTAGGCTCATTAGTTTTTGGCATTGTTGCTAGGGAGGTGTCAAAGTAGTAGTGATTACTGCTCTTTTCTTCTAATTTCTAGTTTCTAACTTTCTTCCATTAGTTTATTTTTGCAAAAGAAATCTAGTTTCTTTCTTTCATTTTGTCATTTATCTTCTTTCCTTTCTATTCTACAAATTAATATAGTTTCCTTTCCTACAAATAGAATTTCAATTTAGTAAGTAGTTCCCTTTTGTTAGTGGTTTCCATTGAATTCAGCAATTTCATTCAACAAGTAGTTTCCATTCTGTTAGTTGCTTTTCACTTAATCAACAATTTTATTTTTGCAATTACTTCCCATCTTTCAAGAAAAATCTCACAAAAACCCAAAAACATTTCCTTTCATGCCTCATAGGATTAGGGATACTTCAGGAAAATTCTTGCCAAACACCCCCACCTCATCCAACAGTGAACCTCCTTTCTTCTTCATTGGCGGTGAATTGGAAGCCCCTTTGGTTGAGAAAACTGACATATTTGAAGAACCTATAAGGGAAGAAGAAATGGAAGAGCCCATTCCTACTGAACCAATGGATAAACACTTAAATGACAGTGGAGATAGAGGGAGAATTGTGAGTGCCTTCCCCATTAGGGAAACCAATGGCGACACTAAAATGAAGAATATGAGCCCCTCTGCTCTACCACATTTCCTTGGCTTGACCACAGAGGACACTGACACTTTCCTATTTGAGTTTGATGTTGTCTGCCAAACCTATGACTACACAGATGATGAGAAGAAGTTGAAACTATTTCCATATACCCTCAAGGAGGTAGCATTGCACTAGTTCATGTGTTTACTTAGAGATAGCATAATAACTTGGGCTCAGATGCTGCAGGCGTTTAAGAAAAAATATAGGGACTATTGTAGGTCAAAGGACACTAAAGATGAAATTTTTAGGATGACCATAGGCCTTTATGAATCCCTAGAAGACTATAAAGAAAGATTCCAGCTCAGCTACAAGACCAGGTGCACACTGGACCCTGAGTCACTGAAGTTGGTCTTGCTTAGAGGAGTGAGGGAGGATATCCTAGACACCTTACATATGTTATCAAGAGGAGATATCTACCAAATACCCTATGAGGACATCAAGACTGTATTTAGAAACCATTCTAGGGCAACCAAGAATAAGGGTAGAAGTTGTCAACCTATGGCCAATACATCGTCCTCCAACTCATCCATCAAGGGTGAAATTGGAAATATGCTGGAGGACTTCAAAAGTGAGATGCTGCGAACCATTGCCTTACAATTGGATACCATGAATATCAAAAGAAAGCAAGAGGAAGCAGAGAGAGACCTAGCCATATTTTGTCCTAGGTGCACCAGAAGGCATCCTAGGAATGAATTCCCATTAAACTGCATTGAGATTTTCTTAGTCTGTGAAGAAAACCACTCCACAGATAAGTGCCCTTCCTTTCCCAGACTCAAAGTTGTATATCAAGGATCTGACGGGGTCACTAAGCAGCTTTGCTACATTAACCAAAGGAGACCTCTTAGGCCTAGGCCATACTAGCAAGGTATGCAAGGATCACCCCATGCACATTACAGACCCAACCAAAACATAGGTACACCTTCTTGGGGACCCCTTGCCAATCCTTCCTAGTCTACACCCCCTCCTTGGTCCTATGCATCTGAATATCATTCCCAGCCACCCAACTAGTCATTTCAACCCTACAATCAACCACAACATCAATGGAATACCCCACCCCAAGGGTGGAGGCCCCAGTCCAAAAATTTTCCAGCTTTATTGCCTCCATCACCTACCCAAGCGCAAGTCCTACACTCTACCCCACCTAGGCAACCCCAGATGCCTACCTAACCAAATCCAAACCCATGCAATAGGCAAGCCCAACAAACCTATGGTGGAGAGACCTCATACCCAGCTTATGCTGTTGAAATTTAGTAGATCAACCTGAAATCTGGGATAATTCTCTCAGATAACCAACCTCCCTCCCCACAAAAGGAGGTTGAGAAAAAAATAGGGGAAAGCAACCTTAAAGCAAATCCACCCTTTCCTGAAAGATTAGCCCAACCACACTAGCCTACCCCAGAGGAAGTTGAAGTTCTGGGTGAATTGGAAAACCTATGTGTAAAGATTCCCCTTCTCCAAGTAATCAAAGATGTGTTTGTTTACAATAAACTCAATAAGGAGAAGTTCTTTAAGCATCCAGGAAGAAGAAAAAGGGATTCCCCTACCATTAATGTCATTGGGCAGTTATCTGACTTGATGTTGGGGTAGGCAATATGTCCAAAATACTTAGACCCTGGAAACCCTGCAGTGGATGTCCACATCAATGGCACCATTGTCGCACACACTCTGATTGATCTTGGGGCTACCATTAATGTGATGACCAAGGACACCATGCTCAAGCTTAACCTCCAAGGGTCATTAAGGAAGACCACAAGGCTAGGCTAGCTGGTTACCCTCTCATCCTTGGGAGGCCATGGTTGGCCACAGCTAATTCCTACATTAGCTACAGAGTTGGGAATATGACCATCAAGAATGGGCATATGTCCAAACAATTAGTCGTATACCCTCCTGCTCAACCCTCCCTAGAACATGACTTACCTTTATGGTTGGAGGAGCAGGAAGAAGATGGCCTTTATTTTGCATAACTTTATACCTTGGGGGGAGAACAGCAAGATGAGGACACTTTAATTGAACACCTGCTCCAATATCCAACTCCTAGTTAATTACCCCTAGAACAAGAGGTAAGAGAAACACTAAAAAATCATCAAAGCGACTTCTGCTTGGACGATTCCAACTCAATCCAAGTTGAAACCATAGAATTTTTCCCAGAGAGAACCTTGAATATTAATCCATCTCTTTCTACTTCAGAGGAAGAACAACTATGCAACTTGTTGAGGGAGAACCTAGAAGCCTTTGCTTGGAACTATAAGGAAATGAAGGGAGTACACCACTCAGTGTGTACTCACCACATATACATCAAGGAAGGTTGCAAGCTAGTCAGGTAACCACAAAGGAGAATGAATCTAGCCCTCAAAGACATAGTCAAAGAAGAGTTGCATAAACTTTTAGATTCACAGTTCATTTACCCTATCTCTGATAGTGAGTGGGTCTCTCCTTTAGTGCTAGTTCCCAAGAAAAATGGGAAGTAGAGGATTTGTGTTGATTATAGGGAATTGAACAAGGCCACAAAGAAGGATCACTTTCCCTTACCCTTCATTGACCAAGTGTTAGATGGCCTGGCAGGGAAGAAGTTATTTTCATTCCTAGATGGATTCAGTGGGTACAACCAAATCCGAATTTTACTATAAGACTAAGATAAGACCTCTTTCACCTATCCATGGGGTACTTTTGCCTATAGAGTCCTTCCTTTCAACCTGTGCAATGCCCCTGCCACTTTCCAAAGATCAGTCCTAAGTATTTTTGCTGAATTAGTTCATGACGCTGTGGAGATCTACATGAACGATTTTACACCTTATGGTTGTGATTTCCAAGAGGCCCTGACTAACTTACGCAAAGTATTACGCAGATGCATTGAGATGAACCTGTCGCTCAGTCCAGAAAAATGTGAATTCTTAATGACTGAAGGGACTGTGCTAGGTCACTCAATATCTCAGCAAGGACTACAAGTGGACCCAAATAAGGTAGCCATCATCCAAAGGGTCCCACCTCCACAAAAGCAGAGAGATGTCAGGAGTTTCTTAGGGCTAGCTGGATATTACATAATATTCATAAAAGACTTTAGCAAGCTAGCCTCTCCTTTGTTTAGATTATTGGCCAAAGTTTCTAAATTTATATGGTCAAAGAGCTGTCAAGAGGCCTTGGACATTTTAAATGATAAGGTAACCATTGCACCAATCCTCAAAGGCCCAAACTGGGCCCTCCCTTTTCACATTCGTGTTGATACCTCACATAAATATATAGGAGCAGCCTTAGTATAGGTAGACGAGAAATTTCCTTATGCCATCTATTTTATCAGTAAAAACCTGTCAAAGGCCAAGGTAAACTATACTGTCACAGAAAAAGAACTCCTGGATGTTGTGCATTCATTGAACAAGTTTACGAATTACATTACAGGCTATCAGAAATTTGTGCATACCGATCATGTTGCAATTAAATATTTGATGAACAAACCAGATGTAAATGCTATGATCATCAGATGGTTACATTTATTGCAATAGTTTGATTTAGCTATTGTTGATAAGCCTGGTAAAGAAAATGTTGTTCCTGATTTTATGTCTAGAATGAATCTGCCTGTAGGTGAAGAAGGAATGGTGGATGATCAGTTCCAATATGAGCGTTTGTTTTCTATTTCAGTGCTTTCCCCATGTTTTGCTGATATAGAGAACTATCTGGTGTCAGCACAGTTCCCACCAAACCTAATCTCTAGAGAAGAATGCCAAAGAATCAGGAAAAGTGCCCCCTTCGCTTGAATTTGGGGGAATCTGTTCAAACTTGGTCCAGATTAGATCTTGAGAAGATGTGTAAGGGAAGAGGAAGTCTTTCACATCCTTTTGACCTGTCATGATGGGCCCTGTGGAGGTCACTTTGTAGAAAAAATGACAACATTCAAGATGTTGCAAGCAGGCTATTATTGGCCTACTCTTCATCAGGATGTGTGAAGTATGTTAGTCAATGTGATCAGTGCCAAAGGATGGGAAAGCCTACTCCAGGGGATGAAATGCCCTTGCAGCTTCAAGTGACTTTCGACCCATTTGACAAGTGGGGCATTGACTTCATTGGACCTATCAACCCTCCTTCAAAGAAACAACAACACATCATTGTGTGCACTGATTATTTGACTAAGTGGGCAAAAACCAAAGAAGTCAAGGCAACGATAGAAGAAAAGGTGGCTGAGTTCCTAAGGGAGAACATATTCTACAAATTTGGGTACCCTAGAGAACTCATCATAGACCAAGGCAGTCAGTTCACCTCCAACATGATAGAAGAACTGCTCATGCATCACAAGATCAAACATAGGATCTCCACTCCTTATCATCCACAAGCTAATGGGCAAGTGGAGGTGAACAACAGAGCATTGGAGAACATCCTGACCAAGGTAGTAAACAACAGCAGAAAGGATTGGGATGAAAGGCTAGTTGAGGGCCACTTAGGCCTATAATACAACATGGAAGACCACCACTGGATTCACACCCTATAAGCTGGTCTATCGGAAAAAGGCTTTGTTGTCCATTGAATTTGAATATAACACATTGAGGATGGCTGCCCAACTAGATCTAGATCTCAATCATGCACAAAAAGAAAGGATGTTCCACTTGAATGGCCTAGATGAATTCAAAATGCAGGCCTTCCTCCATATAGAGATAGTTCAGCTTCAGAGGAAGATCTGGCACGACAAGCACATTAAGGAGAAGCTATTTCAAGAAGGAGGGTAGGCCTTATTATATGATTCAAGGTACAAATACTTCAAGGGAAAGCTAAAAACAAAATGGCTTGGACCATATGTGGTGTAAATATGCCATGAAAATGGTTTGATACAGATCAAAACTATAGATGAAGAAGCCATTCCATTACTAGTTAATGGATACAGATTGAAATTATACAAGAGGCCTTCATCTAAAAAGAGTTCATTGATGGCATAAATAAGATAGTGATGATGGTGGAGCAAGTTTCATCTCCACCGTCATCAGATCACTGAAAAAGAAAGAAAAAACAGAATAAGGATTCAGGTGAAAACCTCCATAAGGCGCCCGAGTCCCATCTTTGGCTTGAAAACCTCCATGATGTTGTTGGCTTGTGTTATATTCTTTCCATGACTAGCCAACGTAGTTAACCGAGGGGTTAGGAGGGGGGTGGAGCCCCCCCTTCATTGTGCCGATTGCATAGTGGGGGGAGTCACAGGGGGTTTGAGGGGTGCAGGTAACCCCACTCTATGGGGTCCGGGGTAGCACCATGGAAAATTTTGGGTTTGGACCCTATGTTAGGTTGGGCAGACCTACCTATGGTTTTGTGCATGATTTCACACATGGCTTTGGACGTGATGGTTTTCGGTCCATGGTTTTGGACACGATGGTTTTCGGTGCATGGTATTGGATTCTTCGAGATGTATAAATATGTATTGTAACATTGAAAGGAACATAATGAAAAATCACGTTGGTAGTCCCAGTTTTGGGATCCATGGGAAAATCTCTATGTATATGTGTGTTATGTGTTATGCTCTCGCATTATTTATTTTCTGTTTTTTAGAATTCATATGCAGGTAATTTCTGTACGGGGTTAAAACCTACATTTGGTATCAGAGCTGTTTTGGCTTCAAGGGGATGCCTTTGTTACTGAGGGGTTTTTCTCGGGCCTGTGGTAGACCCCGTTCAGTGGGAGATCTGCGGGATCGATTTTGGTGGTGAAAGAAGATGGTGAGCAATGGAAATATAGAGATCAAGAAATTTAATGGTCAGAGTTTTGAGTTGTGGAAACTCAAGATGGAAGATCTGTTGGTGGAAAAAGATCAGTGGATCGTGGTAGATCCAGGTACTAAACCAATGGGAGTGTCTAGTGAAGAATGGAAGAAGTTGGATTGGAAGGCAAAGAGCACAATAAAATTTTGTGTCTCAGATTCAGTATTGTTGAATGTATCAGGGGAAGCTACGACGAAGGCTTTGTGGGACAAGTTAGTGTTATAGACATTTTTGTGCCTTACAGCATTGAGCATGAAATGTCCATAATCTAAGGGATCCAAAGTCCCTAAACATGTTGTTCCTAGCCCTAAAGGAACAAGGCTAACAAACCACAACAATTCACAGAAGTTCTCCACCAGAAACTGCTAAAAAACAAGTCAATTCAGGATCAATTCAGTGGCTCCACTAGCTGTTTGCGCTGAATGTCAAAGCCAACACTGGCTACCTGCGCTGAATGTCAAAGGCAACACTGGCTACCTGCGCTGAGCGAGAGTGGACATGTGGCAAGTTCATTTCTCAAGGTGTCAGAACCCAGGAAGCTTCCAAAATGACACTTGCCTCAGGGAATTCGACTGGTGATGAGTAAGAGGTTCCAAATCTCCAAGTGGAAGCAAGAACCTCCAAGTGGAATTAAGAACTGACAGAGGGAGAGGACACTAGTCAGATCTCAAGCTCACTCATCCTCTCTCCAAACATCTATATATGGATCTCTCCTCCATGAGATCTAGAGGCTGGAATTTTGTTATTGCAAAGAATTGTTGTTGGTTTGAGATTGGAATCATTGGGTGCTTAATGCTTTGAAGGGGGTGAAGATAGGAATTCCATTTGCTGGGAAGGAGATGCTGGATTGGAGCCCTCTGGGTTGTATCTCTTCCTGAACCTTGTTATTCATCAATAAAGCTATCTTGGTTTCTCCTATCTACTGATGTATTTTTGATGTATGATTGCATTAGTATATTTAGTTTGTTTCTAATCCTGAACTAGTTATGAATATGAATCCATGTCTTGTGTAGTGTTCTCTTCTTGTGATCTTGCAGAAACCTCTTGAAGCTGGGCGAGCGAGAAGGCAAGTAGCTGGGAACTCTCCAAGAGAAGAGAAACCGGATCGAGGGACAAACGGAAGACACCGGTTAGTCCATCCATCTCTCTTCATTCTTAATTCATAAAGGAAGAATACTAGAATAGCTGTCTCTGTTTGTTGCTAAGGCACTGTCACACCTTAGGTGGATAGGATCGTCGTGCATAGGCATTTTTCCCCACAACAAATTGGCGACTCCACTGGGGAGATCTGTTTAGTCATTTTATTTGTGTTTCTATCATTGTTCGTTTCATAGACTCGACAGCAACAATCGAACTGCATCTGCTATTCTCAGATGCAAAGTAGACAGTTGCTGCTTTGATCCAATCACTGGACTTGTCTATGATCTGAAAAATGGACTCACAAATGATTTGATGATCCTTTGTGATAGATCTTAGTACCCCCTCAAAGCATCCCTTTGATTTGGCCTGAAACAGTAGATTAAATAGCAATTTGTGACCCAGAACCAGTGAGAAACAAGAGTTTCTCCTTTAGCGCAGACCCAGTGAAGGGATTCTGCATTTCAACGCAGGTCCCGTGAAGGCTACCTGCGCTGAATGTCAAAACCCCTGTGTTGAGGTTGCGCTGAACCAGTTTGCCCTTGTGCAGCTGGGGTTCTCTGCTCTGTTTTGCCTTGTTTTGATCTCTGATTTTTGCAGCCTGTAACCAGCATAGGTACCATTCTGATAACTCCTTTTCTCTGCTTAAATTCCGCCTCCTTTTGTACAAAAAGACTGTGAGTGTTTTTATGTGTTTCTGGCATCATTTGCAGTTTTCCTTTGCATGAGTGAAATAATCATCCTGTAGCCCTTGATTCAGATCTGTTGATTGTGATCTTAGAAGAGAGTTCATTAGCTGTTTGCAGTTGATTATACATTTACTCTTGCTTATTGGTTTGAGTTTGTCTCTTTTAAGTGTCGAAACAAGTATTCATTTCGAAAATCGTTAAGTGTTGTAATCTCTTCTACCCTTTCTGATTTCGAAAAAGTAAACTTGTTTGTATTGGTCATTTAAAAGCAAATTCAAAGTTGTACAAAAAGCTTTCTTCGTAGGCATCAATACTAAGAAAGCGGAAAACAAACACCTGCATTGTGCATCTGCATTTTGATAGTTTGCATGTCTGATTTAGGAAAAGTGCATTAGAGTGTGCTGATTGCTCTTTGAGAAAAGATGGTGTCTTTCTTTTCCCTTAGTAGCTAGGATTTTCAAATTTGAAAGGATATAAAGCTTGCTTATCATCTTTAGACTGCATTTAGGAATTGTATCATACATCTCGTGGTGAACCTTGAAAGGAAAACTTCTAAAAAGATCAACCTAAAATAAATTGAATGAACTTAACAACGCTTTGCAACATAACGCACAACATAGAGGTCTAGGCTAGAGACGTGTTCCGGCGTCGTAAAGCCTGGTGACTATCGATCTCGTGGATGGTGGGTGATTCCTCCTGAGGGACGATAGCGCCAGTACGGATTGTGCTCCCACATACCGTCACGTATATATTGGGAGACCCTTATAGGCATAAAACCTTTATCCTTAGGAAGCCGTGTCGGCTGCCCTACTGATCGCAATGCACTGAACACAGCATTCAGGAAGATCGACCGCCCGTACCCTAAAAAGTATTCTGTGGTTTTGCGAAAAGTTTGGCACACCCTCTGCCTAGAACTCCAGAGCAGTTTCTTTTGGCCTTTTTCAGACTCTATAACAGAAAAAGTCCATCCGAGCATTTGTCACTTCGGGCTCGTTAAAACATCGAAGGAGACTAGAGTCATCTTTAGCTTTTTCTCGACTCTTTAAAACTGAAAAAGCAAGTTGTGTCTAAGCGTCGTTAAAAATTTATTTTAAACGGAACAATCACCCTTTAATTCCTGCGTTGATCTTTAGGTTGAAAAATGGAGCACACCAACCAAGGAATTCCCCTTGGTGGAAATCCTAGTCCCTTCTCCTCTTGGGGAGATGTTGGTGCGCCCCATATGGCCACATTGTCACTTCCAGGACTGACAATTGGTCTACCGGTCTAGCTCTTTTCAACCAATGTCATTCAAACCACCACTATTCCTGAACAGTCGAGTCAACAGTTAGACCAGACCAGAGTTGCCAACCAGCCTTCTACTTCATCTAACTCTTCCTCTCCTCCTTCCTCTTCGCTTGACGGAACTGGTAAAACAAAAAACCAAGTTCCTAAGGAGAAGAAGGAAAAGAAGAAGAAAGAGAAGAAGAAGAAGGAGCCGAAAGCGACTGGGGGCAAACAAGTGTCGTCTAACAAAAATCCACACACAACACTGACTAGGCCTAAATCGCCATGTGTCATATGCAAGGGAGACCACTTCCACAGAGATTGTCCCTACATCCCTCGGATACTAAGGGACTGGTCTCCCCGTTTGCATAATTCGGTAGCGTCGACCTCTGATAGCCATGTTGACAGCTCACCGTCGACTAGTGAAAGTGAAGTCCCAGGACAGAGAGGGAAATCTAGATTTCCCTGCAAACTGTGTGAAGGCGACCACGCCATCCACCGTTGTCCCTTCTTAGACGAGGCTAAAAGAGTTTTGGAAGAACGCCCGGTTTTACCAGTGCAACTTCCTCCTGGATATCAAAAACTCCTGCCAAGTCCTTCACTAGTTGAGAACCTGGCTGGCCTGCCCAGGTGGTCAGCCGAAGCACCTATCATTGAAGATGAATCGTCTGGATCCATGCCTGACGAAAGTCAAAAGGTTGAGGCGGCAGTTGACCCGGTTTTGCCTTCAGAGGCTCTATCTTCGAATGATACCATCACAGAGGAGAATAAAGACGACACCGTCCAAATTCTCTTCATCAACACAGACTCCGATGAGCAAGGGGGAAATTTGCCCATTCCTTTATCAGAGGAAGGAACTTCGTTAGAGTCATACCCAACCGTCTATTCGGTCCCACCACCAAGAAACCTAGTTGTCTCGTTCGACTGGAACCAACTAGGCAGACCCCGGTTGCCAGCAAGCATACCATTCAGGATTATCGTTCAAATATACAGAATGGTAATGGCTGGCACTATCATTGATGAGGGGGCATCTGTGAGTATCCTTTCCTCTATTGCTTGGAAAGCACTTGGTTCGCTAGCGCTTTTGCCTGAAATGAGAAATCTATCAGGCTTTGATAAAGGAACCGGTCGACCTTTAGGGATCCTCCCCAATGTGCCCATAACATTGAAAGAGAAGACCGTTCAAATGAACGTGATGGTCATTCAAGGACCCTTGGATTATAACCTACTCCTTGGACGAGACTATATATATTGCATGGGAGTCATCGTCTCCTCACTCTTTAGAGTAATGTGTTTTCCGCACGAAGGAAGAGTGGTCAAGCTCGTGGACCAGCTTTCATTTCCCGGATCACGCATCGCAAATAGTCATATACCATCCCTAAATGGTCTATTCACGCAAGAAGTGTCTCAACCCATGGTCCGTCCTCCTGATGAGCGCGAGTAATCCGGGAGGATATGACTGGAACCCAGGGGACATGCGTCTGCTTCGGCAGGAAAACTTTAGGTATAGGGTAGGTTTCCGCGGGAGAATATGACTAGTTTGTACCCCGCCCATGCTGGAAGAGGGTTATTCTAGAATAAGATTCTTTTGTCAAAGTTATGTGAGTTGGCGGGCATCGTCTCTCACCTTTGTCTATCTCGGTAGACATTGCCGAGGAAGTGTTTTGTTTGAAAGATTAACGAGACAATCTTTGGGTAACCTGAAAGAGGTAAGCCTCTCTCGTTAAAACAATTTTTTTGACGGAAAAGAAGTAGAGGTAACCTTGAAATCGTACTTTATACCTGGGGGCATGCAAACCTTTTGGAGTGCAAGCAAAGAGCGGTTATTTATCTGTTTTTTGGGTTAGCCGTTTCCTAACTTGCATAAAGAAAGGATGCGGGGCATAGCTTTGTGAGATGAAGCTCCATAAAAAATAGAATCTCAATGAGACACTCTTATCATATGACTGGGACATGCTCATTAAAAAATAAATGCAAGATCCGAGCAGTTTTAGCACATAGTTCATGCTCATTAAAAAATAAACATAAGATCGAGCAAATGTTTCCACCCGCGTTTAAGCTCGTTAAAAAATGAACTACCCGGTAAATAACCACTGTGAATGTAATATCATCAGCCATTAAAGCCTTGGTCGTGTTTGCACCGTCACCTCCACTTTTCATTTTGCCAATCGTTCACCTCCATATGATTGTTTACCCATTTTGAGGAACAGCTGCGAAGAGTGATTTCACCTAGCCATCCTTGTGACACTGTCGTGATTGGAAAATTCCAACCTGTACCTGGAATCAGCTGCTAACCCTGTTCATCACTCGTTCCTCAAAAGACGAGTCTTCTTTAAGCTCTTTTCAACTGACTCGTAAAATATGAAAAGATTGCCGAGTCCTTGGCCTTCTAGCTCGTTAAAGGGACAGGAAGAGCTATCCCTCCTCTAGATTTTAATATTTTTGGACCTGAGGGATTATTGCACAAAAAGATCGAGCGCTTGTTTTATTCAGCTCGTTAAAACTATCGAAAACTCATCCCTTCTGTATTGTTTTATACTTTTTCGGACTTAAGGGATTAGATGATGAAAAAGGACTTTTGGAGTTAACTTTATGTACCTTTTCAGACTCTCTAAAAATGAAAAGGACCGAGTTATCCTTGTCGTTAGACTCGTTAAAATCATTAAATAGCGACAAACTTGTCTTTAGACGAGAACGAGTTTCACTATCGCTAGGCTCGTTAAAACATAGCGATGGCCTTGCCCGAAGGGCAGGTTAGAGAACAAGCATATGTTATCCTCCTCAAGCTTGACAAAAATAAAGAGGTACTGGTCAGCAATGACTGGGGAAAAATTGGGAGAAACTAAAGAAACTTTGATGGTAGCAAGTCGCTCTTGAACATGACACTTTTCCTCCGTACCACAATCGGGTTGGGTTGTTTCATTCACCGGTCACATCCATGGTCTCTCCATACCATCCATATTTGGGGTAATGCTACCGATCCATCGCATCAGTGTCGCCATATGTTCAAGAGAAGTCGTTCAGAAGAGTCAACCGTGTCCCATCCACTGCCATACATTATCCTTTATCCTTTCATGACCGCCACCCTGAATCATATGTCACAGATCATTTTCACCTCCATCAAAATCATTAGCTCCGTTCCGTGTCACTGATGTGGGATTCATTAAGGCCCTCCTTTGACGGATCGCTTCTTGTCGACATCAGCTCATTATCCAAGAAGTTGATCTAGGAACAACCCCTTCAGTACTTTGAAGCTTGCATGCCTCAATGGCAAGTTTCTCACTTCCAGCGACAGGTATACATCAATGACCTTCAACCGAAAGATTTTGCATGGTGTTCGACGCCAAGTCCTTTATTCACACAACGTGAATTGTACTGCAGTACCTTGAGGGTCATTATCATTATCGGTGATTCCTCTCGCGCTTGTTAACGGTTTACATCATTGACCGGTAATCAAGCGATGTCTTTCCATGTTCGACTTCAGAACATTTCTCACATGGATCGACTTGTACTTAGAGTGAAGATCGAACGAGTTTGAAGACCTCGGATCTAGTTTCATCCATCCGAGCTGCGATATATATTCAGGAAAGATAAAGACATTGACATATACATCATTGCAGCAAATAATCATCCTACTCAAAGGATGATAATTTTATCAAAATTATCAGTCTACCATTAGACGATTGTCTGTTCTATGTACAGAAAAATGAATTTATAAAGTTGAGCATGGGAATGCCCGCCTTAGCTAGATCATGAAAGCAGTATGAAAAATAATGTATTGTATTGTATCTTATTACAGGTCTCCTCCCGGCATTGGATGAACTTCGGATCCCCCTGATAAAGCATTTCACCCGATAAACGGCCTCATACTTTAGGGGGCAACTGTTATAGACATTTTTGTGCCTTATAGAATTGAGCATGAAATGTCCATAATCTAAGGGATCCAAAGTCCCTAAACATGTTGTTCCTAGCCCTAGAGGAACAAGGATAACAAACCACAACAATTCATAGAAGTTCTCCACCAGAAACTGCTCAAAAACAAGTCAATTCAGGATCAATTCAGTGGCTCCACTAGCTGTTTGCACTGAACGTCAAAGCCAACACTGGCTACCTGCGCTGAATGTCAAAGGCAACACTGGCTACCTACGTTGAGCGAGAGTGGACATGTGGCAAGTTCATTTCTCAAGGTGTCAGAACCCAGGAAGCTTCCAAAATGACACTTGCCTCAGGGAATTCGACTGGTGATGAGTAAGAGGTTCCAAATCTCCAAGTGGAAGCAAGAACCTCCAAGTGGAATCAAGAACTGACAGAGGGAGAGGACACTAGTCAGATCTCAAGCTCACTCATCCTCTCTCCAAACATCTATATATGGATCTCTCCTCCATGAGATCTAGAGGCTGGAATTTTGTTATTGCAAAGAATTGTTGTTGGTTTGAGATTGGAATCATTGGGTGCTTAATGCTTTGAAGGGGGTGAAGATAGGAATTCCATTTTCTGGGAAGGAGATGCTGGATTAGAGCCCTCTAGGTTGTATCTCTTCCTGAACCTTGTTATTCATCAATAAAGCTATCTTGGTTTCTCCTATCTATTGATGTATTTTTGATGTATGATTGCATTAGTATATTTAGTTTGTTTCTAATCCTGAACTAGTTATGAATATGAATCCATGTCTTGTGTAGTGTTCTCTTCTTGTGATCTTGCAGAAACCTCTTGAATCTGGGCGAGCGAGAAGGCAAGTAGCTGGGAACTCTCCAAGAGAAGAGAAACCGGATCGAGGGACAAACAGAAGACACCGGTTAGTCCATCCATCTCTCTTCATTCTTAATTCATAAAGGAAGAATACTAGAATAGCTGTCTCTGTTTGTTGCTAAGGCACTGTCACACCTTAGGTGGATAGGATCGTCCTGCATAGGCATTTTTCCCCACAACAGTTAGGGACTTTGTACCAATCTAAGTCTTTGGTGAATAAACTATTCCTATGGAAAAAGCTATATAACCTGAGGATGAAAGATGGAGACTCGATGACAGAGCATATGAATGCATTTAATACTGTGGCAAGTTAGTTATCATCTATTGATATCAAAATTTTAGATGAAGATAAGTGCCTTAGTTTGTTGTGTTCTCTACCAGATTCGTGGGATAGTCTGGTTATTGCAATAGGTAGTAATGCAAATGCCTTGCAGTTTGATGAAATAATATCATCCTTGCTGACGGAGGAGATGAGATAGAAAAATATGGAGAGCCAAAATGATGATGCCTTGTCTGTAAGAGGATGGTCCTAGAACAGAAACAAAAATAAGTCATCAAGTGGGAGATCTAAATCTAGAGGGAGATCTAAATCTCCAGGAAAACCTTTAAAGGTGGTGTGCTAGAAATTCGGAAAGGAAGGGCACTGCAAAAGGGACTATAAATCTAAAGCTCCTAACAAAGGAAAGGGATATAATGATGCTCCTTCTACAGAGGTGAAAACCACCTCAGATGAAGGTGGGGATGTGTACTTGGCTTCCTCAAGTACACATGTAGATCATGAGGCATGGTTGATTGACTCAGGTGCATCCTTTCACTTCACTCGCCATAGAGAGTGGTTCTGTGAGTATGAGAAATATGATGGTGGTGATGTCTTCGTAGGGGATGATAGGAAGGCTAGAATTGTTGGTCGCGGAAAAGTAAAGTTGAAGTTGCAAGGTGGAAGGGTTAGAACACTTCCGGGTATTCTACATATTCTTGCATTGTCCAGAAATATGATTTCTATAAGCAAGCTGGATGATGCATGGTGGGCTCCAGTATTGTAGCAATAATGCTACAACTCCTGGGGCTTCCTATCTCTAATTTTATCAACCTGGTAGTTCGTACAAACTTGGAAGCGACGGTGCTGTATGCACAAAACACTAGCTCTTGTCGCAGCTGTCACTTGGTCAGCTGGCACAAGTCCGCTAGGGCTCAAGCCAACTTCTATATGTTCTCAGAAGAAGCTTTCTAAATGATGGACGAAGGCTATCTCAAGGAAATTAATCTATTTTGCAAAAATGAACTGAAAGCCAACCAAAACATGAAACCCTAGTAAACCCTAATCTGACTAGTTTAACCTCTATGATGCAATAGTGAGAGTGCAAATGTCTAAAAATGATGCCATTACTTCTAGTGATGTGAAATTCATGAACTCAAACTACTTCCATTAAAAAGAACATTGTTTTTTTATTTTTGCTTAAGTGGATGGAGTGATTATGGTTTTGTTTCTTATTAGGGTTTGGCTGTGCAGAGGTGGTGCGAAGGGAGAGAAAGCTTGGGAAAGGTCAGGAGGGCTAGGAGAGGTCCCAGAGGGTCCCTAGCATCAGTCCACAGAAGTCTACAACGTTCAGGTGCTCGGCAACCAAGTTTTCAGGTTTCTACAGGATGTCTGCAGGGGATCCTACAGGAAACTAAGGAATTCTACAGGAAGTCTGCTAACTTCTACAGGATGTGCTGTAAGTGAAAGTTTTGGGTGATGGTGAAGTGATGGAGCGGTATGGGTGGATAGGTAAGGTGGATATGGAGCTTGTGATGGCTCAAGGATAGAGGAATAAGATGGAGAGAGAGTGCACGGAGTTGGTTGGTGGATAGAAGGATGGAAACAACGAAAGGTCAAGAAAATGAAGCTACGTGGCAATGGAAGAGTTGGAAGGTAAACGAGCTGAACAGAGGTCGAGTAGGTGGCTTTAGGCGTGGTTAAGAAGAAGAAGAAGGAAGTGGAATGATACTGAGCAGTGCAAATAAAACAAATTGCTTATGTCTTGCACCAAAAACAAGAATCCATCAACCTGTGCTACCTGTGCTATTAAACCAATGAACAACAATGTAAATCATGAAGAAAAGTCGTGCATGGAGGTAGAATGAAGAAGTATGGCTCTAGAGCAAAGTGCATGGAAGTATCTACGATTAAAACGACTGTGTTGCAGCTTGCATAAAAGTGGAAAAAGACTGCGTTTTTTTTTTTGTGGTTGGTTTAGACTGCACCCCAATCCCTAAACAGAGATGGCAGTGAAGGCACTAACAACCTTTTCTTGGAGCTCCAGTGAATTACAAACCTCCTATTATAATCTAAGCAACTGAAAGTGATTTAACCATAAGCTAGTCCTACTCAATCTCATTAAAGAAATCAAATTAGCAGACTGTGTTCTTGAAATGCATATCAAACAAGGAAACAAAGTGCTGGAAAGAAAGGCAAATAACACTACAAGAAGAGGAGATCTATTGCTCTCAGGTTGGGCCCTAACCTGAGAGCTATAGCTCCCTTAAAAGCTCAGAATTAGATCCAAATCTGCTTGCCTTTATTCATAATCAAAAGTCTAATGTCATGCCAAAACTGGCTTACAAAAACAAACACCGAGCTGTGCTCAGAAATTACAATATCAGTCCCAAAAGTTCAAAAAGCTCCTATCAAAGGCTACGGCCTTCATATTTATACACAATGAAGATCAAGTTGGCTTCCTCCATTCGTGGAGCTTGGCTGTCCAACTGGAAGACAAACTGCTGTAAACTGCTGATCCTGTAGAACATGTTGGCTGCCTTTAAGCTCGGTGGGGAGAGCTGTTGGAGCTCGGAGTTAAGGTGAAAATCATGAGGAAGGTCATCAAGACTGTGGACAACCTCCCTATGAACTCGCAATGTCACCTTTGCTGTCTCCTTGTCTCCATTTACGTGGTCTTTTGCTCTCTTTAATGCCAAAAACCTGAAATCATCATGTATTAGCCACATAGATATAATGCCTGCCCTTCTTCCTACAAACAACACGAATATACTAAGAAATGAATGCATAAGTGATAAAAGATGAATGGTTGAGCAAGGTAAGTAGGCCAATATGAGCCCAAATTGTACCAAAAGTTGGGGCTCATCATCACCCCCAGCTAAAATATTTGCTCATCCTTGAGCAACTTAGTCCAAATCTTCATCCTTCATTTCTTTTACTCCTTCCCTTACATCCCAAGCCTCTGTGGTAGTGTCCTCCTTGCTGATATGAAACCCAGCTTTCCTGTTCACCTCTTCCCATTGTTCATTGTCATCTTCCTCTGTATTGCCTTAAGTCAACCCTAGCAGTAGTGGTGGGCTGAGTTTAAGGCCAATCCAGCTGGCCTGGAGGCTTTGCATGGATTTCTTGTAAAGGGCTACCCTTGCCAAAGCTTCCCTCATCTGAATTGGGGTATGGTACTCTCGGATTTTCAAACTGTGTGCCAAGGTATTCCATCTGCGTGTACATGTTTGGGCAGCACTTTCTCCTAACAATCTTTCCATGTCTTCAAAATGAGCTATGGCTTGGGCCTATTGGTCCATAAATCTCAAGGAAGCTGTGGGATCAGTAGACAACTGTTGGTGTGCTGAAATGTGTGCAACCGGATCCTCTGGTTCTGCTCGAATGAATAGTGGCTCGGTCAATTCTCGGTTCATGACCGATTTTGCTTCAGCTGCTCTTTGATCCTCATGGTTCAACCATGAAGCAAAAGCCATCAATTGCATATCACCCAAGGCAATATTGGGATCCCAGGAGACTTCATTAGGCAAAGCCAAATTGTGGAGGTAGAACTCTGCTAATTTGGCTTTGTCTTCTGACGAACTAGTACTGCACAATTCAGAAAATTGTTGTGGGTTTTGGATCTGAGAAATACCTCTTTGTGCCAAGGTATTTATTTGGAACTGCAGCCATTGATCTTTTAAGTACAATCCATAGGATTTTGCAGGTTGTCTGCACTGTATTGCCTCCATGGCCCAGCTGGCCATGCAGGCCAATTGTGCTTCCTTTTGATGCAACTGTTCTTTTAGAGCTTGCACTTCAATTTGTGCCTGCTGTTCTGCTTCCTGTAGAAGTGTCATTGGCTCCTCAAGAGTGGTGATCAGCTCCTTTTTGCCTTGTTGTTCCTCTGTGGTGTCTTTGGAGGATGTACCTGCCCCTGCCCTTAGTTCCTGTAGCTGCAATCTCAGCTTCTGGTTTTCTTCCTGTAGAAGCACACGTTGGCAATTAGCCACATGTTTAGCCATGGTGAATTCACTCCTGACCTCCTTCAGTTGCTCTTGTAAAGGGCCTATGTCCACCACACCCTTTGACTTGGCGATCTGCATCCATGTGTGGGTACAGACTCTTTCTTCCTCCAATGCAAAAAATAAGGGTACAGTAAATTTCTGCGGTATGATTTTGCCCGCCTCTAAAAAGGTGTAGTATGAACTCAGACTAGGCTGAGGGCTGGGCTCTGGTATATGTACTTCTTCTGCCTCTTTAGGTGGCTCTACCTCACCCTCCCTTGGTGGTGATGAGGGTCCTTCTCCTTCCCTCTTCTCCGTTTCCTGTAGCCGGGCCAGAGTGTCCTGTAGAACATTTTCAGCTTCCTGTAGCCGAGTTTTTTCAGTCAATAGGTCTAACCTTTCTTGCCACGTATTTTTCTTTGGACTCCACTTCTCGTAGGTGACTATTATCCTTGAGGGGGACTTTTCCTTGGGACAAGCAGGGGTATCTTCGATGACAATTAGGCTGCTGGACGGAGGCTGTGGCTTGCCCGTCTTTATCCTAACACTTCTTCGAGCTTTAAAGTATAGAGGGGTCTCCCTCTTCCTCTTTTCTTTTGGCTTAGGTGGCGTGCTGAGGCCAGCTAATACAACTGCTGCCTCCCTTGCCAGAATGTCCACCTTCTTCTCCCTGGGTTTCACCTTTTCAGGGCTTCCTGTAGAAGCCCCTGTTTTAGCCACTCTCGGGCTTCCTGTAGAAGCCTGTTTCTGCTTTCCTGTAGACACGGGTGTCACCACCTTTGCTTGCTTTGCTGCATGGGTTTTGCTTTTTGGTTTGGTTGCAGGTGCTGATGAGGTACTTGCACTGATGTGGACCACCTCAGCTTTGTCCGTTCTACTCTTCAACCTCTTTTCTCTTGCTGACAAGATGGGTGTGTCACCTTTTTCTTTGTCATCCTTGTTCTCATGCCTCTTCTTTTGTTCTTTCTTCTGCACTGTGGTCGGGGTCTTCTGGCCTTTTTCTTTCTTTCCCTCGGCCACTGCTTCTTTTTCCTCACTGCTGGAGGAACCCATTTCTTCAATCAACATTTTTATGTCTCCATCTCTTGTCAAATTCCTGAATGATTCCCATGAGAGGGGAACCTTATATGAATGAAGCGCATCCTCCACAAGAAGTTTGATCAACCCATGGTGGGCTACCTGATCTGGTATGCCTTCTTTTAACTTTGTGGCACACTCAATTAGGGACTGAAGCAGGAAATAAGGAATGCTCAGTTTCTCTTCTACAGGAAGATCAATCCGGTGCCTCAATTCAGTGAGCAACCGAAAGTGATACGCGTACACGATGCTAAAACGGCCTTCACAGGTTATATACTTCATGATTTGCAGGCTGACTTCATTCCATGGTGGTAGCAAGCTGGTTCTTCGCACCCCATTTTTGTCCTCCGAGAATTCCTCCTCAGGTGGAAAGAATTCTTTCTTGGCTTGCTGGCTCAACTTCCTTTCTTCCTTATCCCATGGCAAACCCATCGGAAGTCTAGTAATTCGACTGATATATTGCGGGGTGAGCTTGAGGCTTAGACCCCTGAAGTTCACTGCGGCCAGTGTCTTGGATTTCGGCCTCAGAGCCTGCAAAAATTCTTCTGCCACTTCATCGTCGTAACCCTGCAATTTGTCACAAAAAGATATCCATTGAACCTGTGTGAAGAGATCCACCACTTCCTGGTTTTCCCTTAACTTGGTTGAATCAGTGGGTTCTCGTCTAATAAACCCACCCGGCATGATAAAACAGTTTCCTTAACTAGAGGTGGTGATTGTGGAAGAAATTTGGTTTACTGAGACAGAGCGTAGAATGTCATGCACATAATCCACAAAACTTATCCCTGAGGAACTTAACACAGTTTAATTACTCGACATCCTGTAGAATGACAGTATAGGCACAGCAGACAACAATTTCACTGTTTTTCTATGACCAGATTGTGGACGACAATTCTGCCACCTTTAATAACCAGTGCATGAAGAGTTCAAGGTTACCTTTGTAGTTTGCCACCTTTTTATGTGAGGCACCCGCTTTCCTGTAGAAACTGCATTCCTGTAGGATGACAACGTTCCTGTAGAATGATAGCGTTCCTGTAGAATGCAGCACACGATTTTCGGGAAGACTGCAGTCGGTCTGCGCCTTGGGTGTGCTTCACAATCGTTTTGATAGCCAAAGGCTCGGCGTATCAAACTGCAGAAAGATCAGGATAGCCACTCGAGTTCAAAATGGTGGTTGATAAATGCATGAGTGCAATCTAGCCGATTAGATTTTTAATTCGGCGGAATCCATGGCGCGGGGGTGAGCTGTCCCCGTCGGACCGTTGGGTGACATCATCCCATCATTCAGCTACGCGTTCACTTGCTGCCGCATCAATTCCCGCAGATCTGCTGCCGCCTCTTTTGTTAAACTCGTTTTTTTTCGACAGGATTGCTCTCACGTGCATGCTGCTATTCTTTTTGTCATGGCCGCCACCCAAACATCCACTAGACCTTTAACTGGCCGACGTGGCCGGCCAAATGGCCATACGGCCGCTCAACCCATTCACCTTTACACTTTGCAATCAATCAAAGTAACATTCATGCAATTTGATGGAAGGAAGGGTCGAGACACTTACCTGCGCGGCTGCACACGATGTTTCGGTTCTTTGGACGCTGATGAGTCGATTTACCTGCTGCTGGCGAACTTACACAGGCCCGGAGGTCCATGTTCACAAGCCGCCGACGATGGATGGGATGCTTTAGTTTCATGCGCCCACGTTTCATTGCATATGGCCTGCGCTATGAATGGTATCCGCTCTAGCAGGCTTAACTGTTACAGGACTCCCGCGGGATGTCTTGGAACAGTTCTTCCTCCTTGGGTGCATGCTGCACGACGATGGATGGCCTCACGATCACGCTCCCGGAGCTTCTGGATGACTGTGATGAATATGGTGTGAAATCTCTAGCGTTTTTTATTTACAATTTGCTTTTTCTTGAGAACTCATCGATCTGCTTTGCTGGTGCAGGTAACTTTGTTTCATGTCGACAAGGATGGTGGAACAAGATAACAACAATGTGCAAGGGTGTCACCAGTGGCTTGCATGCATCCAAACCGATCCTTAGCCGTTAGATCTCCTCATGAAATGAATTCTGGGCCATTCTGGGCTTCTACAGGAAGTTTCCTATAGAAAGGCTACGTTCCTGTAGAGAGTCTGCACCTTCCTGTAGAAAATTTGCATTTTCCTGTAGAAACTCTGCATCTTCCTGTAGAAAATCTGTGTCTTCCTGTAGAAGACTCAGGCTGTAATAAAATTGCACATACCTTGGAGAAAATGAGTATTCTTGGAGGAGGTGCTGGTGAGGTGTCCTGACTGCATGACGAGGACCCTTGGATTTGAGTTGAGAGGCTTCCTCTCCTCCATAGAACACCTGCATGCAATTTTCCAAAATGAATCTGCTGACCTTGTTTTTTTTGTGTTTTTTCTTCTTCTTCTTTTTTTTTTTTTTTTTTTTTTTTTTTTTTTTTTTTTTTGAAAGATAACAGGGGCGCCTCATTGAGGTTTTCACCCTTGCCATCTGCCTTAAGCGCCTCAAAGAGGTTTTCACTCAAGGATCTTTTTCCAATCTCCCTTTTTTTTGAAAAGACAATAGGGGTGCCTCAATGAGGTTTTCACCCCTACCACCTGCCTTGGGCGCCTCAGAAAGGTTTTCACCCAAGGATCTTTATTATTTCTTTATTTTTATTTTTTTATTTTTTTAGATTCTTCAGGGTATGCCCAAAGCAGAGGCAGAACCCTTCTCTATGACCAACACTGCCTTCTCCATAGTTTTGATGAACTCTTGTCTTGAGGGAGGCTTCCTGTAGATCTTCAATCGATGCCCATTGACAAGCATGGGGATGGCTTCCTCATCAATGGTCTGAATAAGAACAGATCCATTGTCATGACATTTTTCCACTGAATATGGCCCTAGCCATCTGGTTCTTAGCTTCCCCTTGAAATCTTTGTATCTGGAGTCATACAACAAGGCCCAATCTCCCGGCTGAAATTGCTTGTCATGGATATGTTGGTCATGCCACACCTTTCTCTGAAGTTGAACCACTTCTAAGTGAAGGAGGGCCTGCATTCTGTGCTCATCCAGGCCATTCAGCTGCAATAACCTTTCTTGTTGTGCATGGCTGAGATCTAGGTCCAGCTGAGCTACCATCCTCAAAGTGTTGTATTCAAACTCAATGGACAGCAAAGCTTTCTTCCCGTAGACCAGCTCATAAGGTGTGAAGCCGGTGGTGGTCTTCCAAGTGGTGTTGTAAGCCCATGTGGCTTCAACCAGGCGATCTGCCCAGTCCTTTCTGCTGCTGCTCACCACCTTAGTCAAGATCCCTTCTAATGCTCTATTGGTGACTTTCACCTGCCCATTTGCTTGAGGGTGATAGGGGGTGGAAGTCCTATGCTTGATCTTGTGATGAGCTAGTAGATCTTCAACCAGGTTGGAGGTGAACTGGCTCCCTTGATCGGTGACCAGCTCTCTTGGATAGCCAAACTTATAGAAGATGTTTTCTCTTAGGAACTCGGCCACCTTTTTTTCTGTTTCTGCTTTGATTGCTTTGGTCTCTGCCCACTTTGTGAGGTAGTCAGTGCACACAATGATGTAAGACCTTTGCCTCGAAGGAGGGTTGATTGGGCCCACAAAGTCCATACCCCACTTCTCAAATGGCTCAAGAGTCACCTGAGGTTGGAGAGGCATCTCATCCCTTTAGGTCGGTTTCCCCATTCTTTGGCATGGGTCACACTGGCTGACATATCTTCTGACATCTTGATGAAGCGTGGGCCAATAGTAGCCTGCCTGCAGGATTTTGAAGGCAGTTCTCTTTGCTGCAAAATGTCCTCCACAAGGCCCATCATGACAAGTGAGGAGGATATCAAATACTTCCTCCTCCCTTACACAACGCCTTAAGATCTGATCGGGGCCAAGCTTGAATAGATTTCCCCCGATCCAAGTAAATGAGGCACTTTTTCTGATGATTCTGCTCTTCTCTCTTGAAGATAGGTGCGGAGGGAACTGTGCTGAAACAAGGTAGTTTGCTATATCAGCAAACCATGGAGAGAGTACTGAAATAGCAAACAGATGTTCATCGGGCATCTGGTCATCCACTGTTCCATCCTCATCTGCAGACAAATCCAATCTAGATAAAAAGTCAGCAACAACATTTTCTCTACCTGGTTTGTCAACAATGGTCAAATCAAACTGCTGCAATAAAAGTAACCATCTAATAATACAAGCATTCACATCTGGTTTATTCATTAAATATCTAATTGCAGCATGGTCTGTATGTACAAAGGTTTGATAGCCAGTAATATAATGTCGGAACTTGTTCAGTGCATGGACCACAGCCAAGAATTCTTTCTCGGTTACAGTGTAATTCAGCTCAGCTTTGGACAAGTTTTTGCTAACAAAGTAAATGGCATATGGAAGTTTTTGCTCAAATTGTCCTAAAGCTGCACCTATGGCTTTGTTCGAGGCATCAGTGTGGATGTGGAAAGGTAGGGCCCAGTTTGGACCTCTCAGGATTGGGGTTGACACCAACTTGTCCTTCAATTCATTTAAAGCCCTCTGACAATCGTCAGTCCATTTAAACTCCACATCTTTTGCCAACAGGCCAAACAATGGCGAGGCTAGCTTGCTGAAGTCTTTAATCAATCTCCGGTATTATCCTGCTAATCCCAAGAAACTCCAAACATCCCTTACCTTTTGAGGAGGTGGGACCTTCTTGATGAGAGCAATTTTGTTAGGATCCACCTGTAACCCTTGGCGAGAAATGGTATGGCCTAGCACGGTCCCTTCAGTCATTAGGAATTCACATTTTTCAGGACTAAGGGACAAGTTCATCTCAATGCATTTGGTTAGTTCTTTTCCCAGATTGGACAATGCTTCCTGAAAGTTGGCCCCATAAGGAGTAAAGTCATCCATATAGATTTCCACTGCATCATGGACCAGTTCCGAGAAGATGCTTAAGACATCTCTCTGGAAGGTAGCAAGAGCATTGCATAGCCCAAAGGGAAGGACTCGGTAGGCAAAGGTGCCCCAAGGACAAGTGAAGGTGGTATTATCTTGGTCTTCCGGGCTGATTTGGATTTGGTTGTACCCACTAAACCCATCGAGGAAAGAGAAGAACTTCTTTCCTGCCAGTCCATCCAACACTTGGTCTATGAAAGGTAGAGGGAAATGGTATTTCTTGGTAGCTTTGTTCAGTTCTCGATAGTCCACACAGATTCTCCATTTCCCATTTTTCTTGGGAACCAACACCAGAGGGGACACCCATTCACTATCTGAGATGGGGTAGATGAATCCGGCATCCAACAGTTTTTGCAATTCTTCCTTGACAATGTCCTTAAGAGCTGGATTCATTCTCCTCTGGGGTTGCCTAACCGGCTTACAATCCTCTTGATGTATATGTGATGGGTACAGACCGAAGGATGGACTCCTTTCATCTCCTTATAGCTCCAAGCAAAAGCATCTAGGTGACTGGCCAACAGGCTACACAGCTCCTTTTCCTGGGAAGGAGATAGGGAGGAGCTGATCTTCAACGTTCTCTCAGGGCCGAACTCCACATTCTTGACTCTGGGAGTGACAGGGTTGGTTGTACAAAGATCCACTAAGGCGCTAGCTTGGGCATCCTCCACCAATTTCTCTAAGGATAGAGCACTAGAAGGTGGATCCTGGATCAAGGTCTCGATCAAGTCATCCTCAGTTGGGGGCTCTCTTCTAGTGGTATCTAAGGTGCACAGAGGTGCTGAGTACACCTCATCTTCCTCTCCTTCCTCTAACCAGAGTGGTAAGTCATGCTCTAAGGAGGGTTGGGCAGGAGGGTATAGGACTAGCTGTTTGGACATAGGACCATTTTTGATGGTCATATTTCCTGCACGACAACTTATGTAAGCATCTGCAGTGGCTAACTAAGGCCTTCCCAAAATGAGAGGATATCTAGTAAGCTTTGCCTTGGGTTGCAGAACCAATAAATCTACAGAGTATTCCCAAGAGTTGATAGAGACCAAGACATCCTCCACAATCCCTTCGGGAGTCACAGTGGAGCGATCTGCCAATTGCAGTACTGTCGAGGTCTTCCTCAAGGAACCCTGGAGATTGAGTTTGAGAATGGTATCCCTGGTCATCACATTAATGGCAGCCCCCAGATCAATCAAGGTGTGAGGTATGATGGTGCCATTGATGTGGACATCTACTACAGGACTTCCAGGATCTAGGTACTTTGGGCAGATGACTTGTCCTAACATAAGGTCAGACAGTTGTCCTATGACATTGATGGTTGAAGCATCTTTCTTCCGCCTGCCTGGGTGTTTGAAACACTTTTCCTTAACCAGTTTGTTGTATATTGGCACATCCTTGATGGCTTGGAGAAGTGGTATTTTTACACACAACTGCTTGAGCTCACCCAGAAGCTCATCCTCCTCTGGGTTGGGTTGTGTGGTGGCTGTCAGTCTCTCAGGAGAGGGTGGAATAGCCTTTGGTTCACTTTCCTGTTTATCTTCCTCATCCTCTGGGGGAGGAGGTTGGCGATCTGGTAGAGTCTTTCCAGATCGAAGATTGATCTCCTGGATCTCCACAGCATAGGTAGGGCATGAGGTTTCCCCAGTGTATACCTGCTGGGCCTATCTATTGTTGGGGTTTGTGTTGTTGGGAAAAGTATCCAATACGGAATGAACCTATCCCACTCTAAGGGTGATAGTACCTCAGCAACAACTGAATACAAATCTATTCAAGATTACTTCTTTATGAGATGTAAGAGAGAGGAGAAAGGGATCCACTAACCGTTGTCTTTCGCTAATGGTTGATCCAATCTTCCCTCTTTGCTGCTTGCTCCCAGCTCCTTGCTCTTTCACTGGCCCAGCTACACAAAGATCCTGCAAAAGCACAAGAAAGGGAAACTACAAGAAGCATACATCCATAATTGATTCAAGGATTAGAATAAATCAAATATACAAGCATCAATACGCCACAAAGACACATGCATATAGAAGAACCTCAAATGCTTTATTAATGGAAGAAGTAAAGTTCTGAGAGTGTTACAACCATAAGAGGCCCAATCCAGCAACACCTCCCAGCTGAAAGAAATCTCCTCTTCACCTCCTTCAAAGCAATCACCCAATAGTTCTATGCACAAACCAACAGCACTTCCTTACATTCACAAAATTCCAGCCTCCATAGACCTCATGAGAGAGCTCTATATATAGGAGATTTGGAGAAAGGATGAGTCAGCTTGAGTTTGGCATGAAGCTGACTAGTGTCCTCTCCCACTTCAGTTATACTTCAGTTCTTGAGTCCACTTGGAGTTTCTTCCTTCCACTTGGAGATCTAGATCCTCTTACTCATCACAAGGCGAATTCCCTGATCCAAGTGTCATTTTGGAAGCTTCCTGGGCATTTGACACCTTGCAGAATGACTGTGCCACTTGGCCAATCTCGCCCAGCGCAGGTAGCCTTCATTGCTTTTGACATTCAGCACAGGTACAGAGTGGAGCAGTTGACATTCAGCGCAGATGCTCAGTGGAGCAGCTGACATGATCCAGAAATAGCTTGTTTTTGAGTGTTTTCAGGTGGAGAACTGATTTTTAGTGCTGTGGTTTGCTGACCTTGTTCCTCTAGGGGTAGGAACAACATGTTTAGGGACTTTGGATCCCTCGGATTATCGACATTTCATGCTTCATGCTGTTAGGCACAAAAATGTCTGTAACAGTTGCCCCCTAAAGTATGAGGTCGTTTATCGGGTGAAATGCTTTATCAGGAGGATCCGAAAGTTCATTCAATCGCTGAGAGGTGCCCTGTAATAAAATACAATACAATACATTATTTTTCATTCTACTTTCATGATCTAGCTGAGGCGGGCATTCCCATGCTCAGCTTTATAAATTCATTTTGGTACATAGAACAGACGATCGTCTGATGGTAGACTGATAATTCTCTGCTGAAATTATCATCCTTTGAGTAGGATGATCATCTGCTGCAATGATGTACATATCAAATGTCTTTATATTTCCTGAATATATATCGCAGCCCGGATGGATGAAACTAGATCCGGGGTCTTCAAAACTCGTTCGATCTTCACTCTAAGTACAAGTCGATCCATGTGAGAATTGCGCTGAAGTCAAACATGGAAAGACATCGCTTGATTACCGGTCAATAATGTAAACCGTTAACAAGCGCGAGAGGAATCACCAATAATGACAATGATCCTCAAGGTACTGCAGTACAGTTCACGTGGTGTGAATAAAGGACTTGGCGTCGAACACCACGCAAAATCTTCTGGTCGAAGGTCATTGATGTATACCTGTCGCCGGAAGTGAGAAACTTGCCATTGAGGCATGCAAGCTTCAAAGTACTGAGGGGGTTGTTCCTAGATCAACTTCTTGGATAATGAGCTGAAGTCGACAAGAAGCGATCCGTCAAAGGAGGGCCTTAATGAATCCCACATCAATGACACGGAACAGAGCTAATGATTTTAGTGGAGGTGAAAACAATCTGTGAAATATGATTCAGGGTGGCGATCATGAGTGGATGAAGGATAATGTATGGCAGTGGATGGGACACGGTTGACTCTTTCTGAACAACATCTCTTGAACATATAACGACACTGATGCGATGGATCGGTAGCATTACCCCAAATGTGGATGGTTTGGCGAGGACCACGGTGATGAGACCGGTGAATGAAGAAACCCAACCCGAAGTGATACGGAGGACAAAGTGTCATGTTCAAGAGCGACTTGCTACCATTAAAGCTTTAAGGTTCTCCCAATTTTTCCCCAGTCATTTCTGACCAGTACCTCTTTATTTTTATCAAGCTTGAGGAGGATAACATATGCTTGTTCTATAACTTGCCCTTCGGGCAAGCCCATCGCTATGTTTTAACGAGCTTAGCGATAGGGAAACTCATTCTCGTCTAAAGACACATTTGTCGCTATTTAATCATTTTAACGAGTCTAACGACAAGGAAAACTCGGTCCTTTTCATTTTTAGAGAGTCTGAAAAGGTACAGAAAGTTAACTCCAAAATTCCTTTTTCGTCATGTAATCCCTTAAGTCCGAAAAAGTATAAAACAATACAGAAGGGATGAGTTTTCGATAACTTTAACGAGCCGAATAAAACAAGCGCTCGACCTTTTTGTGCAATAATCCCTCAGGTCCAAAAAGATTAAAATCTAGAGGAGGGATAGCTCTTCCGGTCCTTTTAACGAGCTGGAAGGCCAAAACTCGGCAAACTTTTCATATTTTACAAGTCAGATGAAAAGAGCTCAAAGAAGACTCGTCTTTTGAGGAACGAGTGATAAACAGGGATAGCAGCAGATTCTAGGTACAAGTTGGAATTTTCCAATCACGGCAGTGTCACAAGGATGGCTAGGTGAAATCACTCTTCGCAACTGTTCCTCAAAATAGGTAAACAATCATATGGAGGTGAACGATTGGCCAAATGGAATGGAGGTGGCGGGTGCAAACACGACCAAGGCTTTTATGGCTAATAATTTTACAATCACAAATGGTTATTTACCGGTACTGGGTTCATTTTTTAAAGAGCTTGAATGTGCCAAAACACTGCTCAATGCTTATGTTTATTTTTTAACGAGCATGAATTCCGCATTAAAACTGCTCGGATCTCGCTTTTCTATTTTTTAACGAGCATAAATTCCGCGGTAAAACTGCTCGATTATACCAGTCATAAGATAAGAAATGTCCCCTGTGAGATAGCTATTTTTTATGGAGCTTTATCTCACGAAGCTATGCTCTGCTCCTTTCTTTATGCAAGTTTGGAAACGGCTAATCCTACGAGTTTAAAGGGTTAGACCTACAGGTTTAAAGGGAGGACATAAAAATTTAAAAAAAATAAATAGTCGTCCCTTGCTTGCATTCCAAAAGGTTGCATGCCCCCAGGTACAAAATACAATTTCAAGGCTGCCCCTATTTATCCATCAAAACATTTGTTTTAAAGGGTGAGGCTTACCTCTTTCAGGTTACCCAAAGATTGTTCTGTTAATCTTCCAGACTGAACACTTCTTCGGCGATGTCTACCTAAATAGACAATGGTGAATGACCCTGTTCCGTCAAACACATAACTTTGACAAAAGAATCCTGTTCTAGAACAACCCCTCTTCCATCCACGGACGGGGTACGGACTAGTCATATTCTCTCGCGGAAATTCTATCTTATACCCAAGGTTTTCTCTGCCCAAAGCAGACCAGGATGCATGCCCCCTGGGTTCCAGCCCTATCTTTCCGAATCACTCGCACTCATCGGGAAGGAGGACTAGGGGTGGAGACATTTCTTGGGTGAATAGACCATTGAGGGTTGGTATGTGACTATTTGTGATGCGTGATCCCAGAAATGAAAGTTGGTCTACGAGCTTGACCATTCTTCCTTCATGTGGAAAACACATTACTCTAAAGAGTGAGGAGACTATAGCTCCCATGCAATATATATAGTCTCGTCCAAGGAGTAGGTTATAATCCAAGGGTCCTTGAACAACCGTCACGTTCATCTGAATGGTCTTCCCTTTCAACGTAACAGGTACATTGGGGAGGATCCCTAATGGTCGACTGGTTCCTTTATCAAAACCCGAGAGATTTCTTATCTCAGGCAAAAGCTCTGGGGAACCCAGTGCTTTCCAAGCAATAGAGGAAAGGATACTCACAGATGCCCCTTCATCAATGATAGTTCCAGCCATTACCATCCTGTAAATTTGGACTATGATTCTGAATGGTATACTGGCTGGTAACCGGGGTCTGCCTAGTTGGTTCCAATCAAAGGACACAACCAGGTTGCTTGGTGGTGGGACCGAATACACGGCCGGATATGACCTTGACGATGTTCCTTCCTGCGATAAAGGAATGGGCGCATTGCCCTGATGCTCATCAGAGTCGGTGTTGATGAAAAGAATCTGGATGGTGTCATCCTTATTCTCTTCAGTGAGGGTATCATTTGAGGATGAAACCTCTGAAGGAAGAACCAGGTCAACTGCCGTATCGACCTTTAGACTTTTGTCTGGTCTGGGTTCAGTAGGTTCATTTTCAATGACTGACGTTTCAGCTGACCACTTGAGCGGGCCAGCTGTATTTTCAACCAACAAAGGACTTGGCACGAGTTTTTTGTATCCAAGAGGAAGTCCCAACGGTGAAACCGGGCGATCTTCCAAAACTCTCTTCGCTTCGTCTAAGAAGGGACAACGGTGGATGGCGTGATCGCCTTCACACAGTCTGCAGGGGGATCTTGCTCCCCCTCTTTGTCTTGAACCTTCACCTTCGCTGGTTGACGGTAAGCAATCAACATGGCTATCAGAGGTTGATGCTCCCGAATTGTGCAGACGAGGGGACCAGTCCCTTAGTATCCGGGGAATACAGGGACAATCTCTATGGAAGTGGTCTCCTCTACATATGACACATGGCGATTTAGGCCCGGTCTGTGCTGTGTGTGGATTTTTGTCAGATGTCTTTTGCTTGCCCCCAGGCGCCTTAGGCTCCTTCTTCTTCTTCTCCTTCTTCTTCTTCTCCTTCTTCTCCATGGGAGCTTGGCTTTTGCCGGCTCTACCCTGCGAAGATGAAGGATTGGACGAAGAGTTATAGGAAGTGGAAGGCTGGCGGGCAGCTCTAGACTCATCTAACTGTTGACTCGACTGCTCAGGAACCATGGTGGTCTGAACTACATTAGTTGAGAACAGCCAAATAGGCAGGCCAATTGTCAGTCCTGGAAGCGACAATGTGGCCATGTGGGGCGCACCAACTTCTCCCCAAGAGGAGAATGGACTAGGATTTCCATCATGTGGAATTCCTTGGTTGGGGCGTTCCATGTTCTCAACCTAAGATCAACGCGGGAATAGGAGGTGATTATGTTCCGTTTAAAATAAATTTTATAACGACGCTTAGACACAACTTGCTTTTTCACTTTTTAAGAGTCGAGAAAAAGCTAAAGATGACTCTAGTCTCCTTCGATGTTTTAACGAGCCCGAAGTGACAAATGCTCGGATGGACTTTTTCAGTTATGGAGTTTGAAAAAGGCCAAAAGAAACTGCTCTGGAGTTCTAGGCAGAGGGTGTGCCAAACTTTTCGCAAAACCACAGAATACGTTTTACGGTACGAGTGGTCGATCTTCGTGAATGCTGTGTTCACTGCATTGCGATCAGTAGGGCGGCCGACACGGTTTCCTATTGGATAAAGGATTTATTCCTATAGGGGTCTCCCAATATATACGCGACGGTACGTGGGAGCACAAGTTTGTATTGATACTTACCGCTTCACCGTGGAGGAATCACCCAACCACTCAACGCTAAGATATCACGTTTAACGACGCCGGAACACGTCTCTAGCTTAGACCTCTATGTGTTTGCGTTATGTTTCAATGCGTTGTTATGTAAATTCAATTTATTTTAAGGTTGATCTTGTTTAGCAGTTTGCCTTTATGGATCACCACGAGATGTATGATAACACTCCTAAATGCAGTCTAAGATGATAAGCAAGCTTTTCAATCTTTCAACTTTGAAAATCTTAACTACTGAGGGAAAAGAAAGATAACATCTTTTCACACAGATCATAGAGCACACACTAATGCACTTTTTCCTAAATCAACATGCAAGCTGTCATAATGCACATGCACAATGCAAGTATTTCTTTTCTCTTTCTTAATGTTGGCGTAATGCAAGAAGAAAGCTGTTGTATAACTTTGAATTCAATTTCAAGTGAAAGCAAACAAGTTCGTCCAAAATCAAAAGACACCTTAAGATTTACTTGTTTCGACACTAGAAATATATAAACTCAAACCAAATGACGAAAGCAAAAGCTCAATCAGCTATGAACAGCAAACAAACTAACTCTTAAGATCAAAACGACACTTTATCACAGGTCTAGATCTAAGAGGTCACAACAAGACTAGTTCACTTTCATTATGGGAAACTGTAAATGATATAAGAAATACAAAAAGAACAAACACAGTTTCTTTATACAACCGAGGCGGAATAGTGGCAAGGAAAGTTGGTTTCAGATAGTCACATTGACTGGTAACAGGCAGCAAAACAAGAGTGAAAACAGGGCAAGAAACAGCAGGAAACCCCAGTAGCACAAAGCAAGACTGGTCCAACGCAGGTGGGACACTGTCTGTTTGACCTTCAGCGTAGGTAGCCCCTTCGGGAACTGCGCTGAAATGCAGACAGCCTTTGTACAACCTGCACTGAAGAACGAAACTTTCATTTCTCTTGGTTTCCGGGTCACAGATTGCTCAAAAATTCACAGTTTTGGCTCAAATCAGAAGCTATCAGTCAAGGACATACTAAGGGATGACAAGGAGGATGAAAAGCTATCACTAAGAGTTTATTAGAGTCCTTGTGGATCAGCTCTTCAAATCATAAACTTGCCCAGAAACTGAGCTAGAGTAGCTGCCCTCTACTTTGTATTTGAAGGATCCAAATACAGTTCGATTCGGTACTCCCTTTGTTTATGAAATGAATAGCAAAAAACACAAACAACCAACAAGATACGATCCCCAGCGGAGTCGCCAATTTGTTGTTGGGAAAAGTATCCAATACGGAATGACCCTATCCCACTCTAAGGGTGATAGTACCTCAGCAACAACTGAATACAAAGCTATTCAAGATTACTTCTTTATGAGATGTAAGAGAGAGGAGAAAGGGATCCACTAACCATTGTCTTCCACTAATGGTTGATCCAATCTTCCCTCTTTGCTGCTTGCTCCCAGCTCCTTGCTCTTTCACTGGCCCAGCTACACAAAGATCCTGCAAAAGCACAAGAAAGGGAAACTACAAGAAGCATACATCCATAATTGATTCAAGGATTAGAATAAATCAAATATACAAGCATCAATACGCCACAAAGACACATGCATATAGAAGAACCTCAAATGCTTTATTAATGGAAGAAGTAAAGTTCTGAGAGTGTTACAACCATAAGAGGCCCAATCCAGCAACACCTCCCAGCTGAAAGAAATCTCCTCTTCACCTCCTTCAAAGCAATCACCCAATAGTTCTATGCACAAACCAACAGCACTTCCTTACATTCACAAAATTCCAGCCTCCATAGACCTCATGAGAGAGCTCTATATATAGGAGATTTGGAGAAAGGATGAGTCAGCTTGAGTTTGGCATGAAGCTGACTAGTGTCCTCTCCCACTTCAGTTATACTTCAGTTCTTGAGTCCACTTGGAGTTTCTTGCTTCCACTTGGAGATCTAGATCCTCTTACTCATCACAAGGCGAATTCCCTAATCCAAGTGTCATTTTGGAAGCTTCCTGGGCATTTGACACCTTGCAGAATGACTGTGCCACTTGGCCAATCTCGCCCAGCGCAGGTAGCCTTCATTTCTTTTGACATTCAGCGCAGGTACAGAGTGGAGCAGTTGACATTCAGCGCAGATGCTTAGTGGAGCAGCTGACATGATCCAGAAATAGCTTGTTTTTGAGTGTTTTCAGGTGGAGAACTGATTTTTAGTGCTGTGGTTTGCTGACCTTGTTCCTCTAGGGGTAGGAACAACATGTTTAGGGACTTTGGATCCCTCGGATTATCGACATTTCATGCTTCATGCTGTTAGGCACAAAAATGTCTGTAACAGTTCGGGCTCGGTTGAGCAGGCATTTGAGGTTGCCTTGGAGGAGCAGGAGGTAATGGCTGAGGTTGAACTGGTGGTGGAGGCAAAATGGTGGGAGGAGTATTGTACTGGGCCCTCCACCCTGACTGAGGTGCATTCCACTGACGCTGTGGCTGGGCATGTGAATGATATGAATGAGAAGTAGGTTGAGTAGGGTACTGAGGTGGATAAGACCATGGAGGAGGCATGGACCAGGAAGGATGAGTAGGGGGACCCCAGGAAGGCATATGAGTCGATTGGTTGGGGCTGTAATAAGCTTGAGGTGCCCCTTGCATTCCCTGCTGATAAGGTCTAGATCCTTGTGGCCTCCTTTGGTTGAGGTAATAGAGAGTTTCAGTGGGAGCTTCTGTCCCTTGGTACATGGCTTTAAACCTAGGTAAGGTTGGACACTGATTTGTGGGATGGTCCTCCTCACAAACGAAACATACTTCAACCGAATGTAATGGGCATTCGTTCTTAGGGTGTATCCTTGTGCACCTAGGGTAGAAGACAACCAAGGCTCTCTCAGCTTCATCTTTCTTCTGCTGGATCCTGAATGTGTCCAGCTGCATGGCAATGGTCTATCTCACCTCACTCTTGAGATCTTCTAATTGATTTGCAAGCTCATGTTTGGAGAAAGGGACACTAGTTGAGAGGAGGTTTCCTCTACCTCGTTTCCGAGCTGCCCTGGAGTGGTTTCTAAACACAGTCTTGATGTCCTCATAAGGCAGTTGGTAAATGTCCCCCCCAGCTAACATGTGAAGGGTATCTAAGAGGTCTTCAGTGACTCCTCGGAGCAGGACCAACTTGAGGGATTCAGGGTCAAGTGTGCACGTGGCCCGCTTATAGCTAAGTTGGAACCTCTCCTCATAATCCTCTAAGGACTCATCATTTCCCATGGTCATCCGAAAGATTTCTCCCTTGGTTTCCTTGGACCTACAGTAATCCCTGTACTTGGCATTGAAAGCTTGCTGCATCTGAGCCCAAGTGGTGATACTATTCCCAGGTAGGACCATGAACCAGCGTAATGTTGCATCCTTAAGAGTTGAAGGGAAGAGTTTCAGCTTTTGTTCATCTTCAGTATAGTCATAGGTTCTACAAAGGACAACAAATTCAAACAGGAAGGTATCAGGATCTTCAGTAGTCAGTCCATGGAAGTGAGGTAAGGCAGAGGGGCTAATGTTCTTCATTTTCATCTCTCCATTGGTCTCTTGGATGGGGAAGGCACCTTCTATTCTCTCATCTTCTCTTCTATTGTCAGCCATAGCTTCAGATGGAGTGGTCTCTAACTCTTCTTCTTCTATAGGTCCTTTGTATATCTCAGGATGTTCACCTATAGGTTCTTCTGGGTCACTGTCACCAAAGAAGAGAGAAGGGTGACTCAGTGATGTGGTGGGGGTGTTGGGTAGGAATTTGCCTGATTTATCTTGGTTTCTACGAGGCATGAAATGGAAAAGACTTTCTTTTTTCTTTTGATTGCTTTTGCTTTTTTTCTTTGGTACCTGCAAAACTGAAACAGATTGATCTACAACTAACTATAAAGATGCGGAATTAAACTGAAAGCAGGAAAGAACTAATCTACTTTGCTCAAATGAAATTGCAGGAATGGAAATGCTAGTCTACGCTTGCAGAAATGAAATGCTAGTCTATGAAAGCAGGAAATGTTAATCTATGAAAGCAGGAAATGCTAATCTATGAAAGCAGGAAATGTCTATGCTACTTTTGCAGAATGGAAATGAAATGAACTACTTAGCAGAAGCCAAGAGTAAGAAAATAGAAGAAAAGCAACAATTACTAATACTCTGACGCTTCCCCGGCAATGGCGCCAAAAAGATGGTGGGCTCCAGTATTGCAGCAATAATGTTACAACTCCTGGGGCTTCCTATCTCTAATTTTATCAACCCGGTAGTTCGTACAAACTTGGAAGCGACGGTGCTGTATGCACAAGTACTAGCTCTTGTCGCAGCCGTCACTTGGTTAGCTGGCACAAGTCTAATAGGGCTCAAGCCAACTTCTATATGTTCTCAGAAGAAGCTTTCTAAATGATGGACGAAGGCTATCTCAAGGAAATTAATCTATTTTGCAAAAATGAACTGAAAGCCAACCAAAACATGAAACCCTAGTAAACCCTAATCTGACTAGTTTAACCTCTATGATGCAATAGTGAGAGTGCAAATGTCTAAAAATGATGCCATTACTTCTAGTGATGTGAAATGCATGAACTCAAACTACTTCCATTAAAAAGAAATTGTTTTTGTATTTTTGCTTAAGTGGATGGAGTGATTATGGTTTTGTTTCTTATTAGGGTTTGGATGTGCAGAGGTGGTGCGAAGGGAGAGAAAGCTTGGGAAAGGTCAGGAGGGCTAGGAGAGGTCCCAGAGGGTCCCTAGCATCAGTCCACAGAACTCTACAATGTTTAGGTGCTCGGCAACCAAGTTTTCAGGCTTCTACAGGATGTCTGCAGGGGATCCTACAGGAAACTAAGGAATTCTACAGGAAGTCTGCTAACTTCTACAGGATGTGCTGTAAGTGGAAGTTTTGGGTGATGGTGAAGTGATGGAGCGGTATGGGTGGATAGGTAAGGTGGAGATGGAGCTTGTGATGGCTCAGGGACAGAGGAATAAGATGGAGAGAGAGTGCACGGAGTTGGTTGGTGGATAGAAGGATGGAAACAATGAAAGGTCAAGAAAATGAAGCTACGTGGCAATGGAAGAGTTGGAAGGTAAACGAGATGAACAGAGGTCGAGTAGGTGGCTTTAGGCATGGTTAAGAAGAAGAAGAAGAAGGATGTGGAATGATATTGAGCAGTGTAAATAAAACAAATTGCTTATGTCTTGCACCAAAAACGAGAATCCATCAACCTGTGCTACCTGTGCTATTAAACCAATGAACAGCAATGTAAATCATGAAGAAAAGTCGTGCATGGAGGTAGAATGAAGAAGTATGGCTCTAGAGCAAAATGCATGGAAGGATCCACGATTAAAACGACTGTGTTGCAGCTTGCATAAAAGTGGAAAAAGACTGCGTTTTTTTTTTGGTGGTTGGTTTAGACTGCACCCCTATCCCTAAATAGAGATGGCAGTGAAGGCACTAACAACCTTTTCTTGGAGCTCCAGTGAATTACAAACCTCCTATTCTAATCTAAGCAACTGAAAGTGATTTAACCATAAGCTAGTCCTACTCAATCTCATTAAAGAAATCAAATCAACAGACTGTGTTCTTGAAATGCATATCAAACAAGGAAACAAAGTGCTGGAAAGAAAGGCAAATAACACTACAAGAAGAGGAGATCTATTGCTCTCAGGTTGGGCCCTAACCTGAGAGCTATAGCTCCCTTAAAAGCTCAGAATTAGATCCAAATCTGCTTGCCTTTATTCATAATCAAAAGTCTAATGTCATGCCAAAACTGGCTTACAAAAACAAACACCGAGCTTTGCTCAGAAATTACAATATCAGTTCCAAAAGTTCAAAAAGCTCCTATCAAAGGCTACGGCCTTCATATTTATACACAATGAAGATCAAGCTGGCTTCCTCCATTCGTGGAGCTTGGCTGTCCAACTGGAAGTCAAACTCTTGTAAACTGCTGATCCTGTAGAACATGTTGGCTGCCTTTAAGCTCGGTGGGGAGAGCTGTTGGAGCTCGGAGTTAAGGTGAAAATCACGATGAAGGCCATCAAGACTGTGGAAAACCTCCCTATGAACCCGCAAAATCACCTTTGCTGTC
Organism: Pinus tabuliformis; assembly: GCA_031772625.1. Taxonomy (NCBI): domain Eukaryota; kingdom Viridiplantae; phylum Streptophyta; class Pinopsida; order Pinales; family Pinaceae; genus Pinus; species Pinus tabuliformis. Next base: position 911,039,373 of record CM062819.1, read on the forward strand.
TCCTTGTCTCCATTTACGTAGTCTTTTGCTCTCTTCAATGCCAAAAACCTGAAATCATCATGTATTAGCCACATAGATATAATGCCTGCCCTTCTTCCTACAAACAACACGAATATACTAAGAAATGAATGCATAAGTGATAAAAGATGAATGGTTGAGCAAGGTAAGTAGGCCAATATGAGCCCAAATTGTACCAAAAATTGGGGCTCATCAATGCAGGTGTACAAAAAGTGTTTGAGAAGGATACCTACAAGATGGTTCGGGGAGCACTGGTATTGATGCGGGGAATTCAGATTGGAACTCTCTACAAGCTGTAAGGTAGCACTATTGTTGATGGGTGTAATAGTTTTGTGGTTCTTGAAAGTGGAGCAGAAAATCTAGTGGTCTCTGGAGAGAAGACCATGCTGTGGCATCAAAGGATTCGACATATTGGAGAGAAGGGCCTTCGAGTACTTCGTGGTAAAGGTATGGTAGAAGGTATGAGTAATAGCTCTCTGGATTTTGATTTATGTGAAAATTGTGTATATGGGAAGAAGAATCGGGTGAGTTTACCCTCTAGTGGTAAGAGGGAAAAACAAATATTAGAGCTTGTGCACAGTGATGTGTTTGTTCCTGTGAAGGTTCCATCACTGGGTAAGTCTATATACTATGTATCATTTATAGATGACTTCTTAAGGAATACATGGATATATTTCCTTAAGAAGAAATCTAAAGTCTTTGATAGGCTTAAAGAATTTAAGGCTCTGGTGGAAAACTAGACAGAGAAGAAGATAAAGGTGCTGAGGACAGATAACAGTGGAGAGTTTTGCAGTAAGGAATTTGAATAATTTTGTAAGAAATATGGTATAGCACAACAGAAGACTACTCCATATACACCTCAACAAAATGGAGTTGCAGAAAGAATGAACAAGACATTGATGGAAAGGGCAAGAAGCATGCTCAGTGGTGCCAGGTCAGGACAGGAATTCTGGGCATAGGCAGTGGAGACAACATGTTATCTGGTCAATAGATAACCTTCATCAACGTTGGAGGATAAGACTCCACAAGAGGTATGGACTGGTAAGAAACCCTCTGTTTCACATCTGAGGGTATTTGGATGTGATTCATATGTACATGTTCCAAAGGAGAAACGAACCAAGTTGGACAGTAAATCTGAAATTTGAATCTTTATTGGGTATAAGGACGGTTTAAATGGTTATAAGCTTTGGAACCCAATAACAAGGAAGGTTGTGTACAACTGAGATGTGGTGTTCAAAGAGGTGAAAGATGTTATTAAACATGAAGTCCAACCAAAGGAACTTGAGAAGATAGAGTTTGAGCTAAAGGAGGAAGAATCAGACTCTACAATAGAGGAGGAATCAGAAGATGAAGAGCCACAAACTCTGGGTGTGAGAAGATCAGTTCAAGAAAGAAGGCAGCTAGAAATGTATATTCCATCTACTTTTTGTTCAAATTTTGCTTTATCTATTATTGATGATGATCCTAGAACTATGAAGGAAGTAGTAGATTCAAAGGATGGAAAACTCTTGAAAGAGGCCATGGTTGATGAAATGGCATCTTTGCACAAAAATGAGGCTTGGGATCTGGTGGAGCTTCCGGCTGGAAGGAAACCCATTGGTAGAAAATGGGTGTTCAAGAAGAAGAGAAATGCAAAAGGAAAGCTAGAGAAATACAAAGCTTGGTTGGTAGCAAAAGGTTATTCCCAGGTGTCGGGAATTGATTTTGGTGATATTTTTTCTTCTGTTTCCAAGGTAACTTCTATTAGATTACTTTTATTTGTTGCTGCTGCTTTGGATTTTAAGGTAGAACAGATGGATGTGAAGACAACATTTCTTCATGGGGATCTGGAAGGGGAGATCTACATGAAACAACCTGAAGGCTTTGCGGTGAAGGGTAAGAAAGAATTGGTATGCAAGTTAAAGAAGTCTCTATATGGGTTAAAACAGTCACCAAGGATGTGGTATCAGAAATTTGATATATTTATACGGGAACTTGGCTTCACCAAAAGAAAATCAGATCACTATGTGTATTTTAAATTAATTGATGACCATGTTATTTATTCGGTCTTGTATGTGGATGATATGTTGCTGGTTGGATATGAAAAAGAAATTATCTAGGATTTTAAGACCCAATTGTCCTCCAAATTCGACATGAAAGATCTTGGTGCTACAAACTATATTTTGGGCATGGAAATTAAAAGAGATTAGGCAAAGAGGAAGCTCTGGTTAAACCAGAGGAAGTATGTCAAGACAATATTGCAGAGGTTTAATCTACAGTGTAGCAAACCAGTGAAGGTTCCTATTCCTGTAGGTGTAAAGTTATCTATCGAACAGTGTCCCAAGACACAAGAAGAGGAAGAGGATATATCCCGTGTTCCATATGAAAGTGTAGTAGGTATCCTGATTTATGCAATGGTCTATGCTAGACCAAACATTGCACATGCAGTGAGAGTATTGAGTAGGTTTATGTCAAAACCAGTGAAGGAGCATTGGACAACAGTGAAGCGGGTTTTCAGGTATTTGCGTGGCACTAGTGATTTTGGTTTGTGCTACCAAGAAAGACCAGGATTGGACAAAGTTTTGGATATCCATGGCTTTGTTGATGCAGACTAGGCTAGAGATCTGGATCAAAGAAGATCTACAAGTGGGTATGTTTTTAACCTATTTGGAGGTGCATTCAGTTGGATGAGTAAGAAACAATCTGTAGTCACACTATCAAGTATAGAGGCAGAATACATGGTAGCCACTCATGCAAGCAAGGAAGCAGTTTGGTTGTAGAGATTGTCTTCAAGTATGGGGTTAGTACAGGGAGCTATAAGGATAAATTGTGATAGCCTAAGTGCAATTTTCTTGGCAAAGAACCCTGCTTACCATTCAAAGACAAAGCACATTGATGTTCAGTATCACTTTGTGAGGGATATGATAGAAGAGAAAAAGGTGTTGCTAGTAAAGGTAGACACTTTGAAGAATAATACAGATGCATTGACAAAATCTGTGAGCTCTGAGAAGTTCCCTTGGTGTAGAGAAACAATGGGCATTGTAGGGCTAGATAAATGGCTAAGCTCTCTTATGGTCCCCTATGGAAAGAAAACAACAAGTGGGAGAATGTTGGGTTGTGTTATATTCTTTCCACAACTAGCCCACGTAGTTAACCAGGGGCTTAGGAGGGGGCTAGAGCCCCCCCTTCGTTGTGCTAATTATGTAGTGGGGCGAGTCACAGGAGGTTTGAGGGGTGCAGGTAACCCCACTCTATTGGGTCCAATGCAGCGCCCCAGAAAATTTTGGTTTTGGACCCTGTGTTAGGTTGGGCGGACCTACCTATGGTTTTGTGCATGGTTTTCGCACATGGATTTGGACGCGATGGTTTTCGATCCATGGTTTTGGATGCGATGGTTTTCGGTCCATGGTATTAGATTCTTTGGCATGTATAAATATGTATTGTAACATTGAAAGGAACATAATGAAAAATCAAGCTGGTAGTCCCGATTTTGGGATCTAGGGGAAAATCTTTGTGTATATGTGTTTTATGTGTTATGCTCTCGCATTGTTTATTTTCTATGTTTTAGAATTTGTATGCAGGTAATTTCTGTACGGGGTTAAAACCTACATTTGGTATCAGAGCTATTTTGGCTTCAAGAGGACGCCTTTGTTGCTGAGGGGTTTTGCTCGGGCCTATGGTAGAGCCTGTTCAATGGGAGATCTACGCGATCAATTTTGGTGGTGAAGGAAGATGGCGAGCAGTGGAAAGATAGAGATCGAGAAATTTAATGGTCAGAGTTTTAAGTTGTCAAAACTCAAGATGGAGGATATGTTGGTGGATAAATATCAGTGGATCGTGGTAGATCCAGGTACTAAACCAACGAGAGTTTTTGATGAAGAATGGAAGAAGTTGGATCAAAAGGCAAAGAGCATAATACAATTTTGTGTCTCAAATTCAGTATTGTTGAATGTATCAGGGGAATCTATGATGAAGCCTTTGTGGGACAAGTTAGGGACTTTGTACCAATCTAAGTCTCTCGTGAATAAACTATTCCTACGAAAAAAGTTGTATAACCCGAGGATGAAAGATGGAGACTCGGTGATAGAGCATCTGAATGCGTTTAATACTGTGGTAAGTAAGTTATCGTCTGTTGATATCAAAATTTTTGATGATGATAAGTGCATTAACTTCTTTTGTTCTCTACCAGATTCGCGAGATAGTCTGGTTATTGCAATAGGTAGCAATGCAACTACCTTGCAGTTTGATGAAATGGTCTCATCCTTGCTGATGATGGTGGAGCAATTTTAAGCTCCTCCCTCATCAGATCACTGAAAAGGAAAGAAAAAATAGAATAAGGATTCAGGTGAAAACCTCCATGAAGCACTCAAGTCCTATCTTTGGATTGAAAACCTCCATGAGGCAGCCCAAGGATGAGAAAAAAATGAAAGAAAAAGAAGATCGCTGGGTGAAAACCTTCCTTGAGGTGCCCAAGGCAGATGCCTAGGGTGAAATCCTCTCCGAGGCAACCTAGGTGTTTTTCAAAAAGTATAATAATAAAAGAAAAAGAAAAAAAATCATTTTTGTTTGCAGGAGGAGGAGAAAGAAAATAAAGGAGCAACAAGAAGATCCAAAAGGGGAGGCCTTTGTTACACAAAAATATCGTCACCATGATTATTTGCAGTCAGTATGGGTCTATCATCACTTGTACTATCCTCCTAAGCAAGTCTCAGACCTCAGCTCTTCAAATCAAGCTTTGGAAATGGGAGAAAGACATTAGAAAGCAATGAAACTCTGGTTCCGCACTTTCTCCCACTGTCACCTACAGTCCTGCACCTTCTGTGTACAAAATCTGTGGACCTGCCCACTCTGTCCCTAACGGTGTAGGTGCAGACCCCTGTGAAAGTCAAAAGGCGCAAGTTTTATCTTAAAAAACTCACTTTGGGTTAATTCTAGAGGTTTCTAGAAGGAATTTTGACGTGGATTGTTTGCTCTGAGGTGGTTCATGCATCCCAAAAGAGAAGGAGCTAATCCCTTGATGAGAGGAGCTATCCCTTTCAAGGAGGGCTTTATTCCTTTGAAGGAGGACCTAGTAACCTCCCTCCATTGCACTATAAATATAGGCATTGGGTTGGTTGCTGGGGAGGTTAGAAGCTGAACATTTTTGAGGGTAAATGCTGGTGAAATCAAGACTTCCTAGTTGAGCTTAAGAGGAGAGATCACACATCTTTTTGGCTTCATTGGGGAGTGAGTGAATTTTTTCAAAGTAGAGGAGACTTCTTGTTGGACCCTGGGAGGAGCTTGTACAACGTCAAGGCAAAGGTTGTAAAGTTCTTCTTCTTTTGAATTAATACAATCAAACCCATTTTTCTCAACAAGTATCTTATGTTATTTGTTTCATGGACTCCTTGACTTTCATGTTAAATATGTTTTATGCAATTTGCTTTTCAGGTGCTATTTAATTTGTTTGCCTTGTTTGTGTTTGTAGATTCGTGAAAAGGATCTCACTTGGATCAAAGGAGCGAGGGCATCCACAAGCTTGCGTTGGACCTAAGGTAGGCCCGAAAAACACTTGTTTGCCATTGTTTATAAAAGCATATTTAGAGAAAGATAGTGTCTGGTTGGTTTGCTTTTCATTAGGTCTTCTTTAGATTCTAGGAAGGTCTATCTTGTCCACAAGATCGACTTATTCCATGTGAGAAAATGGAAACCCTATCTCGATGACTTTCCTGCTCATTCATTACATCGAGTTGATCACCTCGTCCATTTACTAGCAATCTTTATGAGGTGTAGGCATTATCGTATTCAGTTGAACCCACACAAATGTGTCTTCTGTATAGAAATGGGTCTATTACTGGGATTTGTAGTTTCGAAAGCCGACATTCGCGTCGATCCCTTCAAGGTTGAAGCTATCATCAAATTGCCTCCTCCTTCGAGTCTTCGCCAACTCCAAAGTTTGCAAGGGAAAGCAAACATTTTATGACGATTCATTCCTAACTACGCCGAGGTTACAAAGGGTTTTACCCGGTTGTTGAAACAGAATACTCCATTCTATTGGGACGGGATAGCTCAGAAATCTTTTGATGCACTCAAACACGCGTTGACCCATGCACCGTTGTTGCATCCTCCCAACTACAACTAGGATTACTTCTTGTATCTCTCCGCCTCTCATTCCACCATTGGAATGGTCTTAGTTCAGGAAGATGATATCGGAAATGAACATGTGATATATTACCTTAGTCGCACTTTAAATCCAACTGAGCTAAAATACTCACATGTGGAGAAATTGGCATTGGCAGCTGTTCAAGCTGTCCAACGTTTTCGTCACTACATTTTACTACGTAAAACTACAGTAATTTCGGATTGCAAACCTATGATATACATTTTGACCAAGCAATTGCTAGGGGGCAAGTACTCTAAATGGATTGTTATCTTGCAGGAGTTCGACTCGGAATTTGAGAAATCTAAGTCTAAGAAATCTTTAGTTTTTGCGGAGTTAATGTGTGACTTCCCGCGTGCTGACATGGAAACTGTGGCGGATGAGCCCATTGCGGATGAATCCTTGTTTCTAATCAGAACATTAGATCCGTGGTATGGGAATATCATCGTTTATCTCCAGACCCAATCCTTTCGGCCAGAAATTTCAAGGTCAAAACATCGGAAAATTCGATTCCAGTCCCAACAATTCAGGATTATTGGAGATACTCTTTATCGCCGTGAGGCGGACTCTGTTTTTCGACGTTGCTTAACTCACGAGGAAGCTGAAAGGGTTCTAAATGACTGTCACTCTGGAGCATGTGGCGGTCATATGTCTGGGTTTGCCACAGCCCAAAAAATATTGCGCACTGGCTACTTCTGACCGTCTTTATTTAAAGATTGTATTACAACGGTCCGAAAATTCCATAACTGCCAAATTTTTTATCGAAAGATGCGTGCTCCACCTGATCCTCTCCACCCTATAATTGCCATTGGTCCTTTTGCCAAATGGAGTATCGATTTTATTACATGTAACCCTCACTCGGCCGGGGGGCATGCGTATATCATCCTTGCGGTAGATTATTTTACTAAGTGGGCCGAGGCGATGCCTACATTTGAGGCAGACGGCAAGACAGCTGCAATTTTTGTGTTCAATCATATAATTGCTAGGTTTGGTGTCCCGCAAGCAATCATCACTGATCATGGACGTCATTTTCGAAACGTTATGATGACCGAACTTACAGGCCAGCTTGGTTTACCTCACGATAGTTAAACCCCTTATTATCCACAAGCGAATGGTCTGGTTGAATCCATCAACAATGTTTTAGTTATCATGATCCAACGAATCATTGGGATTCATCGGTCAAATTGGCACAACATGCTATTTTCAGCGCTTTGGGCGTACCGAACTTCAGTAAAAACATCAACAGGGTTCACTCCTTTCCAACTAGTCTATGGTTTGGAAGCTGTGTTACCCATTGAATGCGAAATTCCGTCACTGCAAATGGCCATCGAGTTACTTCTAGCCACTTCTGAAGAAGAAAAGCATTTTTTATACTTGGCTCAATTATATGAGAATCGACGTGATGCTGCATTGGCAATCGAGACTCACACAAAAATGAATGAAAGCTCAGTATGATCGAAATGTGACCCCTTGAAATTTTTCGGAAGGAGATCTAGTCTTAGTGTATGATCAAGCTAATGATAAATTAGGCGCTGGAAAATTCGTTCATATGTGGCATGGTCCGTATGTTGTCAAGCGAAAGCTAGCCAAAGGGGCCTATGAATTGGTAGACTTTGACGGGGACTCTTTAGGTAAACCCAGAAATGGCCTTTACTTGAAGAGGTATTATGCTTAAAAGAATGGGTATGGAGATTTAGTTAGCATAGTTTTTCTTTCTAGCTGGTGTGTTTTAGTTTAACAGTGTGCTTAGCTTAGAGAGTGTTTTTCGTCATTATTCCTGCTTATCTTGGTTTTACTCTTGATATTGTAGATGTCGATGCCTCTCCAAACATACATTGGTTTCGCTGATGGTGCTAGTCGTAACACATGGAACATCTCTTCCGCAGCTTGGGTTATCTATTCACCCTCTGACGAGTTAGTATCTATGCATGGGGTAAGCCTCGGTCAAACAACGAACAACATTTCTGAGTATAGTGCAGTGATTGAGTTATTATCTGAATCTATTTCATTTGGGATTCGGAGTTTGATAGTGAGGTTAGATTTTGAACTCGTTGTATTACAGCTTAATAGAGTGTATGCCATTAGAAATCCAGTGTTATTAAGATTATTTTTGAGAGTGCGTCTCTTGGAATGTGAATTTGATTATATTGAATATAAGCATATTCCAAGGTCTTTAAATACATTAGTAGATGCAATTGATTCTCGAATGTTAAATAGACATTTACAATAATCATACATGTAAATTTAAAACCATTCCAGAACATGATTTACAAGATAAGCTGGTAATAGTGATATATATATAGGAGTGTGCCAAAAAATACATCGTCCTCGATCATAAGTTGAAAAACACCTTATGATCGGCAAAAATGATAAGTACAAAAAACAAAAATGTCACATGTGCCCACAATAGGCGCTCATCCTATCACTAGTGATGATCTCTATAAGAAACCACTGCATGGGCCACCTTGCAAAGGAACCTCCTAAAAGGTCCCGGGACCCCAATCACATAGTGCTGAAGTCGACGAGGAATGTCGTCTATAGTGGTCTCAGGAATATCCCCTGTCAAGCGCTCGAGATGACCCTCCAACTCGGACAAAACCTTTGCTGATTCGTCCTGTGGGGCTGGCGCGGGTGCAGCTAGTTGCTTCCTCTCGTAAGGCCGGAGAGCGACTGGTCGCTATGGACCCACATTTGCATTTGAAATTTTTTACTATCAGTTTTGAGACGATGGAAAAATAAAAAAAAATTAAAATAAGAAAAATGTCGAAAAGGATTTTACCTGAGTCATCCCACTGCTCTCCTGGTGGAAGAGCCATGTCTAGGTCACCACGAAAATCTATCCCAGCGTAAGGGAAGTCCTGAATAGAAAAGACCTGGTTTTCCAGCCACTAGAAATACTCAAGTTTGAATCGAGCAACCTCTGTCCTCTCGTCCGGGAGACGGGCCATGACTGCGACCCATCGCATCAGTTTGGGCTCTCGAGGAAGCCCAGCTCCAATAGTAAGGTGCTGCGGGATCAACATAGGAACCCTCTCCAGGCCAAAACTCATGACCAAAGCCCCATAACCAAAGGTCTTTAGTCGTCCGTTCTTGGCCCTGGTCAGTTGGCCTTTCACATTGGCCAACACGGCATCGCACCAGTTGAAGATGGTGCCTCAAAAGCAATCAACTTCCATACGCATCTGGGATCCGGTGGCAATATGTAATGTGGCAGCTCCGCAAATTCTGGTGACAGTCAATGCAATCACCATGAGCTCAGGATGGGATATGGTCTTTATGTCTATCCCTTTGTCTCTAGCCTGGTTGTTGCAGTACTCTAGCCGGAGGCTATCGACAGACTGCCACCTGGCCTAGTCGCGTGCAGAGTCAAGTCTTCGCCTCTCTTAGGCAAACCAGTCAAGAAATAAATGTCCGCCAGCTCGATTTCGAGCTGGTGGCCACCAATGAAGAAGCACTGGTCCTGTACGCTCCATCTGTCAACCATCCACTGTAAGAAATCCACCTGAGCCCTCATGCTAGGAATGGCCCAGAATTTGTACAAGCCACATGCCCTCAAAGCATCAAGTGAAGGCTGATGATTCCATGCGGCAGCATCTATGTCCTCATGCTCTCGTTCGCGCCAATCTAGCATGATGTACTGTCTGCATCAAGCATAAAGACAAATTAAATTGCTAGAAATTATTTTGTGTGGTCCATTTTTGAGAATTTTTGGGTTAAAAACCCTTGTGACAGGGACCGCACCCTCCGGGTCAGACACAGTGCGTGGGATTGCACTTTGTCTACATGGAAGGTGCCGACCCCGAGCTTTTTCCCAATGGAGAAAAAGTCAGGGTCCGCAGGCCCGCAATGGTAAACTTGCGGGGCTCCGCGCATGGGTTTTGTGCCTAAAAACCCTCCCAAAAATAAAATAAATGACTAAAACAAAAAATTAAACGGTTAAAAATGAAGAGTGGGATGATGTGGATTACCTGGAGAAGACGACGTTCGATTCTGACGGTTGGATTTTCTGCAATCTTCACGGGAAGTTTTATGAGCAAAAGCACTATTTTCTCACCCAAACTCAAACAGTAAAAATGAATTGACAAAGGCCCTTTTTATAAGTTTTTTGAGTAAATAAATTCCAAATTTGTTTATGTTTCACTTTGAAAAGGTATTTTTGCGACATTTTTATCCATCTTAAACAGGTATGAGTAATGTTTGTGTTTTTGTGCAGAATAACGGATTATTCAGGTAAAAATCTATCATTTTCGACGAAAAAGCATGTAGAGTCATTTTTAAGCCTTTTTCTGACTCCTAAAACATGAAAAGATTGCTGAGTTTTTCTTTTAAACTCGTTAAAATGGAATTAAAAGACGGTCCACTTACAGTGCTTTTCCGACCATAAAAAACATGAAAAGATTGCCGGAATTTTGTCATTTCAAATTCAATATTGGTTATAAAACGACGTGCCATTGATCACTTTTTTACTTTTTCGGGTCAAGGGCACTAATAACGAAAAGTACTCCTTGGTCATAAAAAGATCAAGCGGTTCTCTGAAGTATTATTTTATACTTTTTCGGGCTTGGGAGACACAAATTTACGAAAAAGGTCAACCCTGGAGTCTTCTTAAGTTTTTTCAGACTCTCTAAAATTGAAAAACACCAAGTTTCTCCTATACTAGACTCGTTAAAATTTCACAGTAAAGGACCTGTTCAATTACAAACAGGAACGAACCACTCCTTAGGGTTCGAATTTAAACTAAGTTGGACTCATCCGAAGGATGAGCTTATAATCAAGCAAATGTTATCCTCCTCAAGCTTGTCAAAAATAAAGAGGTACTTGGCAGAAATGGTGGGGGAAAAGAGAGAAAAATGAATCTGTTTGTCATACTTTGTAACCACTCTTGAACACGACACTTTTATTCACCTGGGTTGGGAAATCCTTTGCCTAACGGTTGATCAAACCACATTGAAAGTCTTCAGCCGGTTTCTGGGTATTAACTTTGGGTCAATTGTCACCAAGCCATCTGTCGTGTCATTATGTGTTCAAGAGGTCACTGCCAATAAACCATTCATCCGCAAAATATCTATCATCCATCTTGACCATCCCTGAGTCAGTCCTTGCAACTAAATTTCTTCGACTTGATCTATGATTTCGTGTTGTGGGCTTGCCTACGACGGATCGCTTTCTATCGACATTAGCTCATTATCTAGAAAGATGATCTAGAAATCGTCAGTACCTTGAGATCTGCATGCCTCAATGGCAGGTTTCTTGCCTCTGACAACAGTTTACATCATTGACTTTCGATCAAAGGATTTTGTGACATGTTCGACATCAACACATTTATTTGCATCTCATGGATTGTACTGGGTACTTTGAGAGCCATTGACATCACTGGTGGTTTCTCTCACACTTGTTAACAGTTTACATCGTTGAATGGTAATCAAGTGGTTTCTACCATGCTTGACATCAATGCATTCATTCGCATGGATAGAATCGTACTGTTTTGGGATGTAGAAATGAATACCCTGGATCTATTTTCCACAATCCAGGCTGCGAGGAATTTTGTATTCATTATATAATGGACTATTCATAAATAGATGGCTGCGTCCATACTGTGTCCACATGAGTCTATACTTGTGATGTTTTACAAGATCATTCCTATATCAGAGCAGTAGTTAGTTTTTCTAGTCAGCTTTGATCTGAGTATGGGAATGCCTACCTCAGCGATGATATGATCTCATATATATATCTTGCATTGGATGTTTTTACAGGTTCCAACTGGGCTCTCCACAAGATGATCCTCGAAATGATAAAGTACTTCACTCTTCCTAAATGATCAATGAAATCCTCATCTACTACAGACTTCGCACTTTAGGGGGCAATCTGTTACAAAAAAATATCGTCACCATGATTATTTGCAGTCAGTATGGGTCTATCATCACTTGTACTGTCCTCCTAAGCAAGTCTCAGACCTCAGCTCTTCAAATCGAGCTTTGGAAATGGGAGAAAGACATTAAAAAGCAATGAAACTCTGGTTCCGCACTTTCTCTCACTGTCACAAGCGGTCCCGCACCTTCTGTGTACAAAAGCTGCCGACCTGCCCGATCTGTCCCTAACGGTGTAGGTGCGGACCCCTGTGAAAGTCAAAAGGCGCAAGTTTTATCTTAAAAAACTCACTTTGGGTTAATTCTAGAGGTTTCTAGAAGGAATTTTTACGTGGATTGTTCGCTCTGAGGTGGTTCATGCATCCCAAAAGAGAAGGAGCTAATCCCTTGATGAGACGAGCTATCCCTTTGAAGGAGGGCTTTATCCCTTTGAAGGAGGACCTAGTAACCTCCCTCCATTGCACTATAAATACAGGCATTGGGCTGGTTTCTGGGGAGGTTAGAAGCTGAACATTTTTGAGGGTAAATGATGGTGAAATCAAGACTTCCTAGTTGAGCTTAAGAGGAGAGATCACACATCTTTTTGGCTTCATTGGGGAGTGAGTGAAACTTGTAAAAGTAGAGGAGACTTCTTGTTGGACCCTGGGTGGAGCTTGTACAACGTCAAGGTAAAGGTTGTAAAGTTCTTCTTCTTTTGAATTAATACAATCAAACTCATTTTTCTCAACAAGTATCTTATGTTATTTGTTTCATGGAATCCTTGACTTTCATGTAACATATGTTTTATGCAATTGGCTTTTAAGGTGCTATTTAATTTGTTTACCTTGTTTGTGTTTGCAGATTCACGAAAAGGAGCGAGGGCATCCACAAGCTTACATTGGACCTAAGGTAGGCCCTAAAAAGCCTTGTTTGCCATTGTTTATAAAAGCATATTTAGAGAAAGACAGTGTCTGGTTGGTTTGCTTGTCATTAGGTCTTTTTTAGATTCTAGGAAGGTTTATCTTGTCCGCAAGATCGACTTATTCCGTGTGACAGCCTTGCCTCACATATGTCCATCTCCCCCACTCCTCACAATGCGTCCCTCCATAAACTCCATTGTTTTTTCATTCCACTACTTCAATTCAGAAGAAGATTATGTTTTCCACAGCATCACCTCATCCATTACCATCATCCCTGCCTTCACACACTTCTACTCCCTCGATACATCAGACAACAGAAGAGGCGGAAAGATGACCATACAACAGTAGTAGCATTAGACTTGCAATCAAGAAACCATCAACAAACAACAGAGGAGGAAAAAGAATGACCATCAACAACACCTCTAATCTATGACACTTGCAGCATGGCATTAAGGCCATAGGTAAGTATCCTACTCGCTCACTCATCTGCATCATTTGATCAAAAGTTGTAAATGTTAAGAGGTAGTTGGTTTGTGAGTAAAGAGGTGTCTAGTTTCCTTCAAAAAGGCTATGCCCTCCAAAATCTTAGGATCCCTATAGCATGGAAATTCTTCAATGACTTACCAATAGAGGATGACATCAAAACCTTCATCTATGGTGTTAGTCCTTCTAGTAGTAAGGAGGGGACAAAACAAGAAACAACAGATACAAAGCTAGATGAGGAAAAGAAGGATACAGAAGAAACTAATACAGAAGAACATGATGAAGGAGAACACAAAGGAACATGATGCTGAAATAGAAGAGGAAGAAGGGATTGAAACAAAGAAGAACAAGTAGCAAGAAACAAAAGAGCTAAGTGGCCTCAAGGGTAGAGAAGTAGCTGAACAATCAAATCCCATGGCCCTAATCAACATCTAATTGCAAGTAATCCTCAACTGACACTTAGATATCTTGTTGTCCAAGGGCAAGAAAGTACACATAATGAGGACAAGTTACCATTATGATGAGAGTTGTACCTCCATAATTTTGGGGGAAGTCACCTAGAATTCATATGTATAAATATAGAGGCATAGGACCTCAGTTTTTTTAGGTAGTTACCCAATAGTTAGTCAGTTAGTTAGCTAGTATTCAAACTTTTTGTCCAGTTGTAGATTTGTAATAGTTCTGATGTAATATATTTTTTGATTCACAATGGAGATGACTTTTGATTTGAGTCAGCACTGAGTTAGCTCAGAGGTCTAAAGCTCTTGGGTTAGGGCCCAATCCTAGCAACCAAAGCTCCTCTTTCTTGTATTGTTAAGCAACTTAGCTTCCTTCATTTTGTCCATTTGTTTAATCAGATGCATTCCCATTACAACAATAGTATAGATTCATGCTTTATGTTCATTTGTTTCAGCAGTTCATCCCCATTATAGCAATAGCATAGATGCTTGTTTGATTAGTCATTTGGTTAAGTTGATTCATGTTCATTCTAGTGGTCTAGCGTATATTCATTGCTTTCCTGTTTATTTACTAAAGTGGCTTCCTATTCCCTGTTTATTTGCTTGAATAGTTGGAGTCCATTACAACATGGTAGAACAGAATAGTTGTGTTTTCATTTTGTTCCATTCATGTTTTCATTTAATCAATAAGTTATAAAGGAAGAGATCCACAAAGTTTCTCACAGGTGTCTCATCCTCACCTCCTCCCTCTGGGACTATGGTGTGAGGAACAAACCCTGCAGTAACCCCAAAAACATAGGGTTTAGGTTTTCATGGAGTTCTGTCATTCAAACACAGTCATTGAGTTCGTCACCACTCAACGCTTTTCTGGTCATTAGCTCAATCTCTCCCTCCTCATCATTTGACCTCACTCGCCATCCCATGCCATTTTCCTTCAGCACGAACGCCTAAGTAGGGGACTGTTGAATTCATGTTAAAATGGTCTTTGCCGTTAAATCGTCTTTCACAAGACGAATCGTCCAATCACCGCTCAACTTCCTTTTCACATTTGACTTTTCACTCTTTAAATCTTGACTGTCGATATGCCCTGCCAAATCTGACAACTGTCGCGCACCTGCTCACGAACCCATTTGATCAGCCTCCACTGTAGTTCTGCTTTGACAGATTCGACAATCATTGCACCATATCATGTGGATTTCCATCTGACCATTACCAGGCTGAGAGCATACGATATGGGCAGTTTTCCCATGCTACGTGTCAGCCGAGGAGGCTAATCATGAAAAATTATACAAAATCGTTTACAAATTTGAGAGTGCGTGAGATACCGCCTACTGCCCTCCAAACCCTCTTGTCATTTCAGCACGTTCACTTTTCACACTCCAACCTCCACCGTCGATCTGCCTTGCCAGATCGGACAGTTTTTGCTTCACTCGATACTATTCTGACATGTTTTCTCTTAACTATGATCTCCACCATCCATCTGCCGACTGCCTGTGTGATATAATCCTAGCCATCCATCCTGTTAGGCCACCATGTCTACCCATTTTCCTATGTACCCTTCTACTATCTGATCTTTACCGTTCATCTAACCTTCACCCACCTGATCCAACGGTCCTCGTGCTCTTTTGCTTCCCCACATCCTCCTTTCACCATTTAAGCCTTCGACCACTCTCTCGCTTAGACACAGGCTTAACTTAGTTCCATTTCTAACCCCCTTTTCCTAATTGTGGTGCTTTTTACTTCTGCAACCTAGAAACAGTAGTAGGTTAGTGTTAATTTCCAATTTGGTTCAGGCATAGCTGTTCCCATGATTAACTAAGTTATGGTGTGATTCAAGGTTTCATATTCTTTTCTTATTTCTGCAGTAGATTCGCTCTCCCCTAGACTAGTTTTGCTCTCCTTCCATCAACATCAAGCTTCTTCTGGCCCTATAGAAGTCTAGCTTAGAACCCCTGGGGTCTCTTTGCCAGATGAGCAGTGACAACAGAAAGTACCCTCACTCCTACTTGAGTATATAGCATAGTGATCTCCAAGTTTGTACGAATGCTAGGTTGATAAGTAAAGCTGGTAGCCTTGGGAGTTACAGCATTCTTGCTGTAATACCTAGGGTCATCAATAGCCCTCAACAGTTATTTTGCAATTTCGGTAAGTCTGTAGGAAATGATGAATGTCAGTGTAGGAGTTATGATTTGATGATGTGTTAGGGTCCCACCCTAACCCCCTTATTTATGTCTTGGGATCATGTCATAGTCAAGAGTCAATTAAACCCATATTAATATTTGTAAGTGGTTAACCCGCAATTAATGACAGGACCACAGTTAGTTGCAAATGGGCAGAAGTATTAGATAGATGGTAAATGGGCGGTAGTATTAGATAGATGGTATTAATAAAACCCACGATATTGGCCCGTGGTATTGCATGTATGAGTCATATATAAAGGATAGAGACTCCCTGCGAGGAGCATCGTGTCTTGTTTTGTAATCGAGCTCTGCTCTATTGGAGGTTGCCCCCTCGAAGAGGCCTGTGAACATTTCTCTCTGAATAATAAAATCATTGCTATTCTGTGCTCTGGGTATATTTTCTTCGCATATTTTGTGTTCTCGGTATCTTTTCTTCGCAAATTCTATGTTTGGGTATTACTTTGTAGGTTAAGAGCATAACAAGTGGTATCAGAGCACTTTCCAGGGCTCGGTGGGATCTCCAAATTTTAGCAATTTTTTTTTTGGCTAGAGACGTGTTCTGGCGTCTTTAAACCACGGGATCTGTTGTTAAGCGCATAAACCTGCGGATTTGGGGAGGCATGCACATAGGAAATACAAGAGGTGGTCACGTCTGTTGGACTCCCTTGTAACCCCTGTGGGTACCCCTTTGAGTAGTAGCGCATTAGACCGAACCACGCACAGACTGTCTTCCACGTACCCTCTGGGTATATAGGAAGCCCCCTAGCTCCCTTGAAACCTCGCCATAGGTAAACCTTCGGCCGTCTTGTGGCTACAGTACACCGAGAACAACACTCGGAGAGATTACTCGCCCGTACGATAGGGTAGTCGGGTTGTATGGCTAAGGGTACGGTCGATCCTCCTTAGTTAGAGCCCTGAAACATTGGGCCGAGTACTACTGTCAGACCCTTATGTATATTGCGATCTGTAGCACCTACACTCCTCAAGACCATAGTTCCCTTTCTATCGGGGGATCACACATCACCTATTCCAGATCAGCAAGGGCAGCAGCAGCAGACATCAGTCCCGCAGCTCCATCAGATCAGCAGCAGCAGTTGTTCCACCATTCAGATCTCTCAGATCCACTAGATCGGAGTAGTTGTGAAGGGTTCCTGTCCTTGGATATAATTTTCGCAGGACTTTTGGCGGCATTGACATTCTGAGGATTTGGCGACTGCAGTATTGATCAGGATTTCCAACAAAAAAAAAAAAAAAAAGTCTGAGATCTTCCGGGGCGCTTATTGGTGACCTAGCCCATCAGAATCAGGACGACGAGCTGAGCAAGGTGGTACCATTCAATTTCTTAGTAAAAATTTTTTAGGCGGTCCCAATTTTTGTCCTCAGGTTGGTGTATGGTAGAAACTCGCGCCCAAGCGATGGCCAATGAAAGGATCGACAAAATTGAAGAGCATGTGCACTCCCTCCAATCGGCGGTGAAGCTTATCGAACTTGAGCTTAAAGGAATAAGTAACCAGATACATGATGCACTCCCAAAGGGCAAGGAGCTAGCCCACGAGGAGGCGTATAATGGCCATGAATACCATGAGGGTGAGTCTAGCCACTCTCATCACGTCTGGCACACCCATCCACCACCTAGTCAGCGACCTCCCAAGTTGGATATGCCTAAATTTGACGGTTCTCACACGTCCGCATGGCTAGCACAAATGGAGCAGTATTTCCAATTGAATCATATCATAGATGAGGGGACTAAGCTTATGGTGGGCACCATGTACTTGGACAATGAACGATGGCAATGGAAGGAATGGCATCAGCGTTGCAATGGATAGTTTCGGGATTGGGCCCAATTTGCCAAAACTCTTCGCAGTCGCTTTCAACAGGAAGAATCTTTCTTGGAGTGTCTCACTAAGCTTCGACAGACGAGTACAGTGGAGGAATATATTACTGCTTTTGAAGCCTTAGCCTTCCGCACTAGGGGTCTCACAGATGAGTTCTACATGGAATGCTTTATCAGCGGTCTTAAAGAAGCCATCAAAGCTCAGGTTCTACTCCACCACCCTCCCACATGGACAGAGGCTTGCCAGGTAGCCCATAAGGTGGAACGTGCATTAACAGCCCAATCCAGCCACCCCAACTTCCCCGCTAAAGGTCGTCCCTCACAGGCTCCCAATACGACTCAGACACTTAAGATTCAAAAGGTGTCACCTGCGGAAATGGCCGAAAGAAGGAAGCAAGGACTATGTTACTACTGTGATGAAAAATATTCCCCGGGTCATAAATGCAAAGAGCACAAGTTTTTTCAAATAGATGCCACTGACTACAGCTCCACCGAGGAAGATCCACCACTTGAGGAACCAGAGGAGATAGAAGAAGATAACCAAAAGGAAATTGTATCTGATGAACCAATTATTTCGCTAAATGCATTGGCAGGAATTTCTTCCCCTCAAACTCTCAAAATCAGGGGTTTTCTTAAACATCACCTAGTAGTAGTCTTGATTGATAGTGGAAGTACCCATAATTTCATCCATCAAAAGATCGTTGAAGCAGCACATTGTTTCGTCGGGGCAGTTTCTAACTTCCAAGTCCAGATTGCAGATGGGGGCACAACGAAATGTGAAGGTCGCTGTGAAAATGTCAAAATTCAAATGGGGGATTATCAATTGAAAACCCACATGTTTGCAATACACATGGGGGGTTGCGACATTGTCCTAGGCGTGGAATGGCTCCGCACTCTTGGGCCAATCACAATGGATTTCCAGGAGTTATATATGAGTTTTAAGCAGAACAACTCCACACATACCCTCCGTGGACTACAGGCGGGAGCCCCCTCTATCATCAGCTCGCATAGGATGGAAAAATTGTTAAAAAAGGGCCATCATGGAGTGGTAGCTCAATTTAATGCCATCCAGGTAGTAGACACCATGTCTCTGCCAATTCATCCTGAGATGCAACAGATTTTAAATAAACATCGGACGGTCTTTGACAAGCCTCATGAGCTTCCACCCTCGCGAGGGGAACATGATCATAGCATCACATTGGTTCCAGGGGCCCAACCCCCAAATGTGCGGCCATACAGATATCCGTTCACCCAAAAGAATGAAATAGAAAAAATCATCAAGGAATTGTTGGAAGCAGGTGTCATTCGTCCTAGAATTAGTCCTTATTCATCCCCAGTGGTCATGGTCCTCAAGAAAGATGGGGAGTGGCGGATTTTTCCCGACTTCAGGGCCCTCAATAAGTTAACAGTCAAAGATAAATTTCCCATCCCAGTGGTTGACGATTTGCTGGACGAACTCAATGGGGCTCAATTCTTCACTAAGTTGGATCTTCGCTCAGGCTATCACCAAATTCGCATGAGGGAAGTCGACATTCCCAAGACAGCTTTCTGAACTCATGAAGGCCATTATGAGTTCCTCGTCATGCCATTTGGTCTCTGTAATTCCCCCTCTACTTTTCAGAGCCTTATGAATCACCTCCTCAAACCATATCTCAGAAAATTTGTCCCGGTCTTCTTCGATGACATCCTCATCTATAGTGGCACTTGGGCGGCACATCTTCAGCATGTAGATCTACTCTTGCAACTGCTCCGAATGCATAAATTATTTGTCAAGATGTCTAAGTGTTCGTTTGGCATGGAAGAAGTTGAGTATTTGGGCCACATTGTGGGGCGTGAAGGTGTCAAGGTGGACCCCAAAAAGATCCAGGCAATGCAAGAATGGCCTCAACCTAAGACCTTGAAAAGCTTGAGAGGATTTTTGGGTCTCACAGGCTATTATCGTAAATTTTTCCGCAACTATGGCCACATAGCGAAGCCCCTAACGCAACTCCTAAAGAAAAATTCCTTCTTCTGGAACGAGGAAGCACAACAGGAATTTACCGTTCTCAAAACTTCCATGTGTTCCACTCCTGTCTTAGCACTACTGGACTTCACCAAATCATTTGTCATTGAATGTGATGCTTCGGGAACAGGTATTGGAGCGGTCTTAATGCAGGAAGGGCGACCATTGGCCTTCACCAGCCAACAACTAAGTGGGAAGAATCTGGGCCAATCTACCTATGAGAAGGAAATCATGGCCATCTTACATGTAGTCGAGACCTGGCGACCTTACTTGTTGGGGCGACGTTTCCAAATCTGCACAGATCATCACAGTCTTAAATATTTTTTGGAGCAACGCCTATCTTCCCCACAACAAAGTAAATGGTTAGCCAAAATGCTGGGATATGATTATGAGATCATTTACAAGAAAGGGAAAGACAACAGGGTAGCAGATGCATTGTCGCGCCAATTTGAGGAGGAAAGTACTCTGCTCACAATTTCCCTCCCCATTCCCGACTGGATTGAAGAGGCTCGCAGGGAATGGTTTTCACATCCCGGGCTCTCCCAACTCATTTCTCAATTGCAGGTAGATCCTAATTCCATCAAGGGCTACTCGTGGCAGAATGATATTCTTCGCTACAAGGATAGAGTCGTAATATCGCCAACATCCACCCTCAAAAGTCGCATTTTGGCAGAATTGCACTCATCTCCCATTGCAGGACATTCGGGCTTTCAGAAGACGTATGCTCGCACCAGAAGATCATTTTTTTGGGCCGGCATGAAACAGGACATCCTTACTTTCGTAGCAGAATGTGACGTCTGTCAATGCCACAAAGGGGAAACCATCAACACACCAGGCACATTACAACCATTGCCCATTCCGGCATCAATTTGGATAGAGGTCTCCATGGATTTCATTACAGGTCTTCCAAAGTCTGGGAACAAGTCAGTCATCATGGTGGTTGTGGACCGACTGTCGAAGTATGCTCATTTCTGTGCCCTACCCCACCCATTTACACCAACCTTGGTTGCTCAAACTTTCATGGATCAGATCTTCAAATTGCATGGCATGCCCACTTCTATTGTGTCCGACCGTGACCCAATCTTCACCAGTAATTTTTGGCAGGAGCTCTTCAGAATACAAGGCACTCAACTCAAACTAAGTACTTCATATCATCCGCAAACAGATGGTCAAACCGAAGCTGTCAACAAATGTCTAGAAACCTAACTTAGGTGTTTCACTTCAGAAAAGCAACACCTTTGGGTACAGTGGTTACCTCTGGCGGAGTGGTGGTATAACACCAACTATCATGCCACCACCAAAATGACTCCCTATGAAGCAGTCTATGGACAACTTCCGCCTTCCCCTACTTCTTATCTCACGGGGTGCTCCAAAGTACAAGCCGTGGATCAACTCCTACAACACCGCGCAACCATGCTTGCCCATCTGCGCGAGAATCTTCATCAAGCTCAGAACCGTATGAAGCAACAGGCTGACCAACATCGCTCAGAGCGCCAATTTCAAGAAGGGGATTAGGTCTTTTTGAGGCTGCAACCATATAAGAAAACATCACTCAAAGACAAGGGTTGTCAAAATCTCTCCCCAAAATTCTACGGACCATACCAAGTACTTCAGCGCATTGGAGAAGTGGCTTACAAGTTGGCTTTGCCACCTACAGCAAAAATCCACCCAGTTTTCCATGTATCGTGCCTCAAGAAAGTGATTGGGAACAATTGCCGAGTTCAAACCAGTCTACCTGAATTGGACGAAGAAGGGTCAATCTGGCTTCAACCTGAACAGGTTCTAGACACACGAGACAAGCACCTGCGCGGCCGCATGATTAAGGAGGTCCTCATCAAATGGAAAGAAACCTCTCCGGCAGATGCAACTTGGGAACCAGCCACTATTCTTCAGCAGTTTCCGCAGCTTCAGCCTTGAGGACAAGGCTAGTCTTAAGGGGGAGGGCATGTTAGGGTCCCACCCTAACCCCCTTATTTATGTCTTGGGATCACGTCATAGTCAAGAGTCAATAAAACCCATATTAATATTTGTAAGTGGTTAACCCGCAATTAATGACGGGACCACAGTTAGTTGCAAATGGGCGGAAGTATTAGATAGATGGTAAATGGGCGGTAGTATTAGAGAGATGGTATTAATAAAACCCACGATATTGGCCCGTGGTATTGCATGTATGAGTCATATATAAAGGATAGAGACTCCCTGTGAGGAGCATCGTGTCTTGTTTTGTAATCGAGCTCTGCTCTATTGGAGGTTGCCCCCTCGAAGAGGCCTGTGAAAATTTCTCTCTGAATAATAAAATCATTGCTATTTTGTGCTCTGGGTATATTTTCTTTGCATATTTTGTGTTCTCGGTATCTTTTCTTCGCAAATTCTATGTTTGGGTATTACTTTGCAGGTTAAGAGCACAACATGATGGATAGAAACCCTACCCACATGGTGCAGGTAGGAAACCGACGTTAGGATCAGGGCGCAAGAGTAGCATGCAGAGGATTCAAAGACTGAGGAAGAGGGGGAGGCACTGGACCTAGATGAGGGCATGGGAAGGTAATCTACTATAACCATGGTGAAGTAAGGCACTTCTTGTGAGATTGTAAAAATCCCACGCATCCGTCATGTCAGTATTGTCAACAGTTTGACCATGTCATAGAGGAATGTCTGATCCTTATGGAAAATATGCAAGAAAAGAAGGCACAACCCCAGTAGCCTATCCAAAACCTTCAGATGATGAGGGGTAAGCCTCTCGAGGAGGATCAGAACATAAATATTGTGTTGAGAAGTGGTATGATGACTGGTGCAGATAAAGGTAAGCAGTTTGAGGAAGACAGATAGGTGTGTAAGGCTACTGAGAAGGGAGTAGAATTTTATCTTAATCGCGCTAAAGATACTTTCATGGAAGAAAAGAAAAAATTCACAGAGGCCTCCACCTCGGGAAGTTAGGAGAAACTTCCAGGGACTAATGCGACGCAAGAAGTAGATCCTTCCATACTCGCTACTTTCCTAAAGACTTGTATGAAGTTACAGCGTGATTAGAAAATAGTCGAAGGATTGCAAGACTTAATAGATAAGTGTGCCAATAAGGAAAAGAATCCTACTTAGCAGCACATGGTAAGAAAGATTGGTAAGAACAAGGAGTGAATGAGGCATGAGATGAGGCTAACTGCACAGATAGATGAATATGAAATGGACTAGGTAATCTTGGATCTGGGGTCTAATGTGAATGTCTTTCCTAAGAAGACATGGGAAAAGATGGAGAGACCTGTGCTGCAGTGGTATCTTATTCAATTGCACATGGAAAATCAGCGGAATATTATTCCAATGGGGCGCTTATATGGTGTAATGGTGGACATTGAGGGTGCGAGTGCACTGGCTGACTTTGAGGTCATTGAGATAGTGGATGAGAGTAACCCATACCCCGCGTTGCTAGGAATTGAATGGGCTATTGATATGAATGGGGTGATAAATTTGAAAAAATGGAAGATGTCCTTTGAAAAGAAGTCACTTAGGGTTGTAGTGCCACTAGACCCTAGAGAACAAACACATTATATTGAACCTGTGCGCGACTATGTAGAAAATGATGATGACCTCGATCAGATATACAAGATAACAACGTGAGACGAACATTGGATCAATCCTACAACTGTTGGATGAATTGTGCAGGACAAGGATAGCTCTTGCACCTTAGAATCGGATGAAGATATTGAAAACTGGAAGAACAAGATGCATGAAGTATCTATGTTTCGTTCCAATATGATGACCAAATCGCTGAGGTGTGTTTTGACTGAGGTAAGGAACACTCTGCATTATGATGGTTTGACTAATGTGGAACTATTTTTAGATGAATTTGAAAGAGAAGTACTCGAAGAGCATCGATTCCAAGCACTAGAGTTGATGCTGTGCCCTACGCCTACCCATTGGTGGGGTATGCACAAGTATAGATTTTCAGGATGGAGAGAATACATAAGAATGATGAAGTTAAGGTTTGGCTATGATAATACTAGAATGACAGAAAAATATAGCAGCCTGGGGGACATAACCAAAACCAGAATGGGTGCATATTTTTTATCATACGTTAGATACAATCCCTAGGAACTAGTATTTGGAGATGAAGATTCACTATGGGACTGCTGAATGGGACATTTTAAGAGAAAGTTTTCTATTAACCTTCAGCTTCAAGGATGGTTTTGAAAGCATTGATGACTCACTACAAGAAATAAAAGCATCTATATTCAGAACACCAAAGGAACCAGGAGAGTGGACTCAACCAGATTGGAGTACACATCTACACCACACATTGGAATGTTATAATGTGACTAATGCAGAAGAAGAGGATTATCTGCGGAATATTTCCATTCCAAAAACTAAAGGATAGTGCAAAGTCAAAGGACTAAAGGTGGAAAAACCATATATCAGAGCCTTTGAAAACTTGACAGGTAAACATTGGATCTAAAGAAGAACCTAAGTTCGTGAAGATAGGAGACTATTGGGACGATGATACGGCATATAAGGTAACTGAGCTACTACGCGAGTACAGGGAATTATTCCCAAAAAAAATTCAGATTTTAAAGGGATTGTCAGAGATTTAGCTGTTATGAAGATCACATTGAAACCAGATGCAAAGCCTATTAAGTAGTGGCCTTATCGACTCAATCCAATGTATAAGGAGAAGGTGGACTAAGAGCTAGATAAAATGCTAGAAGCTCATATTATTGAGGCTGTAGAAGAATCAGATTGGGTAAGCCCAATGGTGGTCCAAGAAAATAAACATAAGGGCAAGATCCACATACACGTAGACCTGCAGAAGCTAAATGATGCCTGTATGCATGATCTGTTTCCAACATCATTTACTAACGAAGTATTAGAGAATGTTGGTGGACAATGTAAAATCCCACCTTACCAACCATTATTATTATACTAAGGCTGACTCAAAATGCGATTTACATTTAAGTTTTTAAGACGTAAAAGTTAATGCAAGGTTATATATCTATATTTATATTTTTATTGGTATTATTTATGCTACATACTAATTTCTACTAACTAACAAACCCATGGTAATATCAAACTTCTCATTAAGGCTACAGGGTCATGGTTCCTCAAGATCCAAAACTTACAACCATAAGTCTTAAAATCACATTTAAATGATAGAGTCTTTAGTGGGATAAATAATATCAATATTTGCGAACCACAATTTCCTATAAGCTAATTGTTCATTCTATTGCAATTAAGAGTGTTTAAGAGTGACTAATTTGATTTTGTTCTAGATAATATGCCTATGAATTCTTTGGTAAAACAATGGAAGAAAAACAAGATAATTCAACTTCTAAAGGAGTGGTTTCCAATTATTATGAAATCATATGTGAGCTAACAATTACAACATTTCGCCTAACCAATTTGCCTTCCATGTATTTTTAATTCAATGGAATCATCATGCTTATTCTTTGAGATATTTCTAGAAACACCTTGGTTGCAAATCCTAAATTTACTTAGTCATTTTTATAGACAATTCATAGATGTAATTAGCTACAACCATTGAAGCATTATGTCAAATAGTTTGCAAGAATGAAATGTACAGCGATTGAGGCTTTTTTTCAAACACTTACAACCATAACCCTTAAGGCGATTTAACCAAAATTAACTAACATGAATCTAATATTACATAATTTCTTTTTCTTTGTCAGTAATGCTAAGAAGTGAACCTAATACATAAGTAGAACTGTCATCCATCTAGATTGCTGCATATACAAAAATTAGGAACATAATGACTATAAATATTTATGAATTTTTACAAATAGCTCGCAGTGATGTAGTTACAGCCATTGGGAAATTTGAACAATGGTTAGCAGTCACAAAACAAGCTGCTAGCTATTAAACTATCAAACACGCAGTCACAAGTTTATTAAACTATCAATGTATTAACCATTGATACTTTAAAATAATAATTCCAAGTTTATATAAAAGACTGGTTTCATAAAAAGATATTACCATATAAATCACAGCGACAAAAAATGTAGCAAGACAAACCACTAGGCAACAACAACAAATCGGTAAAATATAGAAGTTTACAGAACCGGGTTCTGAAACTCTGTTTTTGGAAATCAAAGTTGGGGTGACATGGCCTTAAGGTACAGATACCCCATGAAGTTGAAATAAATTGAAATAGAAATGCCCAGAAATGCGATTATTTAAAACCACAACCCAAAACAAATTCATAATATCCCATTTATCCCTTTTGTCAAACATATAATGTGCAAACTTATCTATAGCTGTAAAAAGAGAAGGAAAGACCAAATTTATGCTATTAACATGTTTTCATAAAAATCATGGCAACCTGAATGCTTCAGCCATTAATACATGATGTAAATGAACTTGCAATGAAATTGTACAAAAAAAAAATTACATAAAATAAACTACAATTATTACAAAATTCCTTCAACATTTAGTGTGCAACATTTGATATACATCTAAGTTTCAGTCAACAATCAAATAAGTAAAACCATGTAATGAACTACAAAAAGAAACACAATATAATGTTGTCAACATACCTGGCAGTGAATTTATACAACTCAAAAAAATGGGAGTATGCTTCAACTGCAATATCTTTACCAACTCATTGTGAACCACCCAGTTTTCCTCCCAACCATATCCAGGAAGAACTTCTCCCCCTCGAACCCCCAAGCTACAAAATATCACAAACAGCACCAAAAGACAATGGTAGAGAGATTTTCAAGGCAAACTGATGAAGAAAATTTTCACTTCCTCTCAATATCACTCATGTCCAACCTCAATAGCTAGAGATCTTAGGGTTTTAACAATAATTTCAGATTTATTATGGAAGCAAATGGCTACTCTCCATATTACTCCCTCTCATTATTTTCCTCAAGTTTCTTCCACTCTTGGCCTCCTCATTCCCAAGCAAGAATACATGAGACTCATATATAGGAGGAAAAACCAATTCTTGTCATAAAGGAGGAGTAATGTGAATGCATTGCGTTCCATTTATAGGAGTGTAACTAATGCCATTAAGGAGAGGTATGCATTAAAGAGAGCGTAAGAGGAATATTTTATGACATATTTTTAATGAGTGAAAAAGAATATGCCATTCTTCGATGAGTGCATAAAATAGAGTATAATGAATTATTTAAAAGAGAGAGAGAGAGAGTTACATAGAGCCATGAGAGTCATGAAGGAGATGTGTGAATTAATTGAGGAGATAAATTTGACTTGTAATTCCCTTTTAATAATAAGATAATAATAATATTAATAATATTGAGTATTCAATAAACATTGAACTATTAGGATTGATTAATGATAATTTAATTCATTTTTCTTCAACTCCACTTGATTACCAACTTATGTAAAGTGATTTACTATTTTTGGAAAGTCGTGCTTGAGATGCTGGACATGACTTTCTATTTTTAGAATGTCATTCCAGAATTGCAAGAATGAAATTTTATTTAAGGAAATTCATCCATAAGTGCTATTTTCATTCATGAGAATAGGGATTCTGCACCCCTATTTCATGCATCTCCCTGCCTTAGTAGATTGAGGACTCTGCGCCTTGATCTACTCCAAAGATCTAAGATTCCACAACTTAATTTTTTTAAATATTCAGGACTCTGTGCCCTAAATATACAAGACTCCACGTCTTTATCTTTCTTGGATTTAGGACTCCACACCCTAATTTCCATGCCCTCTCATCTACTATGCTTTGAAACTTTGCATTTCTCCTTATGGTACTGATTGTGAGCTTTTACCCATCTGATGGTTCCCTGGTAAGGCCTTGTTCAAAGACCTACACACATTACAATCTCATAGATCAAAGGAATCAAATGAATTTCATAATGAAATTAACTTAATCACAATTTACCGAGAATGATGCATGACTTCCATAGTAATTCATAATTGAACATCCTTGTTGGAAAATGACGAGGTACTCTACCACATCCTGTTTAGTACAATATTAGACATATTAATCACACAAATCATGTATCATCCATAAATCATAATTAACCATCTATTCTGCATAACCATGAGAATCCATGGGTATATGTGTCTCAATCTTGAATCACCATCCACGTCATACACCTGCTTCATAAATAAGATACAAACAAAAAAACATATGTATAACATTTTACTTAATCAAAACCATCTAATACAGATAATCAATGATGCCACATATAAGAGGAAATATAACTATATATAACATTGTTCCCCAATCCAGTGATCAATCTATCATACATAAACATAAAAGGAAATATAACTATGTATGTAAAACATTATTCCTCAATCAAGTGATCAACCTATCATATATATATAACCCTTGATAGGAGTGACAAAACCATACTAGACAAATAGGACACTACAGACAGGAGGCGTATTCATTTACTGATGGCTTTTTGGAATATCATCAAATCAAGATTGCACCAGAATATCAAAGAAAAACAACCTTCACGACTGAGTGGGGTTGCTTCCAATATACAGTTATGCCATTCGGATTGAAAAACGTGACTGCAATATTTTCTCGGGTAGTGATCGTGGCATTCAAAGACTTTATTCATAATTTCCTGGAAGTATATTTTGATGATTGAACTAAGTTTGGGTTGGTGAAGTGCCATGTTGCGAGTCTCCACCTCATGCTGGATACATGTCAAAGGTATCAGATCGTGCTGAACTTGAAAAAATGTATATTCTATGTGCCTTTCAAGATTTCACTCGGCCACGTTGTATGTAAGCAGGGATTGATGGTGGACCTTGTGAAGATTGCTCTAATTGTGAATTTGGAAGATCTTAGGAATGTGAAACAACTGCGCATGACATTGGGACATATTGGGTACTACAGGAAGTTTATCAAGGCATATGCCCAGATAACCGCGCCGATGGAAATTTTTTTAAAGAAAGATGCGATGTTTTCTTGGGATGAAGACTGTTAGCATAGTTTGGATGTCTTGAACGAGAAAATGGTGATAATGCCTATTTTGGTGTTTTCGGATTGGAAAACGGAGTTTCATGTGGATGTTGATGCCGCCTACATTGTGCTGGGAGGTGTATTAACACAAGTAGGCAAAGGAGAGCTTGATCATCCGATAGATTTTGTGAGCAAGAAGTTATCCAAAGCTGAGAAGAATTACTCCAGTACAGAGCGCGAAGGGTTGGTGATGGTCTATGCGCTACAGAAGTTCAGACATTATTTTTTGGGCAGACACTTTAAAATGTATACTAATCATTCCGTTGAAGTACCTAGTCAATAAGCTTATGTTGGGGGGGAAGATCTGCTGATGGCTACTATTGTTCCAAGAGTATAAATTTGAGGTGATTGTGAAACCTGGAAGGCTAAATGCGGGCCCATACCATCTATCAAGGATTGAAATAGGTGAGGAATCGAGTAGTTTGGAGGAAGGAAGGACTGCCAAACATGCAGCTCTTTGCAGTGCACATCGCAGACGATCATTTTTCTGATATTGTTCAGTTATTAATAATGGAAACGACTCCGAAAGGTTATTCCACTCAATAAAAGAAGGAGTTAGTAGTTCGCGCTGTAGATTTTTTAGTGATTGTGGGTCATTTGTAGAAGATGGGAATGAATGAGATACTGCGATGGTATGTTCCAGAGTTTGAACACACTAGTATCCAAGTTGAAGCTCATAGAGGAGTGGTAAGAAGTCACTATGCAGGGAAAGTGACCACATGGAAGATTTCGCACGCTGGGTTATGGTGGTTACACAAGGATTCTATGGCATACTGCAAGGCATGTGATTCTTACCAAATGACAAGGAAGCCTTCGCGAAGCGATGAATTTCCTTTAAATCCTCAAGTTTCATTGCAAGTATTTGATAAGTGGGCCATTGACTTAATAGGTCCAATACAAGCACCAGCAAAGAAGATGGACACGTGGTACATCATCACTACAACAAAATACTTAACTAGATGGGTGAAAGTGCAGCTAGTGAAGGATAGTACATTGGCCACTACTACAAATTTTTTGTTTAAATGTGTCTAAACGTGGATCAAATGCCCTAATATTTTGATCAGTGATAGGGATATGAATTTTTTGAATGAAACGATCAGTGCTACACTTGAATAATTTTAGGTGTATCATTAAAAGATCCCGCCCTATCACCCGCAAGTGAATGGAATGGTGGAAGCGTTTAACAAGACTTTGGAGCATGCATTGACAAAGGTCTGCAATGCGCAGAGGAATGACTGGGACATGCATGTACCTGCTGTGTTATGGGCTTATAGGATGACTTGCAGAAAGTGACTGGTCAAATGCCATTTAGGTTGGTTTATGGAATTGCATCAATAATGATGATGGAGTATAATGTGCCATGTTTATGGATCTTAGCCTTGACTGAGATGGCGAATCATGAGACCTTGGAGGAATGGCTCGCACAAATCATGGAGTTAGAAGAAGACTGCTTCCTTGCAGAATTTCACCAATAAGTGCAAAAGGAACGCAAGAAAGCATGACATGATCGACATATTAGGTTATGCATGTTCAAGGTAGATGATTTGGTGTTGTTATATGATAACAAGTTCATGAATTTTCCACGAAAGTTTCAAATGCACTAGTTGGGGCCATACATTATTAAGGAGATCATAGATGGTGGCACAGTTTAGCTCATGAAGCTAAATGGAGAACCATTCCCCAGAAAAGTAAACAAAAGTTGGTTGAAGTTTTACATAGGGGATCCTGCTGCTACGTGATGAAAATATGGAAGAAGAACCGTCTTAGTAATCCAGGCAGTTGCAAGGGATTGTAGGACTATAAACTACACTGCCCGACTAGGTGAAGAATGTGGTAGAGAGGCTGCGTGACAGATGACAGGGGTGCAATAGATGAAGCTGCGGTGGATGAAATGTGCCATGGTGGATGGTGTCACGTAGGTGGGTCCAAAAGTAGCCGTTGGGGTTACTATTCATGATTTGATTACCAAAAATCAATGAAGAGGAGTAGGTAGGTGCTATTTATGAAGAAAACCTTTGGAGATCTGCCACCAAAGATGCATTTATTATCAAAATTTGGGGGGAACGGTCAGATTCGAATTTAAAAATTCCTATAAGTTACCCGTGTTGGTCCAATGAACAACAATTTTCATTATGAGAGTTTTCTGGGTGCTCTGCTGTATGATGTTTATGAATCACAATTCTGGGAAGATTTCGTGACATGCCCCTCATTTGAAAATTACATTGCCGAAGCCTCAGAGATGTTCATAGAATGAATGACTGCTACAAATCCTATAGAATCCATAAGTTTCGAAGTTTCTGTTTTTGATGCACCAGGTCTTGAGCGTTCATGTATGGAAGCTACAACCCTTGTGTCTGCTGCACCGAGGTTGTCGAGGCCAAAGCAATCCTCCGCAAGGGAGAAGAAATCAGTTGCAAAAGAGAAGTAGAAGAAGTCGATGTCGGTGAGACAGTCACCAAGGAAGACCCATGAAGTGTGCTAAAAGAAGAAAAACGACAAACAATTGGAGAAAGTGGTTGATTTGGAGGAGGATGAATACCAAGGTGTGGAGGAGTTATATGCAAAGGAGGTCGAGCCCATCACATGGCTCTCAGCCTATATCCCTCCATAGAAGGGAAAAAGAAAGGTTACCAAGGACCTAGATTATAGTAATTTCATGGTTTCAACTCCCCTATTGCCTGAACAAGTGAAATTTGAAGGTGCGGTCCTAACACGCATTGCCATTCTAAAAATGGAGGATTGAGACCTTGTGAACCACGAGAGGTTCCCACATTTCGCGACCAACAATTATATGACCAAAATATACTATGAGGAGATACACGGTTAGAACCCATGAACTCGGTTAGAGGTGTTGAGCAGGCTTGGCTATTGCACATGCTCTATGTGCTGCATTATCATCGATCAACTATCAACACGGTGTGTGATCGTCACTCCCTCACACTGGTACACAATGGGTGATTATGGCTTGGTGAGCCTATCCCCATCACTGACATGTTAATCCATAGCATAATGAACTTTCCTTACAAAGGAATGGACCCTGTGAGGGAGTTTGGAGGGAAAACTGGGGAAAAGGACCTAGAAGACAAGATGAAGGAAGAGTATGGGCTTGTTAAGAAGTTGCACGGATATTTTATCCGCTCTATTCAGGACTAGGCAGTGCAGTTTTCCACCTAGATTCTTGCGGGTGAAATCATGACGAAGTGCCACGGGGATGAGGTTTTGACACCGGTGTTGTCACTAGCAGCCTAGTGCGCAAAGGGAGTCCAATACAATTGGGCAAAGTATTTATGCAAGGAGTTCCTTGTGAATTGCCGAGAAGCCTAGGAAGAAAGCAAGTCATTTCATTATGCCTCGCTTTTATTATCTATTGTATTGGTAGCATGGAAGTTGTCAGAGGACAACCAGTTTCCTCCGTAGGAGAAAGATTTACCTGAAGCAGTGAAGTTCGCTTCACTGTGGGCGACCAAGGATTTGGAGTGGATCAAAGAGTCCAATATTTTCTGGATTTTGATGGAAATGGACTTGTGCACAATCATTAGTCAAAGGCCAAGGTTGTCCCCAACCTTGTTTGCACAATTGATGGCCTTCACAGAGTTCAAGGCTGACTTCCACAATGTGTCTATCAGAGTGCGGAAGGACCTAAAGAACCTATGGCATAAGCTACCATATCTAGTATCTGAGATAGTGATACAAGAGATCGTGTGGACTTGGCCAACGGAGTGGTGCGAGCCCATGAAGCTTGATGTGGCTACGAGCAAAGGTGCAGAGAGCTTTGTCGTGCAGTCGATAGTTGCTTAGAAGTGTAAGGAAGCAACTTAGAAAGCACACACCTTGGTTGAGCAGAAGAAGAAGGAATTTGCTGCTACGACAACTATAGAGAAGGAACTAGTGGAGAAAGAGTGTGCTGCCAAAGATAAGGCAAAGAAAGAACAAAAGGATATAGAAGAAGGCGAAAAGTTAGCTTCATAACACACAGATGAGAAGGAGCTGTCATAGTAGGAAGGAGGCAGTGGTGAGTGGCAGAGCACTCCTTTCACCTTGAAGAGGCATGGAAAGGAGCAGACTATTAGACACTAAAAGAAGCATAACTTCGATAAGTAGACACACATCGACCTAATGGTGCTGACAAGGTTAGAGACACAATGACTGAGGTGTTGCAATAGTTTGAGCAACAATATATACAGATGTTGGGGAGCGTCTGAAAGGATCTACACGAGCTGTAGATCCAAGCTAGCAGGATTCAAGTGGACATCGAGCAAGTGAGTGGGGTGTAAGCAAGCCCGTCATAGGGAAGTGGAATAGTGGTAGAGCTAGAACAGACTTTGGACCTTAGAGTCATACCATTTCCAGAAGGGTCTATTCATGTAGAGTCAGATGAGGATCGTGCTGCTATCGATATAGTAAAGGACATGGGGTAAATTTGGAGACGCTACTGCTCCAGACCCTCCATGCCATGCAGCAGGGGGTTTTCAATGAACTAAGGATTCGAGAGCAGTGCACCCTCACAATCATAAGTTAGTTTAAGGTAAAAAATGAACATATGTTTGTGAAAAAACTCAGGCGCTGAAGGCAAAGGAGATGATGAAGACACAAATCTAGAGCCTAGAGACAGTGATCGAGTAGGCCTGCAATTTGGTACCCGAATTGAACATACCAGAGGATGCTGAAGCCTAAAAAAAAAGTATAGAAATTGGTTGCCATGGAATGCGCATCAAAGGATGAGGTTGGCATGGCTACTTTTGAATTACAGATGAAGACATCAACGCTAGAGTTGAAGTTGCATCCCATGACTCCACCAGAGATTCAGGAGCAACACGGATCATCAATCAAGGAAAATATGAACACATTGGATACCGTAGTCAATGATTGTGCAATGATGTTTGATGCAGCAATGGAATTATGGACAAATCTGTAGGAGGACCCAAACGTGCAGAAGCTGAACACTGATTTTCGCGAGACACAATAGAAATATGATGAGGTCCAAGTTATTGTGTGCATGTTAGCACTAGCGCAATGCCTTGGAAAGTTACAAGAAGGAAAGCAGCTATGCAAACATAGATAGATGAATTGCAGAGGAAAGAGGCCCTTCTAAAGGCCAAATTATAGCCGTGGCTAGAGGAAGCTTGTGAGCTTACTCTGTTGCTCCAAGAAAAGCTCAAGGTGCTACAACAAATGTAGAGGACAATGTGCCTAGCAGTGGAGGACCTGACAACAAAAAAATTGGTCGAAAAAGTGAAGAAGGCTGCGGCACAGAGTGCTACTGAAGTTGTAGTATTACAAGTTGAACTCAGTGTTCTATGTAGTAAGATCGAGGTTCCAGCTAAGTGACTCAAGGTCGAGTCACGATCTTTGTGATGGGGGCCTATTGGGACAGGGTCTCTAGGGTTAGTTTTGGGGTTAGTTAACCCAATTTTTGTAAAAGTTTTTGTAAATTGTGGAAAGTCTTTGCGAAATGTGAATGTGGAGCGTGTAGCGAGATAGGAGTCAAAGGGTTTTTAGCCTCTTGTTTTGGTTTGGTTTTAAGATTCTCCCATAGTCCGCGGACCATGGTATTGCATGGAAGAAAGCTATAAATAGTTTTCATAGCGAGTCTTAGGGATAACTAAGAAGGAAGAATTGTGAACTTTGAATGAGTTTTGGTGTTTTGGGAAAGTCCTAAGGCATGAAGGCTTTACTTCCTACACTTAGGTGAGAAGGGGAAGGTTCTTGCAACTAAGTGCAGAGGAGGCCTTGATAAGTCCATAGCTAAGCGTGAAAATCCCTACAGCTAAGTTTGTAGGGCAAAGAAGTCTATAATTGGAATGCTAGAATTGAAAAAGCACTAAACATTGAAGAATTATTGTGCACTCGAGTATTATTGTCAATTTTTCTTATGTTATATTCTGTCCCTCAATACTATATTTTCATAAAATAATGTAATAATTTTGCGTGAAACTACTAAATCTATCTTATATATGCATGCTTTAAGTAATTGTTTGTGTTCATGAAGTTAAGGGGTATTGTTGTTATGATTTCTGATGATTTGGGTAGATATGGGTGAAGACAGATCTAGGGTTATTTATTAATGCACAGAAATGGATAATTTTCTTGTTTATGGTCTGCAAAGGCTGATCGTAGACCTTCACGAAGGTCACAAGGGCTTCACTTGGGGAGAAATACCATATCACATGGGTTCATATTGGGGGATATTTATTGAGGAAAAAATGACATTATATATTGGGGGATATATATATATGGGAGAGGGTTTTTATATTATCACGTATAAAAAATGGAGTCCAAAGTTAATGAAAAATATAAAGGGGTATAAAAAATGTTAATGAAAAATGGATTCCTACAATATCTAGTCAAGTAGGGGTTTTTAAATTGGGAAGGTGTATTGGGTTTGTATTGGTAGGGGGTTAAATAATGTGAAGTTTAGAGGTATTTTCCAATACGTGTTTAAATTAAGGGTATTGTTTAATATGCCACAAACACACATGATATGTCAGAGGTTCATTGAGTGAAACCCCCGTGGCGAAGGTCTAGAAGCCACTTTACCCTAGTTACAGTAACAAGCCCTAGAAGGATATGAATTTGCGCGAAGGAAGATCTGAACTATCAGAGCTTAAGAGCCACCTATCACATGTCCTTCGATGTAGAAACTTTGTTCTAGCATCCCCCAATACTGCTTTGGGTGAGACTGCATCCTACGCTATTCAAGTTGTTGCAAAAAGGGCCAACAGTTACGGTTTTGTTGATTGGCGCGAACAACTCTTAACCTAGGTCAGGCCCCCTTAAGACAACAAAATAACATCTAATTTATGCCATAACACCAAAATAATCACTAAACTAACTTATAAGCTACATAAATCAAATGTAAAACAAGACAACTAACACTAATCTAATTCCAAGAAATCATAAACACAATATTTTTAGACTGTGGTTGTGAATCCTCCCACTCATTCTCCCATAAGAGAGATGATGTAGAGGCTACAACCACATGTTTTTTTATAGATTAATCTCTATTGAAATACAAGAAACTATGAACTGCCTAGAATCAAGAAGAAACATAATTAAAAAAAGAGGTACCAAAGCCTTTGGGTTGGTCCCAAACCCAAGGGTCTTAGTCCTCTGAAGCTAACTCAGATTCAACTTAAAATCCAGCTTCTCGTTATCAAAAAGTGAAAGTCTAATACATCACATAAAAGTTTAAAGTAACAATGTCAGGCTTGAAGCTCAATAGCTACACCTTTCTCAACAAAAACTTTCAATCCTAATGTGATCTTATTCTAGTTGGTTTATATAAAATGGTAGTTGAAGAATCTCCCTTGAAAGTAGGAGTGGTTCCCTCCTTTATCATGAAAATGGTGGATCTTGTCCCTCTTGGCATTCACTTAGACTAGAGGTCACTCGACTGCCAATGAATATGAATTGGTGAGAGAGGATATTGTGATCCTGAGCTGAGTTTAGGGAGTTAAGGAGGAGAATAAACTCCCTAGATTCTCTCCTAGTTTTCTCCATTAAGCCCCTTCATAGTAATAGCCTAAAAAGTGCTTCATTTTCTTGCAATTAAACCACATTAGGCCACATACTATGGCAAACACCTTTTACTCCTCTTACTAAGCATAATAAAAAAATTTGTGAATTGATATAAGATAAGGATAGTTTTAAGGCTGGAGGATGGCATAATGATCTTCAAAATGTACTTGTTGATGGGACTCATTAGCCTAAAAACATGTTTATCCTCCATCAATTAAAGTACATGATGCTTTTCATGTTTCTCTCCTTAAAGGATTTTTACAATATGTTGATCATGTGATTGATTGGTTTGTATTGTAGGTGGAACTAGAAGGAGAGTTCCAACCATAATCTCAATGCATCCTACAACAGTAGAAGCTCATGGTCAAGAACCAAGAAATAGAGCAATTTAAGGTGTGATGGAATCGATTTGGGCCAAATGAAGCTACATGGGATATGGATGATCATATGCGGGCATTATATCCTTCCTTATTTCCTAGTTGAAGAAAATGTGCTTATATATATATATATATATATATATATAGAGAGAGAGAGAGAGAGAGAGAGAGAGATATGTCATTGTAAATACTACAACGAGCTATACTTATAAAGTTCCAATAAGCAATATGTTTTTTGTGTTTTCAAATTTTTTTGATTGTCCTAAGAGTCATAAGAACAACGAGGACGATGTTCCTCTAAGGGGGACGGGTTTTTAACAACCCCAAGTTAAGTTTCCATGTAAATAAAAGGACATTATAAATGAAAAATTAAAACCAAGGTCATGGGAAGCATTTTCCAAGTTAAATGAAGGGAAAAACATTACATTGGGATCTTCTTGTGGTTAATTATATATTATTGGATATGAAATTTGGCATTGCCATTAACAAGAGGAAAAAGGAAATAAAAGAAAAATTATTTATTACAAGCTAGCAAGGGAACATGTGGCAAGAATGCCAAAAAATAAAGGAAAATGAAAAATATGCATGCAAGGGAAAATGAAGGAAAACGAAAAGAAAAAAAAGTAAATTGTAGAGATATTGATTCATGCAATTTTGGCAAAAATAAAGAGATAACATGAAACCAAAGGACTTGATAAGAGAACTTGGACAAAAGCAACAAATAAGAAAGAAAGAAAGGAGCCCAAGAGGAAGTTGAGGACAACCAGAAGAAGAATTGGACAACAAAAAGCAAGGGTAGAAAACAACTGTGGATTTGCAAGTAACAATGTGCATGTTGATTATCTTGTTTGGATTATGATGCATGGTTTATGCATCAATTTATTGGTCATTTTTTCTATCACTGGCATGGTTTTTTCTTGGATTGACAGTCACGTACAAACTTTCTACTTGCCATGATGCAGTAGGTTCCATTTTTGGTTGAGATTTGGATTTTCAGTAGATTTTGGATCTTGTTGAGGCTGTCTTAGGAAAATACCAAGGGTTGAGGGCGGAGATGGATTTCTATGGGAAGTTCTTGACACGTGGGTGGAGATAGGAAAAGACCTCTAGGTATGGTGAAGAAATTATGAGGCATCTAAGCTTGTATTGGTTTGGTGATTTGTGGATTGGTTAGGTAAAATCACTATGGCTTAAGGGTGGAGGTGGTTTTCCTCTGCATTCCCTATTTTTTTATGTTTTGGTTTCCCCCATGTGATCCCAAATTCATGCTTGGAATAATCCATGAGGGTGATTGGATGAAAGAAATATTTGGTTTAGCCCAATCTATGGTCAAGTGGTACATGGAAGTCCTTGACTTGGTTAGCACTATGCATATGTTATTATTTGTTATCTTTAATGAGATCAACGAGTACAAGTTTTGGTTTATTGAGTGAATATATGACTGGTACATCATGGCTTCATTCGAGTTAAATGTTAGTTACATGCATGATATATCTCTTATGATATGATGTTCTCTTATTATTGACCTTTCTCATGGTTTGACAAGTTATTGAATACTTTATATGTATGTATGGCCTAGCATGTGTTTATGTGGCTAGTATGAGAGGGAATCGAGCCTTCTTGACTATCCTTTGATGAAACTAATGAAATAGTAAACAAATTAAGTATTCAAACATATAGGAACCTTGGTCACAAAGTGTTTGAATTTATTATGCACTTGTGTTGGAAATGTTTGAGCAAGAATAGAGCTGGGAAACAAAGTATGATGACTCAAGAAGCTTGCTGGGAAAGTTCTTGGCAGTTTGTGTATAGAATATCCCCAAATATTTGAAGAAATTTTCATGGACACACTGCCTTAATAGGAAATTTCCAGCCAAAACCACCCATACGATGGGTTGTATGTGTGACTAGAGCCTTACGACGACACTAGTTGGATTTCATGCATTCACCTAGGCTATAAGATAGGTCAAAAAGTGGTTCCAACTCAGGGGAAAGGTCACTTGTGGAATTTTCTAACATATAGGTGACTATGTATCTCTGAGTGTTGTAGTAAGTTGGATATGTGGACCTCATTTCCATAGCTGAATATTGGAATATGTGTCTTTCATAGTAACTCTCAGCTCATGTTTACCCTGGTAATCTTGTAAAAATGGGTAAATGTGGGGCGAGGTGTCACAGTACTGATGTCAGCCAATGCATGACAATATATTATTGGAGTAGCATCTTGTAGCTCTAAGTATTATAAAGTTTCCACATCTTGATCTTCTTCATCTTCACAGTCTATGTAGACTACAGTTATGCCTGTTACTATACTTGTTCTCATAATTGAAACATAGTCCCTCTTCTTTGATTTCATCCATTTGTTGAGGTGTCAACTTTGTTATTTTAGGAGAGGGAACATGATTTTATATATGGCTATTAGGGACCAATTTTCTAGTCATATATTTTTAACTCTCAACTTTTATTTCTAGAATGAAATCATGATATAGAGATTTAGGTTCAAATAGAAAGACCTCAAGTTGGATGCTTTCCTTTAAAGTTCCCATGAATAGGTCCAATAAATTATCCTCTGAAATATTCTTTACTTTAAGAATCAACTTTTGGAATTATTGAATGTGCTCTGTAACTAGATCTTTTTGTCAAATATTTACAACTTTTCTGAAGAATGTATTGATCTTAATATCCCCATAATGTGATATCAATCCATTTATAAAAATGGACCGAAATATAATATAATCCATTTTACCTTCACAAATACATTAATGCCATACATATTTATATTGATCTATAAACATGTATGAAATATTTACCTTTTGTAACAATGTCACTTGGTGTAGATCAAAGTATTTCTCCATAGTAAATATGGATGTT
Organism: Pinus tabuliformis; assembly: GCA_031772625.1. Taxonomy (NCBI): domain Eukaryota; kingdom Viridiplantae; phylum Streptophyta; class Pinopsida; order Pinales; family Pinaceae; genus Pinus; species Pinus tabuliformis. The sequence goes on from CM062819.1 coordinate 911,078,960, forward strand.
AGAAGATCATTACCATAAAACTTCTTCATATCAATTTTCCAAATGTAGTAGCTCCTTGGTGTTGAATTCAAGCCATGATGATGTGGATATTGGATTGAAAATTCTTGATTATGGTTTTGCGATTCAATATTTATTCTCTCCAACTATGATAGCATACTCAACAGATATTTACATCCCTTTTAGGGATAACCTTTAATATATTGTTTTGCAATTCCTTTATTTCTTTCGTGAAGTATTTTTGTATATATTCCTTGAAAATTTTCATTTCTTCCTTATTTTCATTCATCTTCTTTTATATTCATCTTTTAATATTTTCTTGAGAATCTGATAAATCCACCTTTTTCAACATACTACCATATGTTTCATTAACTTTCGTCTGTAGTTGAGATAACTTAAATTATAAATATCCACTTTCATCATGAGTCAATTATGAGCTTTTAGTAGATTTAATTGGTGTAGTAGCGTTTTTTGGAGGCATGTTCAAAAATAATAATAGTACTCCTATGTATCACAACTTATAGTGACCAATAAAATATCCTCTAATCAACAATTGTATCAGTAGTAAGTTGTGTTACACAAAATATTGTCACCATGACTATTTGCAGTCAGTATGGGTCTATCATCATTCATACTGCCCTCCTTAGCAAGTCTCAAACCTTAGCTCTTCATGTCAAGCTATGAAAATGAGAGAAAGACCTTAAAAATCAATAAAGCTCTGGTTCTGCACTTTCTCTCACTGTTACCTGTGGTCCCGCACCCCATGTTCATGTTACCTACGGACCTGCCTGCTCCGTGTCTAAAGGAGTGGGTGCGGACCCCTGTGAAAGTAAAAAAGGTTCAAGTTTATTCTTAAAACCTCACTTGTGGTTAATTCAGGATGATTCTAGAAGGAATCTTGACATGGATGGTTTAGTCCTAGGTGGTTCATGCATCCCAAAACTAAAGGAGCTAATCCCTTGATGAGAGGAGCTTATCCCTTTGAAGGAGGGCTTTATCCCTTTGAGGGCGGACCTAGTAACTTCCCTCCATTGCACTATAAATTAAGGCATTAGGCTAGTTGCTAGGGAGGTTAGAAGCTGAGCATTTTTTAGGGTAAATGTTGTTGGAGTTGAGACTTCCTAGTTAAGCTTGAGAGGAGAGATTACATACCTTTTGGCTACATGGGAAGAGAGTGAAACTTGTCAAAGTAGAGGAGACTTCTTGCTAGACCGTGGGAGGAGCTTGTACAACATCAAGGCATCAGGTTGTAAAGTTCTTCTTTGATTTAAGTTAATACAATCAGATTCATTTTTCTCAACAAATTGTCTTATATGGTTTGTTTCATGAATTCCTTGATCATCATGATAAGTATGCATTATTATATTGGCTTTTCAGGTGCTATTTAATGCGTGTGCTTGTTTGTGTTTGTAGATTCTCTACAAGGGAGCTCATTTGGATCAAGGGAGCTAGGCTTCCACAAACTTGCATTGGACCCAAGGTAGGCCTAAAACACTTGTTTGCCTTTATATATAAATTGCATATTTAGAGAAAGATAGAATTTGTTTGGTTTGCTTGTCGCTAGATATCATTAGATACTAGTGAGGTCGGTCTTGTCCACAAGAACGACTTATCCGGGTCGACAAAATGGCGACTCCGTTGGGGACTTGAATTTTTTATTTGCTTTTACTTTGACTTGAGAAACTGTGTTTTTATTTCTGTTTTTGGCTTGATGTGTGTGGGATTGGGTAGGTTTAGTAGATCTTGAATTATTTTTGTTTTTCATACTTTTGGGAGAGGACCACACCCTCTGCTTGTAACACAGTGTGGACCTATCCACACTTTTGCTTTACATACAAAGCAGTACCACACCTGTGTGAACTGCGGGCATGCAGACCCTGTCAAAATTTTGAAAAACTTAATATTTTCTCTTTCAGTCAGCTTAGGACTTGTTTAGGTGTTTTTAGCCTCTGCCCAGATCTGCACGTGACTTGTCAGGAACTTTTGTTACGTTAATTCCATTGGCATTAGGGTTTTAGGTGAAATTCCTAGAAGTTTTGGTTGCCGAGATTGATTTTCATTTTGGTCTTGTATTAGCTCAGAGCTTAGAAGCCTCAAAAGTCTCAGATAACCTTGGTTTTTACTGGCCTTCTTATGAGTCTGACCATTTGCAAAATCTGCCTTTGTTGAGGAATCCATCTTATTTTTCTCTTTGCGAAACTTCGAAAGGACTTGTGTTGAAAGTTTTGGATTTCATTTTTAGAAAAGAAAACAAAAAATGGTTGTTTTTTACTGATTTTTGATTCTGGACAAATTAGTCCTTAGTTTGCTTATAGCTAAGTAAAACATCCTTGAAAAGAAATCTTGTAAGCTTTTACTTCAAATAGTTTTTTAGAATTTATAGATCTCAAGATTAGATTTTTCCATAGTTTTGAGTGTTTTATAGAAATAAAAAAAAATCTCTTTTGAAAAAAGCTTGTTTTTGTAGTATTTGAGTGTTTGAAAGAAAAGGAAAATTTTCGTGAGCATAACTAGTTGTCTCGTTTTTGAGTGTATTGGAAAAGACAAAAAGATCTTCTTTTGATTTGTTTGTTAAGAAAAGATTTATTTTTACAAGTATTTGCATATTCTACTCTTTCTTAGCTAGAAATTCATTGAGGGGAAAAGATTGCTTATCATCTTAAGTGCATTTTTTAGTGACTTGGAGTCGAGTCTTCACACAATAAGTTTCATCTCCGCACCTTTTCACTTAAGAAAAAACCAATAAAAATAACGCTTAAAGTAAAATCTATCTAGTAATATTTTTATTTCTAGGGCTCTATATCACCAACATAGCTTATGCTAGTATCTTGGAGTAGGGAGTAATTAACTCTCCAAGATAGTAAAACAAACAAGTAGCTGTATCTTGCGGTAGGAGACACATTCCAATTGTTACATCTATGCTCTGGGAAAGCTCCTCTTAAAGGAGAAGCACGAGATCATATCTGAACCAGTGTGAGAATCAATCCTTCCTCATTGGGAACGATAGAAGATATTCATGTATTAAAAATGGTAAACCCCAGATTAACCATTGTCGAGGAGCCTGGGGTCACTTGTTGGTAAACCTTGGATTATGTCAAGGAGCCTTCAAGGGGATGGATCTTGTTACTCTACCCTTGCATGCGTATCGGATCGTAGATTGTTCCCCCAGGTATATTTGTTTCCGTTGGTAACCTTAGTGACCATATTCTATAGGATTCTTTCCTAAGGTGATGGTGGAGGGAAGATCGCACTGTACCTGGAGCAAACATCAGCTAGACTCACTTGGATTTTCTAGGGGGTTCTCTTCACTCGAGACGGTTTAGTGGAGAAACTTGTGCCAGTCTATTCATTAAGTAGGTTGCCGAGGTAATTGTTCCAACCGCCATTTCTGTATTGAATTCTGCGATGTTGGATTTCATCACCAACTAGTGTTTTTGGTACGGAAAGTTACTGTTTGTGTGTGGTTTGATATCCTAGATTCTTTAGGCGTGTGATTCAAAATTGTTTGGTTCTTTAGAGGCTTTACGTGGTTTTTTATTGAGATTTTTCTTTGTTTTCCTGTGAAGTAGTTAAAATATTTAATCGTGGTTGAATTACCGAGGAAGTCTAGTAGACTTCGGGGCCAACCTCCTGAGTTTTCACCGAGCTAGCTTGAAGGGATTTGAGTCCTTGTAACTCCTAGTGACAGTAAAGTTGGGTCACCTGAAGAAGGAGAGTCTTCTTTAGTGGTACATCCTGATTACCAAGCTCTAGTAGTAGATTATAATCCACAATCTATTTCATTTTCCGAAGTTACTGGTAGTTTTTCATCTACTAGTGATTTAGCTGGGGAACCTCAAATATCTGAACCTGAAACTGAATTTGCTGCTACTCCAACATCAGGATTTGACTCTCCAACTTCCAGTGGTCCTGGTTCACCCAGGGTAGAAAGAGTCATTACCCAAAATCTTCCTTCTGGACTTACTGCTATTGAAGAACTTGTTAATCTGGAAGAAAGTATTCCTATCCCTGAAAATCAACTAGCCATAGAACTTAGGGAGCGTGAATCGATATTTTAGAGTCCACCTAGGAGTGATGCTTAGTATCTTTCATTGACCAATTTTTTGGAAAACCTGGGACTAAGTTTTTCACCACCTCGTATTCCTTTTCACCCAACACCTAGGGGTTATTATCCTCCGTTAAATATGTCAAGACAGTCATCCATGTTTTCTCAATCTCCAAAAACCTTTTTATACGGCGGTCCTTCTGTTCCATCTGGGTATCAGTCACTTGCTGGTACTTTTTCGGGAGCATCTCCTCAACCTATTAAAGAAGGGTTATTAACTGGTAATAACGGAACTAAGCTGTTGAGTGTAGAAGATATTCTTATTATGTCAGGTACTATTCCTAATCCACAACCTCAAGGTGGCCAGTTACTGCCTGGGGGGCAGCCTCAAAGTCCTCAATTATCGCCTGGGGGGCAACCTCAAGGTACCCAATTTCCGCCTGGGGGGAAACCTCAAGGACAGTACATACCTACAGGACAATACATTCCTCAATGTCAAACCCAAACTCAGTATGTACCTCAAGGTCAACCCCAGTATCAATATGTACCTCAAGGTCAACCCCAGTATCAGTACGTGCCTCAAAGTTATCAACCTCAAGGTTAGTACCCAACCCAAGGTTTCCAACCACCTTCCGGTCAATCATTTGTCAAAGGAGCTAGAAATGTACCTTTGAATTATCAATACCACCCTCAACCTAGTTATGGTCTTGAATATTCTCAACCTGCTATGGGTCCATACCCTAGAATGAAGTTAGTGTGGGATCCATCTCAATCTCAACAGATCTTGCAACTGAATGTGCAGTTGTCGTCTCAATTTGGACAACCCTTGGTTTTTGGTTCACCCCAGCAACCTGTCCAGTCTACTATTCAAACTTTTACACCTTCTGTAGTTTCTCAGCCTAGGCCTAGTACGCCTCGTACTCCACCTCAAACGACTGCTGCAACATCTGTTCAATCTACCCCACCTACTTCTGTAGTATCGACAGCTCCTGTTTCTACTGTTCCTGTATCAACTCCTTAGACATCTTTACCTGAGTCTGGATCCACAATTCAGACTTCGGTTCAAATTCCTGTAGGAAAACCTGGTCCAAGTACAGTTGTCACAAGTCAACCTCAATTTACTTATCAACCGTACCAAGGACAGTACCAATTCGGTCCTGCTGTGTGGTGGCCAATATATCAGTATCAACCGTACCCTAGATATACATATCAACAACCTCAACAACCCTAGTACCGTCCAGTTAATCCTGGTTTTCCGGGAGGATATAATATCCCAAATGCAATTCCAATTCCTAGTTATCTTGGATATCCTCCTCCTGGGGCTGGTCTCATGACCCAGAGTTTCAGGGACCCTAATTGTCAGTTATCGTTCATTGCAACTTTGGACTTGCCTGACTTTTCGCGCCTTACGAACGATCCAATTAACTATCTTCTGTTTTGGCCGCTAATGCGGAATAAGTTGCCTAGTGATATTCCTAAGTTTGAAGGAAAATCAGGAGACGACCCATCGAACCATGTGATGACTTATCATCTCTGGTGTGCGTCTAATTCCATTTGAGATGATTCAACCCGTTTAAGGATTTTTCAACGCACTCTAATTGGTCTTGCGGCCAAGTGGCACATTGAGTTACCGCGAGCCACTTTTTATAACTTTAGTCAGTTAGCTACTTTGTTTTTAACTCATTTTCAGTTGCCATTTAGGTATGACAATGGCACGGAATTATTAACTTCATTAAAATAGTCAACGTCCACTTACATTTCAGATCACATTCATGAATGGAGACGTCGACAGCGTTTAGTGAAAGTTTTTTTCCCGGATCAAATCTTAGCTAAATGGTTTGTAAAATCTTTATTACTGAAGATCACTGAGGATGTAGCTAAGGCAGGAGTCATTACTGAAGAGCAAGTAATTGCTCAAGCTCAGTACCTTGACTTAGTTTATACGCAGTCAGGTACGTTACACGAGAAAATCCCCGACCTTCCTAAACAAAATCAAATAATTGCAGCTCCTTCAGGGTCTCATGCCGCTGATGGTATGATAGGTACGGTTAATACCAAAAGTAAGAAGAAATTTTCCAAGAATTCTTCTCCTATCATAAATTTACCAGATTCCCCGACAGGAGATTCTTCCCCAGAAATTTCCGCCGATATTCATGTTGTAGATTCATCTACAGCCAAATCAAAATCCGGTGGTAAAAAGAAAGGGAAGAAGAAAATAAAACAGATAAAAATTCGAAAGAGAAACCAAAAAAAATGGAATCAACTGATGAGAAACGCAAACCTCGTTATCCTTGTCTCATTTGTGATGAAGAGCATTTTACAAGAGACTGCCCTCATCGTGTAGAGGTTGCGAAAATCGTCAAAGGTTCCCAAACGCCTGCTTTTTTGAAGGATCCTTTTCCTAGTCAACATAGTAAGATGATAGGTTCTTCCTCAAATGCCTCCGAAGAACCCATAATGATGATGTCCCATGTCAGGATTGCGACTCGATTCCAAGATTATGGAAGTAAAAGTCTTGTTGATGGTAAGGAAGCAGAATCTTCTCATTCGAACCCATCAACTTCAACTCCCATTTCCAATCCACTACAGATCGAGAAACCTAACCCAGACTTAGTAATCAAACCGCCCGCTAAGGGTATACTTCGAAAGTCAGCTTTCAATCCACATGTGAGAGTGGCTTAGAACTATGACATTGTTGAAGATTTGGCTATTTCACCTTCGGCAATGTCGGCTTTGGAAGTGCTGCAATCATGTCTAGCATAGCGTAAATTGCTATTGTCGGCTATAGGAGCTGTTGACATTCAGGACTAGAACCTTATAATTTTCGATCTAGAAAATAGTACACCTCACTTACCTCATCAAATGGCTTTCTAGATTCCAGTGTTAGTCAAAAAACAGACCTTGTTATAGGACTGCGATTGATGAGGGAGCCTCAATGTGTATTATGTCAATCCAGTGTTGGAGATCCCTTGGTTCTCCCATGCTTAACCAATCCCCGATGATTCTAAAGGCCTTTGATGGCCGTGGGTTCCATCCTTTCGGCATTCTACAGGATTTACCTATAGGGGTTGAAGGCAAAACTGTTAATCTAGATGTGGAGGTGGTTGATGCCCCTTTAGATTACAACCTTCTCTTGGGTTGTAGTTGGTCTTACGCTATGACAACCGTTGTTTCATCGGTCTTTCAGCTTATAAAGTTCTCTCATAATGGAAAGATCGTAACTATAGACCAGCTAACTTACTTTTCATCCGACCCAGCCTCTTCTGAAAGTATTCAACATGTCGGCAAAACAACTATCCCGTATAGGGATGTCGGAGTAGGACTAGTTAAATATTCTTGTTTACTAGGAACTTTTCCTTTTCCTCCTATCAACGCATCGTCTTCTACTGCAACCATTCATATGATTTTGTCAGACACTATTGTTTATGATCATCCTTGGATCGTACCTTCCGAATCTGAGATAGATTCATTTGGTGATGTTATGCCTTTGAGTCCATATGAAATTGCGTATCAGGCCGTGCAGTCATTTTCCGACCCTTCTTCAACCAAAATTGACTTAATGAATGTGGTCCACGAAGAATCACTTTCAATATCAAACTCAGATTCAACAATGTTTTCCGAACTTGTTCACACTGTTGAGCAAATTCGTGAAATCCTATGTGTCGATGATTTACCATGGGAAGATATTCATCATAGATCTTAATTTTTACCTGAGATTGATTGCTTTGAAAATGATTTTTCATCTATTTTTACGACTGAATATGTCAAGGAACCTCAGAATCCGATGAAAAATCCCGATTCTGAGTTAAACTTGGGAAACATTTCTCGAACTATTCCTATTGACATTTCGGTTAAGCCTGTAATTGTTGAAAACATTCATATAGGTGCCTCTTGTATGGAAAATGAAATTCAAACATATAAGGCCCTATTTCAAGAATTCCGCAACGTGTTTGCCTGGTCATATGAGGAAATGCCAAGAATTGACCCAGCAATTGTTGTTCATGAAATCAAAACTTACCCAGATGCTAAACCCATTCGGCAACTTTTGCGTCAGCTCCACCCGCGAAAAGTTGCTGCTATTAAAGCAGAAGTTGAAAAATTACTTAAAGTAGGTTTCATTTATCCCATTCCGTTAATGGATTGGGTATCGAATATTGTTCCTGTTAAGAAAAAGAAAGGAACAATAAGAATATGTATCGATTATAGGGATATTAATCGAGCCTGTCCAAAAGACAATTACCCAACTCGCTATATCGATCAAATCATTGATGATTGTGCCGACAGTGAAATATTCTCCTTCATGGATGGTTTTTCCGGATACAATCAAATAAATATTGTACCTACTGATCAACCAAAAACGACTTTCATTTGTCCATGGGGGACATTTTCTTATTGCAAATTACCTTTTGGGCTCAAGAACGCTGGGGCAACTTTTCAAAGAGCCATGTCTTACGCGTTTCATGATATCAAGCACATTGTGCAACCCTATCTCAATGATTTACCTGCTCATTCATTACATTGAGCTGATCATCTCATCCATTTAAGAGCAATCTTTATGAGGTGTAGGCATTATCGAATTAGGTTGAATCCACACAAGTGTGTTTTCTGTATAGAAACGGGTTGGTTACTAGGGTTTGTTGTTCCGAAATCCGGCATCCACGTCGATCCCTCGGAGGTTGAAGCTATTGTCAAATTGCCTCCTCCTTCGAGTCTTTGCCAACTCTAAAGTTTGCAAGGGAAAGCAAACTTCTTACGACGATTCATTCCTAACTACAACGAGATCACAAAGGGTTTTACCCAGTTGTTGAAACAAAATACTCCATTCTTTTGGGATGAGATAGCTGACAAATCTTTTGATGCACTAAAACACACGTTGACCCATGCACTGTTACTACATGCTCCCAACTACAACCAGGACTACTTCTTATATCTCGCCACCTCGCATTCCACCATTGGAATGGTGTTAGTTTAGGAAGATGAATTCGGTAGTGAACATGTGATATATTACCTTAGCCAAACTTTAAATCCAACTGAGCTAAAATATTCACATGTGGAGAAATTGGCATTGGCAGCTATTCAAGCTGTCCAACTTTTTCGTCATTACATTTTACTACGCAAAACTACAGTAATTTCCGATTGCAACCCTATGATCTATATTTTGACCAAAAAATTGCTAGGGGGCAAGTACTCCAAATGGATTGTGATCCTGCAGGAGTTCGACTTGGAATTTGAAAAGTCTAAGTCAAAGAAATCTTTAGTTTTTGCAGAGTTAATGTGTGACTTCCCGCGTGCTGACATGGAAACTATGGCAGAGGAGTCCATTGCGGACGAATCCTTGTTTCTAATCAGCACTTTAGATCCATGGTATGGGGATATCATAGTTTATCTCCAGACCCAATCCTTTTGGCCAGAAATTTCAAGATCAGAACGTTGGAAAATACGATTCCAGTCCCAACAATTCAAAATTATTGGAGATACACTTTATCGTCGTGGGGCGGACTCTGTTTTCCGACGTTGTTTAACTCATGAGGAAGCTGAAAGGGTTCTAAATGACTATCACTCTGGAGCGTGTGGCGGTCATATGTCTGTTTTCCACAGCCCAAAAGATATTGCGCGCTGGCTATTTCTGGCTATCTTTGTTTAAAGATTGTATTAACGTGGTCCGAAAATGCCACAACTGCCAAATTTTTGATCGAAAGATGCGAGCTCCACCCATTCCTCTCTACCCTATAATTGCCGTCAGTCCTTTTACGAAATGGGGTATCGATTTTATTACATGTAACCCTCACTCGGCCGGGGGGTATGCGTATATCATCCTTGCAGTAGATTACTTTACCAAGTGGGTTGAGGCGATGCCTACATTTGAGGCAAACAGCAAAACTGCTGCGATTTTCATGTTCAATCATATAATTGCTAGGTTTGGTGTTCCAGAAGCGATTATCACTGATCATGGGCGTCATTTTCAAAACATTATGATGACTGAAATTACAGACCAACCTGGCTTGCGTCACAATAGTTCAACTCCATATTATCCACAGGCTAATGGTCTGGTTGAAGCCATCAACAAAGTTTTAGTCATCATGATTCGACGAATCATTGGGATTCATAGGTCGAATTGGCATAACATGCTAAATCGAAACTCATGCCAAATGTATTAAAGTTCAGTATGATCGAAATGTTACCCCTCGTAATGTTTTGGAAGGAGACCTTGTCTTATTGTACGATCAAGCAAATGATAAATTAGGCGCTGGAAAATTCATACCCATGTGGCATGGTCCTTATGTTTTTAAGAGAAAGCTGGCAAAAGGGGCCTATGAATTGGTAGACTTTGACAGGGTCTCTTTAGGTAAACCCAGAAATGGTCTTTACCTGAAGAGATATTATGCTTAAATCTGGGTGTGGAGATTTTTAGTTAGGTTAGTTTTCTTTCTAGCTGGTGTGTTTTAGATTAAAAAGTGTGCTTAGCTTAGAGAGTGTTTTTTGTCATTATTCCCGCTTATCTTGATTTTACTCTTGATATTGTAGATGTCGACGCCTCTCCAAACATACATTGGTTTTGCTGATGGTTCTTGTCGTAATACATGGAACGTTTCTTCCTCAGCTTGGGTTATTTATTCGCCCTCTGATGAGTTGGTATCTATGCGTGGGGTAAGCCTTGGTCAAACAATGAACAACATTGCCGAGTATAGTGCAGTGATTGAGTTATTTTCTGAATCTATCTCATTTGGGATTCGGAGTTTGATAGTGAGGTTAGATTTTGAACTCGTTGTGTTACAGCTCAATAGAGTATATGCCATTAGAAATACAGTGTTATTGAGATTATTTTTGAGAGTTCGTCTCTTGGAACGTGAATTTGACTATATTGAATATCAGCATATTCCAAGATATTTAAATACATTAGCAGATGCAATTGCTTCTCGAATGTTAAGTAGACATTTGCAATAATCATATAAGTAAATTTAAAAACATTCCATAACATGTTTTACAAAATAAGCTGGGAATAGTGATATAGTATGGGATAGAAGTGTGTCAAATATACATCGTCTTCGATCATAGGTTGAAAAACACCTTATGATCGGCAAAAATGATAGTACAAAAAGAAAAAAATGTCATATGTGTTTACAACAGGTGATCATCCTATCACTAGTGATGATCACGATAAGAAACCACTGTACGGGCCACCCTACAAATGAACCTCCTAAAAGGTCCTGGGACCCCAATCACATAGCGCTGTAGCCTAAGAGTAATGTCATCTATGCTGGTCTACGGAATGTCTGTTGTCAAACGCTCTAGATGACTCTCCAATTCGGCGAAGGTCTCTGTAGATTCGTCCTGTGGGGCTAGCGCTGCTACAACTGGTTGTTTCCTCTCATAGGGCCGGAGAGTGGCTGGTCGCCATGGGCCTACATCTGCATTTGAAACTTTTACTATCAATTTTGGGACGAAATAAAAACAAAAAAAAAAAAAATTAGAAAATGTTGAAAATGATTTTACCTGAGTCATCCCATTGCTCTCCTACTGGAAGAGCCATGTCTGGGTCACCACGATAATCTACCCTAGCATAAGGAAAGTCCTTAATAGCAAAAACTTGGTTCTCCAACCAATGAAAATACTCAAGAGTGAATCGAATGACTTCTGTCCCCTCCTAAGGATGACGGGCCATAACTGCAACCCAACGCATCAGTTTGGGCTCTCGAGGAAGTCCAACTCCAACAGTGAGATACTGTGGGACCAACATTGGAACCCTCTCTAGACCAAAGCTCACAACCAAAGCACCATATCTAAAGATCTTTAGTTGTCTGTTCTTTTCTCTTGCCAGTTGGCCTTTTATATTAGCCAACACAGCATCGCACCAGTTGAATATGGTGCCTCGAAAGCAGTCTACTGCCATCCGCATTTGGGATCCAGTGCATATGTGTAGTGCTGCGCTTCCACAGAGCCTAGTAACAGTAAACGCAATCACTTTCAGTTCAGGAAGGGATAAGGTTTTGATATGTATCCCTTTGTCTCTAGTTTGGTCGTTGTAGAACTCTAGCCAGAGGCTATCAACAGATTGGCCACTTGGCCTGGTCCTGAATAGAGTCAAATGTTCACCTCTCTTAGGCAAACCAGTCAAAAAGTAAATGTCTTCCGGCTCCATTTCGAGCTGGTGACCACCAATAAAGAAGCACTGGTCCTATATATTCCATCTGTCTACCAACCACTACAAAAAGTCCACCTAGGCCCTCATGCCAGGTATGGCCCAGAATTTGTATAAGGCGCATGCATTCAATGCATCAATCGAAGGTTGATGATTTATCGCGACAAGATCTACATCCTTGTGCTCCCATTCTCGCCAATCAAGCATGATGTATACCCTACATTCAATAAAAAGGCGAATTAGAATATCTAAAATCAAAATTTTTTGGTGAAATTTGAGAAATTTAGGTTTAAAAACCTTTGCTGTGGGGACCGCACCCTCTCCATTAGAGACAGTGTGTGGGTCCACACTTTGCCTTCATAGCAGGTGTCGACCCCTGACTTTTTTCCTTTTACGAAAAAGTCAGGGTCCGCAGGTTACCTATGCTATGCCTGCGGACCCCTGTGCATGGGTTTTTAACCTAAAAATTCCTTAAAAAACGAAATCAAAGCCTAAAAACAAATTTGAAACGAATGAAACGAAAGAGTAGGATAATGTGGATTACCTGGAGGAGACGGTGTTCGATTCCAATGGACGGATTTTTTGCAATCTTCACGGGAAGTTCCTGACCAAAAGCTCTCTTTTCTCACTCTGAAGTCAAACGGTAAAAATGAATTTACGAAAGCCCTTTTTATGAGCTTTTTTGAATAAATGAGTTTTTAATTTGTTTATGTTTCACTTTAAAGAGGAAACTTTTGAAGCATTTTTATCTATTTTAAAAAGGTATGAGTAATGTTTGAGTTTTTGTGCAGGATAACGGATTTTTCAGGCAAAATCGGTCATTTTCGACAAAAAACATTACAGTCACCTTTAAGCTCTTTTCTGACTCCTAAAACATCAAAAGATTGCTGAGTTTTTATTTTTAAGCGCGTTAAAATGGGACTAAAAAGACGGTCCACTTACAACCCTTTTCTGACCGTAGAAACATGAAAAGATTGCCGGATTTTTGTCGTTTCAAATTCGATATTGGTTATAAAAAGACATGTCGTTGATTGCTTTTTTAATTTTTCAGATCAGAGGCACTAATTATGAAAATTACTCCTTGGTCGTAATGATCAAGTGGTTCTCTCAAGTATTATTTTATACTTTTTCGGGCTTGGGAGACACAAATTTACGAAAAAGGACAACCATGGAGTCTTCTTAAGCTTTTTCAGACTCTCTAAAATTGAAAAATGCTGAGTTTCTCCAATACTAGACTCATTAAACTTTAACAGTAAAGGACCTGTTCAATTACAAACAAGAACAGACCACTCCTTCTTAGGGTTCGAATTTAAACTAAGTTGGACTCATCCGAAGGATGAGATTATAATCAAGGAAATGTTATCCTCCTAAAGCTTGTCAAAAATAAAGAGGTACTTGCCAGAAATGGTGGGGGAAAAGAGAGAAAAATGGGCCTGTTTGTCATACTTTGTAACCACTCTTGAACACGACAATTTTATTCACCTGGGTTGGGAAATCCTTTGCCTAATAGTTGATCAAACCATATTGAAAGTCTTCAGCCGGTTTTTGGGTATTAACTTTGGGTCAATTGTCACCAAACCATCTGTTGTGTCGTTATGTGTTCAAGAGGTCAATGCAAATATAACCATTCATCTGCAAAATATCTATCATCCATCTTGACCATCCCTGAGTCATTCCTTGCAACTAAATTTCTTCAAACTTGATCTATGATTTCGTGTTGTGGGCTTACCTACGACGGATCACATTCTATCGACTTCAACACATTATCTAGAAAGATGATCTAGGAATCGTCAGTACCTTGGGATCTGCATGCCTCAATGGCAGGTTCTCACCTTTGACGATAGGTTGCATCATTGACCTTCGATCAAAGGATTCCGTGACATGTTCGACATCAACACATCTATTCACATCTCATGGATTGTACTGAGTACTTTGAGAGCCATTGACATTACTGGTCGTTTCTCTCACACTTGTTAACAATTTACATCATTGACTGGTAATCAAGTGGTTTCTACCATGTTAGACTTCAACACATTCATTCACATGGATAGAATTGTACTATTTCAGCAAGTAGAAATCAGGACCCTGGATCTAGTTCCCACCATCCAGGCTGCGAGGAATTTTGTATTCATTATACAGTGGACTATTCATAAACAGATGGTTGCGTCCATACTGTGTCTACATGTGTCTATACTTGTGATGTATTACAGGATCATTCCTATATCAGAGCAGTAGTTAGTTTTCTAGTCAGTTTTCATCTGTGTATGGGAATGCCTACCTCAACGATGATATGATCTCATATATATATATATATATATTGCATTGAATGTTTTTACGGGTTCCAACTGGGCTCTCCACAAGATGATCCTCAAAATGATAAAGTACTTCACTCTTCTTAGATGATAAATGAAATCCTCATCTACTACAGACTTCGCACTTTAGGGGGCAATCTGTTACACAAAATATTGTCACCATGACTATTTGCAGTCAGTATGGGTCTATCATCATTCATACCGTCCTCCTTAGCAAGTATCAAACCTTAGCTCTTCATGTCAAGCTTTGAAAATGAGATAAAGACCTTAAAAATCAATAAAGCTCTGGTTCCGCACTTTTTCTCACTGTTACCTGTGGTCCCGCACCCCATGTTCATGTTACCTGCGGACCTGCCTGCTCTGTGTTTAAAGGAGTGGGTGCGGACCCTTGTGAAAGTCAAAAAGGCGCAAGTTTATTCTTAAAAACTCACTTGTGGTTAATTCTGGATGATTCTAGAAGGAATATTGACGTGGATGGTTCGCTCCTAGGTGGTTCATGCATCCCAAAACTAAAGGAGCTAATCCCTTGATGAGAGGAGCTTATCCCTTTGAAGGAGGGCTTTATCCCTTTGAAGGTGGACCTAGTAACTTCCCTCCAATGCACTATAAATTAAGGCATTTGGCTGGTTGCTAGGGAGGTTAGAAGCTGAACATTTTTTAGGGTAAATGCAATTGTAATTGAGAATTCCTAGTTAAGCTTGAGAGGAGAGATTACATACCTTTTGGCTTCATTGGGAAGAGAGTGAAACTTGTCAAAGTAGAGGAGACTTCTTGCTGGACCCTGGGAGGAGCTTGTAAAACATCAAGGCATTAGGTTGTAAAGTTCTTCTTTGATTTAAGTTAATACAATCAGATTAATTTTTCTCAACAAATTGTCTTATATGGTTTGTTTCATGAATTCCTTGATCATCATGATAAGTATGCTTTATTATATTGGATTTTCAGGTGCTATTTAATGTGTGTGCGTGTTTGTGTTTGCAGATTCTCTACAAGGGAGCTCATTTGGATCAACGGAGCGAGGCTTCCACAAAATTTCATTGGACCCAAGGTAGGCCTAAAACACTTGTTTGCCTTTTTCTATAAATTGCATATTTAGAGAAATATAGAATTTGTTTGGTTTGCTTGTTGCTAGATATCATTAGATACTAGGGAGGTCGATCTTGTCCGCAAGAACGACATATCTGGGCTGAGAAGTTGCATACCCTAATTTGGAGAATAGTTTGATTAATATACCTTTGATGTTTTATGCCTTATCGATCCAAAAAATTGTTTGTAACACTCTAATATTTATTTTCAGTAATTCCATAGGTGTGAATTGAATTTTATATGCCAACTGAAAGTTATATAACTTTCCCAAAACTTGTTAATTTTATGGCTTCTTCTCACAAGAACACTTGGAGAGTGTACCACATGTCCAATTCTTCAAATATAATTCTAAAATTTATATCTGAGGTACTTCTATATGTCTCCTAAAATACCTACATATTTCTCAGTATAAAAATTCCCATACAGGAAGGTATAATTATTTATTTATTATTATTTTTTTAATTATTTATTTATTTATTTTTTTTTTTTTTTCAGGACTATTCATAAACCCTAACTTCCATAAGGTATAACAGCAAATGCATAGTGAACCAAATTATGGTAATTGAACGAGTTGTTCCCTAATATTTCTACTTCATATGGTCGAAGATTCACTTTTTAAATCCTTACATAATAAAATTTATTACGAAAATTACAAACTGGGATGTTCCAAACTGATTTTAGGAGAATTCAAGCTCCTGGAATTCCTTAGAGAATATATCTGAATTATAGAAAACCAATATATAAAATTTTAACCATATGTTAACCATGATCGCCTCAATGCAGTCCAAGTTTCAAAATCTAAAACCTCAAAGAAAAAGTGTCATAGTGAAAATGTTGATCTGACTTGTTTGAGACTAGTTTTAGGAGCATATGAAAATTGTAACTTCCTCAGAGCATATCTCTAAAAATGTAGTGAAAAAACTATCTAGAATTTGAGCCAAATATTTCCCAATATTTCTTCTCATTATTCTCCAAGTTTCATCATATGTAACATTCCTAAAAAAATGTTATTGCGAAAATTCCATGATAACATGTTTGAAGCAACAAACAATAGAGAAGTTTTGAGGTCTAAAATGGGCCTCCTAGGGAATATTATAAACAAATAGTGAAAATAATAAAATAAAATTAGATTACCTCATCATGTTTTGGAGGGAAAAAAGAAAAAACTACTTTTTCAACTCATATTTTCAACTTATATCCCTATGATTTTACTCAAATTTTGAGTGATAGCTCTTGTTGGATTCATAATTTAATTTTGTATCGAAGGATAACCCATGTTACATACTTTTGATCAACCCTACTACACGAAAAATGTGAAATACATGAAAAAACATAATTGCAATCACGTTTTTTCATGTATTTCAAATTTTTCATGGAGCAGGGTTTGTCAAAAGTATGCAACATGGGTACTCCTTGGATGTAAAATTAAATTCCACATCCAATGAGTGCTCCCACTCAAAATTTGAGTAAAATCATACAGTGATAAGTTGAAAAAGTAGTTTTTTAATTTTTTAATTTTTTTTTTTAATCTTTTTACCTTTTTACTCTAAAAATGGTGAATCATCTTCCATGGTTGACATCATCATAGTGCATCCTATTGGTTCTTGCAAAGTTGATTTTTGTTGTACATTTTTGTTTTGAGGCCCATTTTTTACCTCAAAATTTCCCTAATGGCCCTAGGATCATGAGCTCTATACCAATGTTATGATCCTTACACCTTAAAAATGATAAGAAGTCAATAATTATAGAACTTTATGTCCAAATATTGGATTTTGATGAAATGCATATCATTAGAAAGCGCCTAACGAGCATAAGATAATAGTGATATAAAAAATAGTTTTAAGGTGGTTTTAAAAAGAGTAGATTTGATAACCATAAATTTTTAAATTAATATTAGAGTTTGGTATGGACACCCCATTCCCTTAAAATGAATTAAGGGTTCTAGGTGTCATTATAACACGATGTAGAAAATATAATGTCAATTATAGATACTAACACCGATGTAGGTATAATTGTATGAAGGTTGGAATTACAATGTCCTTCATTTAGAGCGAGAAATGTTGCAATGAATTGATAACAACTAAAATATTTCCATAAGGAATGGAAAATTACTTGGAAAAGGGGGTTCTGTGACACATCAGTAAACCAATGGGACATCTAAAAGTCAAATATTAGCAATACAATATGGGTATTATTGTGTCTTTAATTTTTTTGACAATTCTGGTTGGAATATGGATGTGGAAAATAGGTAGAAGAAACTGAAAAAGAGCATGGTTAACTTGACCATAAGACAACAAAAAAAATTAGGGAACGACAAGCGAAACTCTGAGTGGTTATTTTGGAATTCTCCAAATCAGAAAAACAAGGATTGAACCATTACCATTGAAAGAATCAAGTGAATTTGGACCAATAGAGCATGAAGTGGATGAATCTCATCAAAGTGGTTGGAGTTGACCCTACCAAGATAGCGTGAGTTAAACTGGATAAGATAAATGGAACAAAATCTATATAGATATGAAGGGAAAGCTACACAACATAGAGAAACAATAGGAAAGAGCCATCATGCTGCCAAAATTCAATCTCACTCTACAATTACTATTATATTTTGTTTGATTGTATTGATATGGTGAGATGCAATGTAATGACCTGCATCTTCTTAATAAGCATATGCTAGATATTGTATTCTGAGATTTCGGTCTTAGATAATATAGTAAAGAGACTTGTTACAAGGAATTCACTATGTTGTGCATGGGAATGCGTCCATTGTTTTTTTAATTTTGTTTTTTGAAAGTTATGAAATGTATGAAAGATTTGCTTATGTCATGGATGAATGATGGAATATAGATTTTAATTCTATTCACTTTTATCATAATACCCCCAACACCTTCTATAGTAACAACCTCCCTTGGGCGATACTTTCTTCCCTTGTGGAGGATCGAATATGCAATTATTATGCTAGACTTTGGTGGACTCTTTTGTTGGCACCCTACAGCAAAACCCTAGGTCTTTGTAATTTTTTTTGCAAACAAATGGTTTTGTTTCCAAGACCTTAAATTTAATTGGGATTTTAGATAATTGTGACTACGATCCTAAAGAGAAACATTCAAGAATGGTGGCAAGAAAAGTGTTATTCTTTCATTTATCAACAAGTGCAATTATGGTAGAAAAATATAGACTGGGTTTGTGACAATATCCTTTTTTCTAAGCCTTCCTATGACCAATACATGATCGTTTAGGCTGAGTTATCTGAGAAGTTGTATCAATGTCGGAGTAGGTGGTGACAATCCTTCAGGATTGGCGGCACTGGTTGGATCTTCATAACTTGGACTGCAGATGATATAGCTACTTTACATAAGCTAGATCATGAACTTATCAGTCATTTAATTTTGGGTACAAACTACATTGGAGGGATAAATTATTGACTTTGTTATAGAGAATCACTAGTCATTTTCTAAAGCAGAAGCGATATTCAAATTTGGGATAAGGGGATGCCTATTGAAACAAATATTTTTATGGATTAAGGTTTTGATGGTAGAATAAATATTTTTACCATTTTCTCCACTTTACATGGTAGCATAAATCCCTCATACTATGGGGGGGTGACCTTGGGGGAGGAAATGACTAGTTGTAGAAGGTGAGAAAAAATTGTGGTCGATAGAGAGTTGACACAAAACGTTGGCATTATGATGCATGTGTTTTCCTTGATGGAAACTCACTTATAACATAATTCACAGGTCAGTTCAAAGGTGACAGAATGAATACAACATAATACCAGAATGATACAAATGTGACAGAATGCATGACAATTCAGGGGAATTAGTTTAGAAGAATGATAAAGTTGGAAATTCAAGAACTATATGCGGGTTTTGTTAAGCTAAGTCATGTATGCATTCGCGTTTAGTGACAAAAAGTAGCGTATGGTTTTTGTACCATGGTATTCTAAATATCGGGGGTCCTTACAATGGTATTGGCCCATAGTAATGAGCACAACAACGAATATTGATCCTGTCAAAGATTACCACTGGCACTAATGTTGTTTTGAGCTGTGGTATTGGATAAGGGCTATGTTATCTAAAGAAGTGAAGATAAAAGGGCTAAGTGTGCAAGTGAAAGGGTTTTTGATGAATACTTCAATCTGAAGTATATTTGGATTGTAAGGGCCATAATTGTCACATTGATCTGAAATAATTATGCACTGATGAATAAAATGATGGATTAGGATCATGAGACCTGAAATGAATGTTCATTTTATGATATGTTCAAGGATTGATTGGATCTAGGTACTGGCACATGTTTTTATCTTTGATTATTATGATCTAGGTCTTTCGAAAGTTCTAAATAGATCCATAATTTTAGGTCAAAATTTTCAGATCTATACGCTGGTTGGTTTCAAGAAAAGCACGTATACACACGGGTTCACTTCTTCAAATTTGCATATATAAATTAAGGAGTTTTTGTTCACAATGACTGATCAACGTGATTAGTGCTGCTATTTCTTTGTTGTCTGTCAATGATGTCCTCATGTTGATTTGGTTGAGTGATAATGTCTGAAGTAGATCTGATTGAATGATGAAGTTGAATTTGGGTATTAATTGATTGATGAATGTTAAGATTACTTGCTAATTGTGATTGAAGATCAGAGACAGTTCTATGATTGGTTCAGAGTGTTGTAGTAGATCTGAGTGTGGTTCAACATTGTTTTTAGTATATTAAGATCTATACACAGGTTTCTCTCTAGAAAAATGCATCTACATGCAGGTTGCCTTCAGTGAAGTACCATATACATTTTGGAAAATGAATGATCAGGGTTGTAGTTGATTCTGTGTGTTGATGAAACATTCTGAGTTCATTTCTGTGTACTGGTTATAGTGATCTGACTGTTCCAGTTGATTGGTTAAGTTTTGATTATGTATCAGTTGTTTGGGTTTTAGTGATTGGTTGATTATGTTTTAAAGTTACGATTTAGAATAAGTGTTGATATTGGATCCAGTCTGAAAATTTGATGAAACGTAGTCCATGGATGTTGCTAAGGGTTGGATCCTACAGTGAGGAAGTCAAAGATTCCTTCCAGTAGCAGCTAGAGAACGAGTAAAGGTTGTAGCCTTCTGCAGGTTGGTGCTTGCGTACTAGTACAAGTTTATGCCAGTACAAGAACCAAGGGGTAGGAGCTCCCTTCTAGTATGAGATGGATAAAGAACGAAGGTTGTATCTTTCTGCATGTGGGTTCCTACGTATTGGTATGAGTTTGCACCAGTGCAACATTGTAAACAACTTTTTCTTTATATTAAAAATAAGACATAGATGACAACAACGGGTGGTTTTCTCCCACATTGGTTTTCCACCTTAAATTGTGGTGTTTCTTTGTGTTTGTTATGTGTGATGGTTTATTTTGTTATTACAACACATGGTTACTATTCATATAACGTTTAATAAAGTATTGATGCACTGCCTGTGATGAATTAACTGAATCATAAGTTCACTAGATATATGCTAGTTGTCTTAAGAACAGTCGCAAACACACGTGGGTTCATTTCAGTAAAACGTATAGAAATCTGAATATCAAATGTAAAAAGTTATTGATTTGAAAATACTGATTCACCCCCCCCCCCCTCAATATTTTTCCCAACACAAAATGCATGAGATTTTTATAGAAATGAGGAGGGAATAAATATCTAAATAACGGAGGGATCAAATGATGCAAGAGATTCAGAGAAGGTGAAGGAATTTGAAGTAGATAGAAGAAGTGGTGCCCAACCTTGAGATGCAGAATGGAGAGTTAAAATGAGATGCGTGTTCCAATAAAGGAAGAGGAGCTAGAGGAGGTGAAGAAGGAGGATCAAATCAAAGTGAGAATGTTTACTATGATCCAAGAGGAGTGCTAACATTAGACTCAACAATTACAATCTTTGATCCTAGTACTTTTTTAGATGGAGAGATGCATTTCATGATGAAAAGGCCTTTTATGAGGAAAATTGCTTCCCCAAATTCAATGTTCTACAAGGTAGAAACTAGGCTAGTCCTCCTTCATCCCTTCCCCTCTTACTTTAGTCCAATCTAGTAAGGTTTCTTCCTAAACTCATTAAAAATTTGAAGTTCCATAAGGGAGATGCGAGTAGTAGTTCTTCTAGTAGTAGCCAACAATATTTGAGAAATATTTACCAACCTGGTTGAAAGGGATTTGTTTTAATTTCTTCTACTTTTTTCCTAATGGATGATAATGTGGTTGGTTCATTTACCCACTACCCTGAGTTTCATTATTGAGTGATGAAGACATGGAGCAACATTGGTATTTGTGTGAGGCCATCTGGAGGTCTAGAGGAACTCCAGATGTGACCAAGATAGATATATTTCAAACCCCTTTAAGGGATCAAGCTCTTAAGTGGTATACAGAGGCTACTTTGAATATTCCAAATTTAACTATAGATGAATTCAGGGAAGAGTTCATTAAAGGTTCAAATTTCCTCAGAACGGGTAGCGTGGTCTGGTAGAATTAAGGGAAATTAGGAAGAGAGAAGTGCATGGGAATGTATGTAGAGATTTAAATATTCTGTGGAAAAGTTAACCCATACCATCCACCCTAACTATCGAAAGGAATGGCTCATTCAATCTCTATTACCTTTGACAAGGGTGCCTCTAATGCAACAAAAGATCAATAATTTTCAATAAGCATTACAAAAGGTGATGGATACTAAAGCAATGGTGGGATATCCCGATAACTTTAAACTAGGATCTACTTCAACTGATACTACCTTGAATGTTTTACAGAATCTGATAGCTATTTTAATTGAGATACTG
Organism: Pinus tabuliformis; assembly: GCA_031772625.1. Taxonomy (NCBI): domain Eukaryota; kingdom Viridiplantae; phylum Streptophyta; class Pinopsida; order Pinales; family Pinaceae; genus Pinus; species Pinus tabuliformis. The sequence goes on from CM062819.1 coordinate 911,101,335, forward strand.
AAAGAGGTGAATGTTTCAAGGCCTATTGTACACATTTTTTGCATACAAATTGTTATACATGAGGGAATAATACTACAAAATGTACGAGGTTGTGAGGGGTGGGACCCTCTAATGTTATGCTAGGACCTCTTCCCCCGCATGTGTGACATTTATGAGGAGTTGCATAGGTTTCGATGAGTGTTCCTTTCTAGGGGTATACCCATTATCATGCCTTTCGAAATCAACAAGGTATGTCTTCAAATGAGTACTGTGAAATTTTCCGCACTTATGGTCATTGTCCTTGACTCTGCCCTCTATTGCAAAAGTACTTCGATGCCTAAAAAACAAAAATGTACAACAAAAAAACTCTTTATAAGAACCAATGAGATTCAATATCATGATGTCAACCATGGGGGATGATTCACCATTTTTGGAGTAAAAAGGTAAAAATATAAGAAAATAAAAATAAAAAAACTCCTTTTTCAACTTTTTTCCCTAAAATTTCACTCAAATTTCGAGCAGGAGCACTTTCTGGGTGAAAATTTTAATCTCTCATCCAAGGAGTACCCATCTTGCATACTTTTGATGGACCTTACAACATGAAAAATGTGAAATACATGAAAAAATGTGATTTCAATCACATGTTTTCATTTATTTCATAATTTCTGTGTATTAGGGTGGATTGAAAGTATGCAACATGGGTAATCCTTGGATGTAAAACTAAATTTTGCATCCAGTGAGTGATCCCAGTTGCAATTTGAGCAAAATCATACGGAGATAAGTTGAAAAAGTAGTTTTTTCTTCTTTCCCTCCAAAATTTGATGAGGTAATCTAATCTTATTTTATTATTTCCATTATTGTTTTATAATATTCCTTAGGAGGCCCATTTTAGACCTCAAAATTTCTCTAATGGTTTGGGATAAATGAGTCCTCTAGTGGAAGAGGAGGTCGATGATATAGAGGTGGAAGAAATAGAGGAAGATGTTTGGTTAGATGTTATAACAGTGACCAACAGGGCCATGTGGCTAGAGACTATTTGTTACTGAAAATGCCTTGGTATTCTCATTGCTGCGTTAATTCTCACACAACTAAAGATTAATATAGAAAGAGAGAAATTATTAAAGAGGACCTAATCTAATCATATCTGAATCGAAAAAATAAGAACCAACTCAACAATTGAATATTAATATTGTCACCTATGGAGACACTAGGACTAGTGCTAACAAGGACTGTTTTGAACAACCAACTCAAGCTTAATATGCTCCTATTTAGTAAAATAAGTATTATAAGGATGTTAAATATATTTTTAAGGAGATAGGTTCTTCCTCATGTAGTCCTAAGGTTGTTATATTAGGAAAATATCATACTTTAGATCTTGAAAGGAGATCATTGGGTATCCCTTGATTTTCAGCAGAGACTTCCCAACATATTACTTGTAGTTCCAACTCTTTCTTGATATTCTAAGTGATGATCAACTTTCTCAAAATTTATAGAATAAGATGAAGGGCTTTGTGAGGGATGAGGAGTTGTCAAAACACCCTATTTCTACAAACTTACTAGTGGGACATAGCAGAATAGTCAGGAGTAACAAGAGAAGAACTGGGAGAGAGTTCCTTATTGACACTCAAATTTATGGGTATTAGATTAAGGATACTATGTTGGATTTTGGCTCTGATGTTAATATTTTATTGAAGAAAACTTGGGAAGAACTAAGAAGGCCTAAAATAGTGTTTTATCCAATTCAATTGTGGATGGCTAGCCAATAATACATTTTTCCCATCGCCTAACTAGAAGATTATGGAGTAGATGTCATTGTTGTAAATACCTATGTTGATTTTGAAGTCACTGATATTATTGGATTTAAAGAAACATGTCCAACACTATTAGGAGTTGATTGGGAATTCTATAGTTATGCCGTCATTGATATGAAGCAATAACCTATGAATTTTGAGGTAGATGGAGTCAGAGTCATTCAAACTTTCGAGGCTTACCAGGGTCCTAGATATACTGATCCTATTCATGATGCAAAGGATACTAATGTCCTAGATCAGTTATATCAACTAATTGGAGGGAAGAGGTAGGATTTTATTAACCCTACAATAGATGGGTATTTCAATTGGAAAATTATTTAGAACATCTAAGTTGGTTCATAAGTTGTGCTAGAAGAATTGAAATAGGGAGATGATGAGTTATATTCTAGGAGATATGCAATTGTTTGATCAACTAAGTGGATTGGTACAAAGGTAAGGTACTATCTTCTCTTTGATAATCTTATTCCTATTGATTCTTTTGTATGAGACATTGAATGTGTTGTTTTGGAGGAGCAATGATTTCCCCTGATCAATTCTACGCTTCAAGATACTCCTTCTTGATGTTGGGTTGCTCATAGTGATCATCTCTCAACATAGGAAAACGTCAAGTATGCTCTTTTCTACAGATTGTTGAGCAAGAAAATGGATTCTATGTTGTTTATTTATATAAATACCATACTAGTCCAAAGAAACATGTTCAAGCCTATACTAAAGAGTGGAAGAACAAGGTACCTACTAAATTATGGGAACACTAATTTATCCATACTTTAGGACTTATTTCTAAGGATAGGTACTCAAAAGAGGAGATGAATAGGAAAAATTCTAGTTGGGATGAGATTATTTCTAATTTTTTTGTTGATTTCATATTATTTTATGAAAATCATGATATTGCAGAGGCTTTCAAAACTATAAAATGAGTTTTGTTTCCTATTGGGAAACCTATTGTAGAATTTTTTGATAAATTAGGTTGAAGAACTGTCCCTGATTTGGGTTTTGAGTTCGTTGTTTCTTGCAAAAGAACTGATAAGGAACCTGATTATGAATATTTAGAAGGGTTAAGACATGTCTCTTTTAGAGAATATGAAGGGGATCACAACATTAAGGATGAGTCCTCACCAGATGCCCCAGATTTACAACCATTAATTTTTAGGTAAGTTCAATATTAGTTCTGATGAAAAGCCAAAGATGGCATATGTACAAGACTATTTGGATGAACATATCACTAAGGATATATTTCACTTTCTTAAGGAATATGAGGTCTTTTTACCTACATCATTTTCAGAGTTGAAAGGTATTAAAGGAGATCTTGAGGAAACGAAGATGTTTCTCAAGATTTATTCCCATCCAATAAAGCACTGTCCATATTGATTAAATCTTAGGGTCAAAGAGAAAGGAAAAAGGGATATTGAAAAGATGTTAGTAGCAAGATTCATCGTCCCTATGGATGAAGTTGATTACATAATCCCCATCATCATCCAAGGTAAGTAGGATTTCAAGGAGATCAAAGTTTTTGTTGATTATCACAACCTGAGCAATGCTTCTATTCATGATTCATTTCCAACTTCATTCAGTAACGAATTTTTGGATAACATTAAATGGAAATAAGCTTATTCATTTACAAACAGGATTTTAGGGTGTTATCAGGTGAGGATTGTAGAGAAGGATAAGAAGAAATCTACCTTTATGAATGAATGGGGATCATATGCTTATCATGTGATGTCGTTCAGCCTTAAAAATGCACCTGCATAATTTTATAGAATTGTTATTACAGATTTCCGTGATTATATACACAAGTTTTTGGAGGTCTATATGGATGAATAGAAACTTTACAGTATTTTAAAGAAGCATTCAAGTTTTTTGAGAATGATATTGATCGATGCAGGTAGCTACAAATATATCTTAACCTAAAGAAGTGCACATTTTTTGTACCTTTTGGAACTTTATTGGGGCATGTGTTTTGCAATACTAGTGTTTCAGTTGACCCAACTAGGGTTGCAATTATCCTCAACATGTGAGCTCCTATGTTAAACAACTCAAATCCACTTTTGGACACATAGATTATTATCGAAGGTCCATCCATAACTATGCTTTGATTACTGCATCATTCAAGAAGCCCCTAAATAATTCTAATCCTTTTATATGGACCTCTAAGTGAAATACTACCTTCAATACTGTAAAGCAAAAATTAGTGAGTGCCCCAATTCTAGTCTACCATGATTAGAATAAATAGTTCCATGTCCATATTTATGGTTCTATCATTACTCCCATTGTTATGCTTGAATAACATGGAGAAGGAAATTTGGACCATCCCATATTGTTTGTAGGTAAAAAAATATCCACTACAAACCATAACTACAGTATAACTGAGCATGAGACCTTAGAAGTGGTATTCTCCCTTCAAAATATCTACCACTATCTATTGGGCGAGCACTTCAAATCATTAGAGAACTATTGAGGTCTAAAATGGGCCTCAAAAAAAATTTGTATAAACAAAATCAACTTTATAAGGATAAATAGGATCCAATATGATCATGTCAACTATGGTGGATGATTCACTATTTATGGCGTAAAAAAGTAAAAATATTTAAAAAATAAAAATAAAAATTCTTCTTTTTCAACTCGTATTTTCAAGTTATCTCCCTACATTTCTACTCAAATTTCGAGCGGGAGCACTCATTGGATAAAAAATTCAATTCCTCATCCAAGGATTACCCATATTTCTTACTTTTGATTGACCTTACTACACGAAAAATGAGAAATACATGAACAACACGATTGAAATCTCATTTTTTCATGTATTTCTTATTTTTCTTGTAGTAGTTCCATCGAAAGTATACAACATGGGTACTCCTTGGATGAGAAATTGAATTTTTCATCCAATGAGTGCTCGCGATTGAAATTTGAGTAAAATGCTAGGGTTATAAGTTTAGAATATGAGCTAAAAAAATAGTTTTTCCCTTTTTCCCTCTAAAATTTAATGACATAATATATTCTTATTTTATTATTTCCACTATTATTTTATAATATTCCCTATGAGGCCCAATTCAGACCTCAAAATTTCTCTAATGTCTTCACAGATCATTCAACCTTCACTTATTTAGTCAACAAGCCTATATTGGAAGGGAGGATCTCTTGCTTGTTGCTTCTATTTCAAGAATTTTTGTTTGAAGTCATTTTGAAGCCTAGATGAACCAATATAGGGCTATACCTCCTTTTTTGCTCGAAGTTTAGTCTAGAGATGATCAACTTTCGGATGCAGACTCGTTCCGAATTAAAGATATTCTAGACTATCTTGATGACATAACATTCTTCATGACTACATGTATGTGTCATGAAAACTAATCCACAATAGGCATCTGGTAGTCAGAGAAATCAATTATTAGTTGATTAAAAGGAAATTATATAAGTCAAGCCTTGATAACATATTACGTAGGTGTGTTTTTACTCATGAAAGAGATGAAATTTTATAGGAATGTCATAATGGAGTTGCAGGAGGCCATGTTAGAGGAAAAGTAACTACCTGCAAGTTACTGCAAGCAAGGTTATGGTGGATGACTTTGTTTAAATATTCTAAGTAGTTTTCTAAGACATATGAAATTTTTTAGAGGGTTGGGAGACCTTCCTAGCGATATGAAATCCTACTACATCCTTTTCATGCATTGCAAGCATTTGAAAAATGGGCAGTGAATTTTATTGGACCCATCAACCCTCCTACACAACATTCACATGATAGATATATCATTACTACAACATATTATCTGACCAGATGGGTAGAGGTAGATCCTGTAAAAGGTTGTATCTCTATTACCACAGCTCGATTCATTTCTGAGAATATCATCACCAGATTTGGGTGTCTAAGAAGCCTCACTAGTGACCAAGGGGCACACCATTACTGATATTGTTGCAACATTAACCCAATAATTCCTTATTCAACATCATAAAAGTTCTTATCATCCTCAAGCAAATGGTACCATAGAAGCATTCAAAATAATATTTTAGAAAGATTTTACTAAGGTATATTATTAGAACCAGAATCATTTAAATGATAGAGTCCTTGATATACTTTGGGCATATATAAATACTACTAAAAGGTTGCACAAGTACACTCCATTTCAACTTGTGTATGAAAGGGAAGTTGTAGTCCCTGTAGAATTTCTTATTCCCAATTTGTATATTGTGCAAGCCACCAAGATGACCAATGATGAATATATTGCAAAAATTCTTTAGGAGTTATGGGAGGTTGATGAGTAGACGTTCTTAGCATACTACCATCAAAGTGTGGAGAATCAAAGGAAAAACACTTGACATGATCAACATATTAAGAACAAGTCTTTCTCTATTGGAAATTATGTTTTTCTCTATGAGAGTAAGTACTTAAAGCACCTTGGGATGCTTTAGATGCATTGGTTAGGACCTTTTATAGTTAAGGAAATTAAAGAATATGGAGTTGTTCAACTTGCACAACTTGAAGGTATGCTTAGATCTGGGTGGATGAATGGCACTCACCTAAATCCTTACTATGGTCCCTAATTATTTTATTATTCACTACTCCCTATCCGACAACAGAGAGTAGGTTTAGGTTAGATTAAGATAGTTTTTAGTTTTGTTCACTTACTTCCATTGTGTCAGTCATGTTTCTTTTTATTTCTTATGTTATATTGCAATTGATTGTGGTCAAGGAGGTACAATTGATGTGTCACATAATTATTGGTGGTTGTATATTCATTGTTTAGTGCCTATGTAGCATCATCCTTGCTTTAACGATCAAAACTATGAAGATGATTATAACTTTTTGAATTTTACTTGCTATCTTATTTCCCTTTTTACTTTGTCTCATCACTTTTCCGATTAACAATGTATTGTCATGTGATATGAATTTTTGATGAATATATATTTTCAAATCGAAATCAATCTTTTCTGTTTGTCTTCACCCACATCATTCAATGGTTAGATGAGTAATTTATTATTAGCATTTGATATGCGATTCTATAAAAAATTAGGTTTCCCATCATTTTTTAGTTATCTATTTTTGAGTATTGCTCAAGATTCATCCATGACATCTAATTCTATGTCTCTTGTTACCCATTTTTACCACCATCCCACTATGTGTCAAGTATATTATCATAAATTTCCAACCATGGGTTGTTCTGTCAAACGTACAATCTAGTTTAATTTTTCTGATCTGTGTGTTTAGCCTTTAGACAATATGTATGGCAAGTATGAGAAGGTTATCCTTTTAGATAACAATTTTATTTATGGTGATTTATTCGTTGGGTTAAAACATAAAGTATATATGGATTGTAGGCCCATTATCTCCAATAACAATTCCCCTCATGTGAAACCAACATTTGATAAGTTGTACGAGTCCACATTCCCTATGCAGTGACACGTGCCTACATTTGAAACTACTGGTGAAGTTGATTGATGCATGAAATTCATTATCATCCATATTTACAATGGGTCCCTATGGCTTGACAAGGAATACCCAATCCATGTACATGACATCCACAATCTGACGCAATTATCTATGGAAGGGAAGTATGTCTCTGTAACAGTCCAAGGAGGGGTTAAGAAAAAAAAATATATGAACCTAACAAACTTAGATCAGAAATATGGCACCAAGCACAAAGGATGGGGATATTCTATTGACCCAATCAACAATTCCCAAGTCAAATTTGTATGCCATTTGATCATTAGGAAGATTACTAAGAACTATACGAAGGTAGAATGTACTATGGAAACTATTTTCATGGCTGATTTATGTGTTCAAGGCGCTCAATTGAACTGGTGTAAGTATCTACTGGATGCGTTCTTTCATGCCTACGAGGAAGCTTATCAGAAAGGGGGATGTTTTCTTTATGGTTATTTAATTGTTTCTGTTGCCTTTCTTAAGTGGAAACTTTCTATGGGTCGTATTCTCCATGCCCCTTGAGAATGTAAATCTTTAGTCCTAACGTTTATGTTAAAAATTAATTAATGTAGAAATTAAATACACAAAATATTGCGGAAAATTAAATACAAAATGCATAAAACAAGAGAGACCTAGATATACATGGTTCACCCAATTTGGGTTACGTCCATAGAGAAACATCTAGTCCTTCTTTCTATATTATCTAGCAAAATGAAGAGATACAACCTACAACAGATCTATTTTAATTAACATAACTTCTATTTTCATATCATCCACCTAATGAATGACCTAGATTGACTATGAAATTCCATTATTTTACAAGGAAAATTTTCATCTATTTTTAGCTTTAGGGGCACTGCAACTGAATGCCCACTGGGGGGGGGGTTCATAAAAGTAACCATCACCCCCTCAGACCCCCTTGAAGGTGATTAAAAGGGTGACATTTTTTCCCAATTAGGAACAACAATCCAACGTGACTGAAACAAAAACCTCTGAATAATCATGAAGATAATCAAGATCCACATCCAACCGTTTAATCGTTGGAAAACCTTCTCTGACTACAAAAAATTTACTTTAATGATAATAGTTATGGCGCATGGTATCATTAATTGATTGAAGCCACTCAAATTATGTGAGTTCCTCAATTTTTTCTTGAAAGAAATGTCATCCAAGTTTAGTTCAACATAGACCACAACTATTGTTATGTGTGCCCTAAATACATAGATAAAGATAACTTTCATACATATATCCTTCCATTTTACCTATTTTAAGAGAGTTTCCATAGGGAGCTTATGAGTTGGTTTGGATTTCAACAACTCCAACATCCAGATGGAGTTGACTATTTCCTTAGTGGTATTACATTGAAATTCACCAACAGTTGGGTCATCCTCAACCTGCAAACACTAGAATTCACCACCATCTCCTACCTCTGATCCTAAAGATCATCAACCCCTTGTTAAGAAACTATAGTCTCACATCATTCTGCCTCTTGGATCCACTTCTACCCCTATCACAACTACACCTTCCACTAGTACTTCAATCCTTGATGCAGCCCCTTTACACACAAAACCCTTTCACCCCCTGTTCTTCTTAAGGAAACTGTTGGAACTCCTACTACGACAAAAATTACAACCACTCTTCCTTTGCTTATTGATTCAACAAACATGGTTGGTAGAACCTATCAAAACTCATTCAAGTTGATGATGATGAACCACATATGACCGCTACACCCACATTAATCATGGAGGAAGTGCAACCATCCACCATCCCCTATGCAAGCAAACCTCAAAGAGTGTATTCTTTGCAAGATAACGATACTCCGTATACTAAATTTGATGCATCCTCCACACATTTTTTTGATGACCCCATTGTTGAACGTCAACTAGATATCACCACTTTTTCTCCCACTACCAATATTTCATTTCCAAAATCATTGTTAGCCTCCATTAATGATCTAGAAATCTACCAACAATCCATAAAATCAATAGAAAAAGGAAACTCCAGAACCACCCAAGTAGGTCCATTTAGATAAGTATATTTCAAGAGATCAACCCTTGGAGACCAATCTTCCATCGACTGATATTATTTCTACAGAAGACTTCCAGCACTAGTCTTCTACTCGGCTATTTCAGTTCTAGATATTATTCACTATAGCTGGAAGAGTGGATGACCTTGCAAAATCATAAACAGTTAGAGATCCTTTAGAGTCATGAGCAACAATACAAGTAAATCACCCACCTTACACAAGCTCAAGGCTTAATGCAACAACAACATGCACAAGCTATCAAAGAGTGAGACTAGCCTCAACAACAAAAGGATAAAGTTGAGCAAGAGGTGGTAGACACTGAGGCCAAAATTATTCTTATGTGGCCATCATTGTTAGAAATGAGTTTCATGCTTCCCAAATACATATTGGCACATGAGCCACTCCAATTCTTAAAATTTCTCGAGAGTTTTTGGAACAATATCGTAACTGAGAACAAATCTCTTTAGAGCACCACTTTTTAGCTGTGGGAGATATTACCAGAACTCGCCACAACACTCATCCAATAGATTGATTGGGCTATCAAACAAGGTACCACTCTTCACTCCAAGCTACAGAAACAAATAGAAGATTCTCAAAGTATTTTAAGATAAGTGCAAGATTGGCAAGGCCTTCTCACAAAATGAAATCAATTAGTCTACAAGTTGCAAGAATGAGTTAAGAACCTAATGGATGATGCTCTTTCCATTATTGGTCCTATAGAGTAGAAGAGGATCTTTGAAGAAATTTCCCAGAAATATTCTTAGATTACTCCATTTGAGGAAGAATCACACAAGGCAAAATAAACTATTTGGGACCTCAAGCCTATCATCCAAGAGAAGTACCTACACCTATATTGTCCTAATTTAGATGATTATACTCAATGAAATGCATTGATTACAACCCGAAATGAGAAACTAGATGCTAATATGACCAAATTTTTTTTTAATTAGAATTCAAGCATGATAAGGACCTAGAAATACTATTTGGATATGTACGATTTCTTTAGCGGTAAAGTTTTACAAGTTTTTCCTGTGTTCGGTCCTTTATTTGAATGTGAAAGATATAAGTAGGCAATTCAAGGAGTATAAATAGATGATCAGGAAAAATATTGACCAAGTGAGCAAGGAAAATATTGGCTCAAGGGTGAGCAAATAGGCTACGATCATGGTCTATTGGGTCTTTCATATTTTTGACAAATTTGGTCAGAATATTGTTGTGGAAAATAAGTAGCAAAAGCTGCAAAAGAGCATAGGTAACTTGGTCATAAGACAATAATGGAAAGAAGTAAATGAAAAGTAGAGGACCGAGTGGTTATTTTGGAATTATCCAAGTCTGCAAGAGAAGGACCGAGTTGTTATAGTTGAAAGAATAACATGAAAGTGGACCAAGCGAGTGTGAAGTGGATGGATCTCATCAAAGTGGTTAGGTTTTACTCTATCAAGTGAGTGCGAGTTAAAATTGACACGATGAATGGACTAGAATATATATAGGTTTGTAAGGTGAGCAGTGCAACAAAGAGAAACAATAGGAAACAGTTGTCATGCTGCCGAAATTCAATATCACTCTGCAATTCCCATTTTTTTGTATTTGATTGTGTTGATATGTTAATATCCAATGTAATGGCTTGTATCTTCTTGATAAGCATATGTTGGATATTGTAGCATGAGCTTTCGCTCTTAGAAAATATAATAAATAGATTTGTTATAGGTAATTTCCTGTGTTGTGCATGTGAATGTCTCCATTTATTTTTTATTTTGTTCTCTGAATGTTGTGCAATGTACAAAATCTCTATTTATTTAATCGATGAAAGACGAAATATATATATGACAATTATATTCACTTTTATCTGAAAATAAACAACACCTTCTAAATTCTTCACACGGCGCAGATGAGAATTTCTTCCCTTCTAGAGGATTGCATATGTCAACATTATGCTACACTACGATAGACTTTTGTTGGGACCATGTGCTAGAACCATAGGTCTTTGTAATAATTTTTCACCAACAAGTAACTCATGGAGTTGATAACATATTGTAAGAAGTATCTATGTCATATTAAGTAGACTCCACAGGACATAAAGGTCACTCATCTCATATGCTCTAAACAAAGCTAACAAAATGGTTTTAGCATTGACTGAACCAAGTATAAGGTGAGTACAAGGCCCCTCTGATGTAAACTAAGAGTTGATAAATTTGTGGAGTCTAGGGGAACCTTGGTTGCCAACATGATGATGAGAAATGTATGTGTTGTTGGCTCTAGTATGAATAAAAACAAAAATCCTAGTCCCAAAGTGTATTGAATGATATGGGCACCAAAATGTAATGGAGGGAATTGACGTTGGGGTGCCCATATGAGGAAGGCTCTAACACTTGATATATGACCATGCCATTCAATCATATTATGGTGCTCATGTCATTCAATTCCTTATGGGATTAGGAAATGAATATGGGGTGCCCATATGAGGAAGAACCATATTAGTATCATAGAAGGTTTCTTTGGGAATTTTGGGGGCAGTTGTAGGGGATTCTAGAACCACTTTAAGTAGGGAGTTTTCAAGCCTCAACCATGGTTTATTAACCTATTCATATTAACCTTCAATATCTGGTAGAGTACATATTTGTGTGGATGAAAGTGCAAGTTGTGGATATAAGCCATGATATCAATCTCCTCATGGAAGCCATAAACAACAAGCCTAGGTTGAAAAAAGAGGATAGAGGCTCCAACTCAGAGGTTAGATTAAAAGGAAAACTGGGAAAATTTGAGGATCCTAAGAGGGATTCAAGGAGAGAATCCAAAAAGGAGTATCCAAGTTTGAGTGTCATGAACCATTCATAGTCCCTCTTTAATATGGAAGAAAAGGTCGAAATAAATCTATATCAAGGTAAGACCAATGATTTAAAATTAAATCACTTGTTGCAACAATTAGAACTTTAATTTAGAATTCACAACATAGATGAGTAATAGAAAATATCATTTTCTACTTTGAATTTAGAAGTCTATGCCCTAACCTGGTGGAAATGCATACAAAGAAACCTAGGTTGAAGGGTGAGCCCCTAGTAGCTAACTGGAAAGATATTAAAACCCTCATAAACTCTCAAGCCTAAATTATTAGGTATATAGAGGACCAACTTATCTAGTGGAATTACTTCAAGTAGAATAGAGGGTGGATTGTACTAGAGTGCATCATTGAATATATGAAGATGTACATCAAGTTAGATATTTATCACAAGAGCTTAGATGTAATCCTTAGATATTTAATGGGTATACATAGCAATCTAAAAAAGAAAATGATGTTGTTGAAGCCAATAATAATGGATTAGGCTTATATATAGGTATAACACCTATATAACATAGGCCAATAGAAAGGGAAGTCAAGTGATCCAATACAAAAAGAGTACCATGAGGCTTCCAAGTTAGTGAAGAAGAAGTGGAAAGGGGAAAAGGAGAGGAAGAAAATAACCTTTATGCATCAGGGCATGGATCCTAGAAATCATTTCAAATGCTGCAACATAGATGGACACACAGAGAAAATGTGTTGGAAATTGCATCTAGAGCTAAACCCAAAGAACCAGAAGAAGGATGACAAGAAAATTAATCATATTTCCATGGACTTGAGAAATAAAGTAGAAAAATGATTTGACATGAATGATAATATTTTACATAGATTGATGTAAAAGGAGGTGAATTTGAATAGCCTTCATCATTCAGAAGAGAAGGACATGACCAAGTTCTTTGACATTATCATATAGGTCAAGAAGACCAATATCAATGCCATGTTCAACTCAAGTTCATAGAATAATCTCATAGTAATGAGTTTGGTCAACAAAATTGGAGTGGGGGTTGAATATCATCCTATCCCATATCCATTGGAGTGGCTAAATAAGGATGTAGAAATTAAAATAACAAAATAACGTAGGATAAAATTTCCTATCAATGCCAATTTTATAAATGAAATAGAATTGGATATACCTCCACTTGGTATATGTGGATTTTTGTTTCATATTCCTTACATGTATATGGTGCATGAAATGTTCATGTAGAGAGAAACAATACCACCTCATTAAGGATGGACAATCATTCATCATCAACATATAGAAGGGAAATTCCAGGATATCACTAGTAAATTCCAAATAAGCTAAAAAGTTGATCAGTTCTAGAAAGAAATATATTTTACTATTTTTAAGAGAAATAGTCTAGTGAGGAGTCAATAAGGCTAAAGGAATCCTTAGAGGTGTGTACAAAAGAATAAATATAGCACCTTCAAGGGTTTATCCATGCATACAATGAAGCGTTCTAAGAGTGTAAAGATTTACCACCCAAGAGAGATATAGAGCATGATATCCAATTGTTGCTAGAATATCCATTTCACAAGATTGGGTTATATATAGTCCATTTTCTAAGCATGCAAAGTGAAGAAGATATTGTAGTAGTTGCTAGAGAAAGGTGTAATTTGAGTTTATAGAAATATTTTTGGAAAAATCACGTCAAAAATCTTTGCTGACACATTTCAAACAAACGAGTGTGGTTCATCGTCACGACAAGTTGAAAAAAACCAGATCATGGCTACATGTTAAATAGGGATGGCAGATCTTCCAACAGTTAGGTTTGACTGGAAAAATGACTATATTAGACTCGATTGGAGCAAGGCCATAATGGATTAAGAAATGACTATATTTGGTTGGTTAAAATTATTTAATTATAATATTATTATTAATGTATTAGTGTAAAAATATTAATATTTTATAATGCCATTTAATACCTTTTTTGGTTCTTCTTGAGTTTTATAAAAATTGAGTCATATGTTATATATTAATAGTACGGACATAATATTATCCTTAATATTAATAATACTACATATTATTAAATTATAACATTATAATAGCAGTAAAACTTTTATCAGTAAGGTTTTGGGAAACTTCTTAATATAAATTTATTAGTGAAAACTTACTACTTAAATCTAAATAATAATCTTATAATCGATAATATTAACCCATTCAATTAGTTGTGACAAGGGAAATTTTAATTATAATAATATTATCGATGTATAATATCAATATTTTATAATGTTATTTAATATTATATATCGATAATATTTTTATAAACTCAGATTATGGATCACAGAAGCTTAAATTCGAAAAAGGTGTAATTTTTTAATTTAGTAGTTCAGTGACAAATTTCAATCACTCGACTAGATTTTCTTTTCAAGAGGACCAATTTTGACTTTTGAAGCACTCAATTTGGTCAAGGGAAACTATATTTTTGAATTGAAGCCCACAATGTCACATTTGATCAGGTAGGCCCTAAAGAAAATTTGTCACCCTTGGAAGCCTATAAATACAAGTCAGGTGACCATCATTTGGACACCATCATCAAGCATCTTCTTCTCTCTTTTTTCTGCATAGATCTAAATTTTGGTTCATACGAGTCTAAAATTGCAGGGTCAGAAGCTTGGACATGTGATTATGGTTTTTAGTTTCAAGATGTAGGGTTGACTCAAAAAAAATTCGGTTATAATCACAGGAACATAGGATCGTCCATGCGGTTGAGGCATATCAATGGCATGCATAAATTCCTCCATGTGGTTGGGATCTAGGGTTTTAGTTTGACAGTTGATCACAATTGAACAAAGTTGAACACAGATCGGGAAAGCTAAATTGATATGAAATGATCATAAACTAAAAACTGATGTAGAAGTGATTAGCCATTTATGATTTGTATGTTAGCTAAAAGTGCAGAAATTGAGGAAAGCTGCTTGAGAAGAAGACTTTACGATAGCTGATTAAACATAAAATTGATGCATAACAGAAGTGAAAATAGTAAAAACATAGTGATACCAGACAACAAGATTGATGACAGAGTTTGTCCGTGAATGACTACGTCTCCGGGTCCGCTTTCAAGATGGGCGACCATTTTTATTAGTAATAAGAAGAAGGTGTTGATTACATAGGGATTTTATCAGTCTGAATGTGCATGCAGGCACTTATGATCACTCTCATCATATAGCCCTCTAAACCAGCTTTCCAATGACTCTTATGGGTTCCAATTCTGACTCCAAATACTCCCGTAACACTGAAAACAAAACTACCTATGACTTGCAGAATCTGCAAACAAAATATCAAAACCACTCGTAGTCTCCTTCAATGGACAAAACTTCCTCTTATAGGCTTGTGGATACATTGAAACCTCCTTGGGCTAATTACAAGATGAATTGGTTGCTTCGAGATGTGTTTTTAGAACCTCGGTCTAGGTGGGAATTGACACCTAAGGTAGGTTGCATGGTCCTCGCATTACTTGTTTTACAAAACTAATCAAAAAAACCCAAAAATACTTTGTATTAAACATTTAACCACTAGCTGGCAGCTAACCTGGTGGAAAGAGTAACAGTTTGCATGTGATGAGGGTCAATTTGACCATCAGTCCTTTGGATGGATGACAGTTGTTGTCAACTACCCATGTGGTTCCCGCATTGACCACTACACCCGTCATATGTTAACTTTCAACTTTGCAGTTATGCTAACAGCCATCAACAAACTCTGCTAACTTGCTAACCTTCGATGATGACTACTAGCCGTAACTGTTAGCACCTTTAACCATTCATGTGAAAATAGTTCCCGCTGCGGCTAACTCCCTGACAACGCAGTGAAAATATAACCTGTTCACATGCTGATGGTCCTCGTTGGTGGTTAACCGTAACTCCAACTGAAAACAGTGCAGATTCAACCCTCGCAGTTATATTCCATCTGCTCATATGTTACAGTTCTGACATGGTTTATGAATCTATGGTTAGGGACTGTATTGGTTATTATCTGTAATGTTTTTGTTTGTTAAAAAATATTACATATGCCCGAGGTTTGATAAAATTTTGGTTTTAGGGTTTTTAAACATAGGTTTATGTGATGCGATAAGACTTTAGAACTTAGGAATTAGGTAATAGGTTTTAGGTATAGATTTAAGGTTTGATAACCATTTGAATGTGATGGTTAGATTAGGACTTAGGCATAGGTTTTGGACTTAGATGTAGATTAGGGTTTAGTATATGAAACTTTTCAACACTTTTTACAATCTTTCGTCACTAAGTGACATTAGTGATATTTGTCGCATGGTGACATACCAATCAATATCGTCGACACAAACGACAGTTGCAATGACAACTTGACGACGAACCATATCGAACCTCTACAATGAATGACATCCACGTCGAATCCAAATCCTGCGAGTCGAAGAACAAGACACATGTCATCGACCAATCCTGGCAGAACTGTCAGTGAACTCATGTCGACAACCATGCGCTAAACCATCTCTATTGAACGCTATGAAAACCTATTACCTGAACAACCTGATCCGGAACCAACATTGTCGAAACTAAACTGAATTGATGATGACACTGAACACTGATGACAACACTTGAAAACCTGCTCAACTGAATCAACGAAATCCTCTTGGATCATCCCTATCCACTTGAAAGCTTTTGGACCACAAAAGTTTGACTAAAAAATTAGTCAATTAGTGTAGAACTCCCTCTCTTTCCACCTTGACCTGACGATGTACCAATACATTCGATCAATCACCTGCAAGTGATGACCCTGATGATCCTAACCATGGCACTTTTCGAGTCGGTGACCTGTTTCATCCATTTGCAGTATGAACAACTTGCGACGATGGGAAAACAACCTGTTATCAACATGGCAATTGAATTCTTTCCATGACAAACCATGAGTTAGTGATTCACAATCTTTGGAAACAATCTCTACTGGACATTGTTTAATACCATCAACATGAATAAAAAATCTATTTTTTTAAAAGATAGACACAAGCAAAGATGATCTTGACATCAAACCAGCCACTTGATTAAACATACTTCCTGCTTCTTGATTACTAAGTGAATTTGCTGCAATGAACCTATCCAACTGTAAGGTGAAATTTGCTGCAACTTAGTTTGTCTTTGAAAGTATTGATTTAATTATTGATTTGTTTGAATCACTTTTCCTTCATTCATTAAATTATGTTTCCATTGATTAACACTTTTGCCTGATGCATAAGTTTCCCTTAGACACTTTGACACTTCTTTAAAAAAGGCTTGGATATGAAAACAAAGAGGTTTCTTCTCCACTTGAAAAGAGGTTTCCAAACTATTTGAAGCATGCAATGGTGACACAATACAAGAGAAATTGAACATTGACTTTCCCCAATATTGACCTGTATCTCTGTAACTGAAAATAAAGATACCATCTGAAACAAGTCTCTGATTAGACTCACATGTACCATTCCTTATAATACACTGCTGATGATGATAGTTTATAGAATTCAGTTGAATGAATGAGTTGAGAGTCATTTTGTCTTTAAGAAGATGTTCATAGGATATAAAATGTATCTCATTTTGGTTATCCTGTTTATGAATAAGATTTCTTAGAAAATCATTAACCACCTTAACCAATTGATCTATAAACTGAATCTTGCACTCTGAACAATCATCCTTACGTTTTTCCTTAATAAATATGAGTACATATTTACTTGAACTTATTAAATTTTTAACTTGATTTGTAACAATTAAACCCAAGTTTGATTTGACTTTATATGCCCTAACAATAAATTCAACCCCTTCTTTCTTTAGGTGATATTTATGTTCTCTTCTCTAAAACACTACATCTCTATCATAAAGATAAGGACTTCCTAAGACAACTCCACATATGTCTACTAGGACCACATCTAACTCCACTTCATTAATGTAGTTAGATGTAATTGCAAATTTTAACCAACACTGCTTTGTGACATGTATCTGTGTTGATTTATTAAGCCAACCTAATGGGTATGTTCTCGAATGATTCCGTGTCTCTAATCCCAATTTATTAACTATATGTTCAGATATTAAATTTTCTTGTGATACACTGTCATTCATTGTTTCAATCTTTTTATTCTTAGAAGTTATCCTTATGTTAAACAATTCAACTCTTTTATTCTCATGTGAAGGATTTATGTTTGAAGAAGATGCAATAGTTTTCTAACTTGAATCAGTGCCAGAAGTTTTACCTGTCGTAACCATGGCAGTTATCCTCCTTTCATCACCTGAATCAGAACCTAGATCTTGCTGGACTGCTACAATGGCCTTCTTTTCATCCTTGTCCTTAAGGAACCTTTTGGGCTTAAGTTCTGGATGAAGTTTCTAGCACTTCGATTCATCACGACCGATTTTCTAGCAATGAGAACAAGTAGGTCTTTCCTTCTGAACGATCACTGATTTCTTTCTCTTCGAAATGTTCTTCCCCTTACTGTCACTGGAATATTTGGTTTCCAACTCTTTGGATGACTATGATGAAAAATTGAATGGTCTTCCACCTGATTCAATATGTATGGCTTGAACACACACCTCATCAAAATCATCAGGATTAAACATCAATAAAGTATGCTGTAAATATGAATGTAAACCGTCGATGTATTTTTAACAAAGTTTCACGTGTATCCAATGAAATACCAAGCGCCAATGCTTTCTTTTTGAATTCCTAAGTAAACTCCTAAACACTCTATCCTTTACCTTGCCTTAGATGCTATCGATCAATAACAGCTTGCTGCATGTATCCTAAAGGATAGAACTGTTTCGTAAGAGATTTTAAAAACTTAGACCATGACGAGATGACTTTTCCTTTACACTTTACATCTATCTAAGTTTTACTTTCCCACCAGATTAAAGTGGTTCCCCCCATTCTAAGTGTAGCTAATTGAATTTTAGTTTTATCGCTAGATATGTTTTGAATGTGACAATACACTTCTAACTGCTTAATCCAATTATCTAGCTTTTCAAGATTCATTTTGCCATCATAAATACGTAACTCAAATTTCACATCAAGTTTCAAAAGAGATGTTTTCTTAGGCATATTTTCCGTTTTAGATTCTGCACTAGAAGAAGAAGAAGAAGAAGAAGAAGAAGAAGAGGATGATGGAGATGATGGAGGTGAAGGAGGTTTGTAAGTCTTCCCTTTACTTTGTTCTTCTTCGATGCCTTTGATGAAGAAGCTGCATCTCTTGCCTTCTTGTCTTTGTACAATTCTCCCAACATCTGCTACATGGTTAAGAACACCTGCTGAAGCTGTTCTTCACTAATATTAGTTTTAGTGATTTCACCTACATCAGGTCCTAACATGGTCGATTTATGTTCGACTCATCGCTTTCCAATATCTGGATCGATCTGCTCAAGGATTCCTTCTCCTCGTTGTGACTTTGACCTTCTTAAAATTAAATGGAAAATTCTACAAATTCAACCTACTTCAATACCAAATTATATCATTTGAAATGATCATAAACTAAAAACTGACGTAGAAGTGATTATCCATTTACGATTTGAATGTTAGCTGAAAGTGTGGAAATCAAGGAAAGATGCTTGAGAAGAATACTTTACTACAACTGATTAAACATAAAATCGATGCATAACAGAAGTGCAAATACTAAAAACGCAATGATACCAGATAGTAATATTGATGACGGAGTTCGTCCCTGATGGACTATGTCTCCGGGTTCGCTTTCCATATGGGTGACAGTTTTTATTAGGAATGAGAACAAGGTGTTGATTACACAGAGATTTGATGAGTCTGAATGTGCACACATGCCCTTCTAATCCCTTTCATCAGATAACCCTCTGAACCATCTTTCCAATGCCTCTTACGGATTGCAATTCTGACTCCCGATGCTCCCGTAACACTGAAAACTAAACTGCCTATGACCTCCAGAACCTGCAAACAAAATATCAAAACAACTCCTAATGTCCTTCAATGGAAAAAACTGCCTCTTATAGGCCTGTGGATACATTCAAACCTCCTCAGGCTGATTACAGGATGAATTGGTTGCGTCAGGATGTGTTTTTAGAACCTTGATCTAGTTGGAAATTGACACCTGATGTAGGTGGCATGGTCCTCACATTACTTGTTTTACAAAACTTATCAAAAAAAGCCAAAAATACTTTGTATTCAACATTTAACCACTAGCTAGCAGCTAACTGGGTGGAAAGAGTAATAGTTTGCATGTGATGAAGGTCAATTTGACCATTGGTCCTTTGGATGGATGACAATTGTTGTCAACTACCCCCGTCGTTCCCACATTGACTGCTACACCTGTCATATGTTAACTTTCAATTCTGTGGTTATGCTATCAACCATCAACAAACTCTGCTAACCTGCTAACCTCTGAAAATGACTGCCACCGATAACTGTTAGTGCCTTTAACCATTCATGTGAATATGGTTCCCGTTGCGGCTAACTCTATGACGGTGCGGTGAAAATCTAACCTGTTCACATGTTGATGGTCCCCATTGGCAGTTAACCATAACTTTGACTGCGAACAACACGGATTCAACCCTTGCAGTTATATTCCATCTGCTCATATGTTACAGTTCCGACGTGGTTTATGAAGCTGTGGTTAGGGACTGTATTGGTTATTATTTGTAATGTTTTTGTTTGTTAAAACATATTACATATGCCCGAGGTTTGATAAAAGCTTGGTTTTAGGGTTTTAAACATAGTTTTATGTGATGTGATAGGACTTTATAACGTAGGACTTAGGTAATAGGTTTTCGGTATAGATTTAGGGTTTGATAACCATTTGAATGTGATGGTTAGATTAGGACTTAGGCATAGATTTTGGATTTAGATGTAGATTAGGGTTTAGTACATGAAAGTTTTCAACCCTTTTTACAATATTTCGTCACTAAGTGACAATAGCGATATTTGTCCCATGATGACATACCAATGCATATCGTTGACACAAACCACAGTTGTGACGACAACCTGACGGCGAACCATATCTAACCTCTACAACAAATGACACCCATGTTGACTCCAAATCTTGCAAGTCAAGCGACAAGACACATGTCGTCGACCAATCCTAGTGGAAATATTGATGAACTCATGTCAACAACCAAGCACTAAAACATATCTACCAAATGCCATGAAAACCTATTACCTGAACAACCTGATCCATAACCAACACTGTCGAAGCTGAACTGAACTGATGACGACACTAAACACTGATGACAACACTTGAACTCCTGTGCAACTGAATCAACAAAATCCTCCTAGATCATAAATCTGATCTATATTGTTGTTGGGATCATATCTCTCATATTGTTTGGTTGATATTATTGCATATTTCTGTATGGAGTCATTGTACTCTCTACTAAACATTTTATGACAATCTAATAGAAGAAGAATTACAAAGGGTTCCCCCCTTGCGGGGTTTTTCCCTGGTCATTGACTAAATTTGGTGTATCTTGTTTATGTGTTGATTTTCTCCTATTGTCATTGTCTTACTTTTCTATCTCTAGTTACTATTGATTGATGAAAAGTAATAATTGGTATTGATAAATTGCTAGTTGAATAGTTGAATAATTTGAAACAACATATAGTAGTGTAAAATTAACAAGGTATCAGAACTAAAGTGAAGGACAAGCTGAAAGGAGACAAGAGTTGAAGCAATCATATTTGAAAAGTAGAAGGAGCCTACCTAATTAAGTCAAGGTGTCTTCCTCTTTCTTTAAGGATAATGAGAAGCTGGGTGACTCATCTAATTTTGTTTCTTGGAAGATCAAGTTGGAAATCATAGCTGAAGACAATGATGCTTAGGAATACATACAAGGAAATGTACCTGAGCCTCCATAGAATTCTTCTGTTGTCGCCAAGAAAGAGTAAAAGAAAGGTGAGTTAAAAACAAAGAAAGTTATAGCTGATGATTTACAATATCATTTACTTGCATATGTTGGAAAACTGAAAATGTATAAGGACATGTATGATAATCTAGTTGGCATCTATGAAATCAAAATTTTTAAATAAATCATCCCCTTGAAAGATAAAATCAAAGATATGAATATGAATAAAGGATAGTTTGTGCAATCTTACATTATGAGGATATCTCGTCTTAAAGATCAATTTCAGAGAGGTGGAGAAAATATGCATTACAGGAAATTTGTCATTGTGACCCTTAGAGGTCTATCTCCTATTTGGCAAACCTTCATTAGCACTATAAGCAGTAACAATGTTATCCCATCATTTGATGAACTCGTTGGAAATATCACTCAAGAAGAATCAAGGATTGTTTCTAGAGGAAGGATACAAAAGCATGAAAAAGGAGAACCTACTACATTCATCACTCATAACAAGAAAAATAAGGGAAATGGAGGTCCATTAAATTCATGGAAGCCTCCTCCTCGAAATTTAAAAATAAGGAATGAAAGAGAAGAATCACACATTGAATGTTATAATTTTCACAAGAAAGCTCAATATGCTTGATATTTCCCTGAGAAGAACAATGGTCCATGCTACAACACCAGAAGAAACAATAATAGGTTTAACAATAAAATAATAAAAGATTATCAAAGGAATAATCCTAGTGGAAGAGATGATAGAAGAAGAAAAGACACTCCAAGTGATCATGAAAAAGACCACCATCCTCAAAAGAAGTCAAGAAACACCAGGTATGAAAATAATGTTTCAAATCACTCTAAATATATTCTTCTTTCTACACTATCTAGTTCCTCTCCTCCGAATACTTGGGATAATTAGTTAGATAAAAGTGTGGCCTCTTATCATTCCTCTAGGTATAAGGAAGTTCTCTCTAATTTGGTGGAGAGGGAGCCAAGTTTGAAAATTATTCTTAGAGACAACTCCAATCATCTCATTAAAGGTTTTGGGTCTATTAAATTTCATTTGAACTCTGGGGAATATATTTTATGTCATGATGTGATGTATGTGCCGAGATTGAAGAATAATTTGGTATCTATGTCTGCTTTGCAAGAAAAAGGGATGAGGGTTTCCTTCATCAAGGGGAAAACACTTACTTGGAGGGTGGGAACACCTATGCGAGATGCATTCACATTGGGATATAGAATTTAAGGACTTTATGGAGTCATTGAAAGAGCTCTTGTAACATTTTTCCATGATACTAACCATCAAAGCAAGCTATGGCACTAAAATTTTCTCATCTATATTATGATTCCCTTTTGAAATTAAAGAAATTGGTTTCTAGATTTCTCGATGTTCAAGCCCAAAACGATGGAATATGTCATGGATTTGTAAATGGAAGGAAGACAAGAGGACCATTCCTCTCTAGTGAGAATAAGACAAATGAAATCATTCAACTCATTCATTCCGACGTATGTGGTTTGATTCTCGTACACTCTCTTGGTGGCCACATCTACTATATTACCTTCATTGATGATTTATCAAGGAAGGCGTGAATATATTACTTCAAGCATAAGGATGAGTCCTTCAATTTATTCAAGAATTTCGAAGCTTTGGTCGAAAATCAAATAGGGAAGATGATTAAGATCTTTAGCTCTAAAAATGGAGATTACATCGCAAATGAACTCATATATTTTTTCGAGAAAGAAGGCATCAAGAAAGAGGTGATTGTGCCCTATAATCCCAAAAAAATTGAGATGCTGAAAGAAATAGCAAGTCTATTGTAGAGGCTTCCTAGGCCATGCTCCATGATCAAAATCTACCAAAGTTTCTTTGGGGGAAAGCAACTAATGCAACCATATATGTTCAAGATAGGGTTCCTCATCAAGCACTGGACAACAAGACTCCCGAAGAAGTATTCATGGTTGTCAATCCCGATGTTACTCACCTCAGTATATTTGGCTGCCCTGTATATTTTCATGTGTTGAAGAACAAAAGGAATAAGATGGAAGCAACCGAAAGAAAAGGCATATTTGTTGGATATTGTGAATATTCTAAAGCATTTAGAATATATATTCATTTTCAAAGGAAGGTTAAAATTAGTAGATATGTACCGTTCGATGAAGATTTTTCCCTTGGAAAATCATGGGACCTTCCTCCGCCTCCTCTTCCTGAGAAGAAGAATGATGATATGGATATTTTAGATGATCCTTCCATGCCTGAATTCGAGAGAGACATTTTTTATGATCCCATGGACTGCTTGGATCATGCTCCATGTGACCCTATTCCTAGGGAGAGGCCACTTTGGCTTCATGATACATTACAGGATGCCGAGAGACACATTCCCACAAGAAGATCATTTAGATAAAGAAAGAATACATGCAAGTACAAGGGATATGTTTTATCTATGAGTAATATGATTCATGTTGAGCCTCACAAATTTGACGAAGTCATGAAAGAACAGGTTTGGAAGGATGCTATTATTGAAGAATATGAATCAATTATGAATAATGACGTATGGGATGTTGTGCTAAGACCAAAGGGAACATTTCTGGTGACTTTAATATGGCTATTCAAGATCAAACATGGAGATGATGGAAGTATTAATAAATATAAGGCAAGTTCTAGGCTCAAGGATTCTCCCAGAAGGAGGGAGAATATTATGATGATGTATTTTCTCTTGTGGCTCGATACATAACCATTCATTCAATAGTTTCCCTTACTGTAAGTCAATGATGGACTCTTCAACAGATGAATGTGAATATAGAATTACTTCATGGAATTTTACAAGAATAACTCTACATTTAGCATTCAAATGGATTTGAATTAGAGGATTGAAAAGCACATGTTTGCAGGTTGACTAAGGAATTGAGTGGTTTGAAGAAAGCCCCCAAAACATGGTACGCCTACATAGATAGTTACCCGATGAATATTGGATTCATATGAAGCAATGTCAATCCCAACCTCTACTTCAAGGTGGTCCAAGGTATGCCATTGATTTTGGTTTTATATGTTCACGATTTCTTTATGACAGGCAGTGAGCCCCTAATGATCGAGTGTAAGAGGAAACTTTCCTCTGAATTTGAGATGAAGAACCTTGGACTCATGCACTACTTCCTAGGCCTTGAGGTGTTTTAAAGGTTCGATGAGATCTTCCTTTCATAAGGAAATTTTTTCATGAAGTTGTTAGAAATATTTAGAATGATAGAATGCAAGTCCTTAGCCAAACCAATGGAAATCAATTTCAAGACACTATGTGGAGAATCTGCAGGACCTGATTTCATGAATCCATCCGACTATAGACAGTTGATTGTGGCTCTAATGTTATTAGTAAACACTCATCTAGACATATGCTATTCAGTGAAAAGATTAATCTAATTCATGATTGAACCTCTCCATTCACGTTGGGTTGCTACCAAACACATTTTGAGATATTTTCATTGGGCGATCACCGTTGGTATGAGATATTATGCTGGAGATGTTCTACTAGATGGATATATCAATGTTGACTGGGAAGGGAATGTTATTGAAAGGAAGAGAATTTCTGGATGTTGTTTTAGCCTTGGATCTACCATGTGTTTAGTGTGGAGCTTTATTATCTTCTTGATTCAGAGCTATTGTTTCAATCGGGTGTATACTTGAGGAAGACTATAGACCCCTCCACATCGAGGAGACTACCCCCCTTGCGGGGGTCCACGGTTGATTATCCCCTTGACTAGGGTCTATCAGGGATTCGACGGAAGTTCCCACAAAGCTAAAAATAGAGGAAATTTTTCCTCCTAAAATATTTTAATTTCATAGCCAATTTGGGTCATTCATTAGGTAGATGATTTGATGGTAGGAGTTATGTCAATTTAGGGTTTTTTCCCTAGAAGGAAACCCTTGGTTTATATGAGGGAATTGTATTGCGAATGTCTTTTATTATTCTGAGTGAGAAAGAGGGAGGAGACTATATGAGAGCGAAGAGGAAATTACAACCGATCTATTTTATGTTGTATGTCTTCATTTTGCTGGATAATATAAAAGGAAGGACTTGTTGTTTCTCCGTGGACATAGCCCAAATTGAGTGAACCATGTATACCTATATCTCTCTTGTTTTATGCATTTCCGTGTCTTTGTTTCCACAATATTTTGTGTATTTTATTTCTCCATTAATTAATTTCAAATACCATGATATTTTGGATGAGTAGGAAATAAAAGTCTGTAGCATTGAGTACCGCAGAGGCAAAATATATTGCCCCTAGCATGGGGAGTTATGAAGTGGTTTTGTTGAGAAAGCTCTTTAGAGAGATGTTTAAGAGGATCCTAAATAGTACAGTGATATATTGTCACAACAAGTACAAGAACATAGAGATTTGATATCAATACATTCAAGACATGGTACAAAGAGTAGTTGTTAGAATCCATCACATATCGATAGGAGTAGATTGCAGATATTCTCACTAAGGCTTCGTCGAAGGGGAAGTTCTTGGTCTTCAGAGAGAAGCTTTGGTTGATGGATATGACCCCTCAGATGAGCGGTATCATTGATCGGGGACATTGAGCCCATTATTCACCCCTGTCTGAACTCACAGGGTGGGGAATTTAGATGAAGGGCTCCTCGGGTTGAGGGATTTCTCGATAATAGGGTATCACCTCTATTTATCACCCATAGAGTGGAATATGTTTCTCCCGTATTTTGGTCTAACAGAGTATACCCTAGTTTGCATCATACCTAGAAGTTGGTCCTGTTGGGATTATAGCTCCACATTTCACCAATGGGTTGAGAGGGCTTGGGGGTGTGTGATCGTTACCTCTGGTAAGTCGAGTATCTCACCCAAGAATAATGATGCAAGGCGTTCTACAACATGGCTCTTGAGGGTCATTATTGGGAGGATCAGGAAGAAATAGGATGGATGAGATATTGTATCATGCCTAACGCTCGACATAAGGTGGAAGCCATATGTTTTGGGAAATTTCACACACAAGGAGCTATTGCTCCACAACCTTATAGCCCTAGCAAGGTTACCAAACATAAAATTAGATGACTAATTCAATTATAGATATAAATCCCAATCTAAGTGACCAAGCAGTCAATAAGGCATGTAGCCCCTATCTTGGGTTAGGAAAAAGGTATGATTTCTCTTCGTAAAATGCTTTATTTACCATTCATCCTTATACGATTATCTATGTTTATAGATTAAAATAAGGAAAATATCGACTAAAGTTGGATGAAAACATTTGGTGACAAAATAGGAAAATCTAACACATAAACTGATTTTTTGCTATCTTTGTGTGCAGAGATGCAGACTGGGCAAAACCCGTTCAGTTGACATAACAACACGAGGCCATAAAGCGGAAAAAATACAACATCTTTGGTAGACAAGGCAGAGGGAGATCAACGTCTTTGGTAGACAGGGCAGAGGGAGATCAGATTATGTATTGCGAAATCCTCAGGATCCCCTGATCATGAGGATTTGCTTTTATCTAATTACTCTTTATGTTATATATAGGGCCAAAAGGCAGTTAGAGACAGTTCATACATTGATAATCTGTAATTATTCTTTTTTAAAAATATACGCTGTTATCTCAGTGACTCTATAAGCTGTTACTTACATTAATGAAAGAAGGTTGTGTTACATACATATTCATATTCTCAGTTCTTATTAAGTGAAGGCTTCTGGCAACTTTGGGCCCGGTCACGAGAAGTTCTACTGCTCCCTTGTGTTATAGTCCTTATATTTAGTCTTTTCTATTGATTTAATGTTTAGCCATTGGTTATTTCATTTATCATAAAGATTCATGATATGGGTTCATATTGTTGTTCAATTAGATTCAGAGTGAAGCCGTGTGACATATTAAGTAATGCTTTGATTGGAATAAGTGAATTAGTGTTAATAGTAGATCGTTGCTCATTTCAATTGATGTTATCATAGATCTTAGAGATAATTATAATTAATTTCCACATATTACAATATAGATCATTTTCTATTTAGAAGTCATTTATTGCTATTTGTTGTTCAATTGTTGTGTGCTTTTCAATTACCGATTGCTGTTCAAATATTGTTGTTGTTCAATTGAGAATTGCAAGTTAATTTGGATTGCTATAGAATTAACAATGTTGTTCAATAGTTATAGTTTCTTTCCTTGATTGATTAAGTTAGCCTTAAGTCTATTTGAACAATTCCAAGTGTGATTCTTATTTCCATTCAGTTTCAATTGATTTCAGAACAAGTTGCACAGAATTGCAGAGTGTTTTGAGAGTATTTATTCCATAGATAGTTCTCTCTAGAATTGTGTGAATTGAATTGAAGAATTAGTCATTAGTTATTGCAATGATTCATCATTATATAACCTCTAGATTCATTGTATATACTGTGCTGACAATCTTCAGATAAAAAGACTTACCTCGGGTTGACAACTAATGTAGGGATTGAGATTGCCTGTAAAAAGACATCTTAGTGAGCCAACATTTTGGTGTTGTTGCCAGGGAGAGTGTTTCAAGTGATTGTTTTTATTTTTTCTATGAAAGAATTGGGTTTTAAAAATGGAAGGTAAGAACCTGTGTACCTAGCAAGTAAAGTGCTTGCTTACCTGCCCACTTTATAGCAAAATCTTAGAGGTTAAATAGGAATTTGTTTTTATGAATGACTAGGAATAGAAAAATAGAAAAAGAGTAGAATCCTCTACAGAAACCCACAAAACCCAAAGGATCAGTGAACCTTGGGAGAATGACCTTTATAGACGAAATCATAAGAATATTAGAGTCTCAAGCGTCAGTACGATTCCAGGCTATACCTAGAAAAGTTTCTACTGTTATCCCTCAAGCAGCAGGCTCACCATCTACAATTTATGCTGAGATTCGAATCCAAGTAGGAGGTTCGGAATAGAGTCTTCAAGATACAATAAGTTTACACTCTTATCCTCTACAAGAGGGAAAATATTGTAACCTAAGAGAAGGAAAAGGAGAAGCTAGTGGGGCTGCTAAGGTAGAAACACAACTGTCTGAACAAGGATCTCCTGAGATCCCAAATGTAGGTAATGCTGCAAAGCCAGCTCGGTTTGCTAAATATCCGCTTACTTCAGAAGCACCCCTTGAAGTCCCTGAAGATTATTGGCATATCTTTGACCAAATGGAAAATCAGCCACCCCAAGGTCAAACCTCAACATTAGAATACTCCATAGTTGACCAGGTGGCCAATGCTCCCATGAATGCTATTCCTCTGTAGAGCATCCCAAATTTCCAAGGGATGATCACAGAGGATCCTGATGCTTTCCTGTTTGAGTTTGACATCCTCTATAGAGGGCATGACTATACCACGGATCCCCAAAAGTTAAAACTATTCCCTTCCACTCTTAAAGGAGCAACTTTAAGATGGTTTATGGGTCTATGTGGGTGAACTATCAATTCTTGGGATGAAATGAAAACCTCCTTCCTCAAAAGATACCAGGACTATTGTAAAACTAGGGAACTAAAAGATGAAATTTTTAAGATGACTGCAAAAGATAATGGAATGCTAGAAGAATATGTAAAATGATTTAATTATAATTTGCAGAGGTCTCCACACACTTCCCTACCAAAAGAAGTCCTAAGAGCTATCTTAATTAAAGGAATGAAAGAGGAATGGGTAGAAGCTCTAAAATTCATGGGAAAAGGAGATCTTTCTCAGGAAGATTATGATGAAATTATTCATTTGTGTATCAGGTGTTCGTGGGGAAGCACACACACAGGAGAAAGAAGTCGAGATCCTAGGAGTAGAGGAAGCAAACCAAATATTGGAAGCATAACATGGATGGAGATCGATGACCTCCTGGAAGATTTTAAGACAGACATCCTAGGAACTCTTATAATATAGCTAGACGTTCTACAGGCTAAACAAAAACAGGTCTTAGTAGAACAAAATTTGGCCATCTTCTACCCACGTTGTTGAAAGAAGCACAACCAATGGGAATGCCTGTTAGACATGGTTCAGACGTGCACTATCTATACTAAAGATCATGACATTGGACAATGTCCATCATTACCAGGGTTGAAAGCAGTATTCAAAGAAGCATAGGAAGAACCTACAATGTTAAGCTAAACCTATAGGTATGTCATAATACGCATTCTTTCCTTCCTCCCATTTTAATCAACAATAGAACCTTAGGGCAGCCTGGCAAGGCCAATCATCCTACCCAAATTGGTAGAGCCCACCATTCCCTATGACATCCTAGCCAACACAATCTTTTCCAGGAAATGGCTAGCCGAATTCTCATTTTACTCCTGTTTGGCAAGGAAATCCCTATCAATCCTAGTGGCGTGCCTCCACCTCTCGAAATTCAAACTAGTCTACAAATTGGCAGCGACCTCTGGGGATATCCAATGTACCTATGGGGACAAGCCCTCAACCTCAACCCGCACTGTCAGCTCCATATACATTACAATGGAATTCTCAAACTCTTCTACAACCATAGTTACTAGCTCAACCGAACCTAAATCCTAATAACAGACCAGTCTAGTTGGCACAGATTATTGAAAACCTAGAGAATGAGATTGAGCAGAAAGAATGTAATGAGCTCAAATTGAGGTCAAGGCGTGTCATCACCCCTGAGAAAAAAAAGGACCAGCCTTCAATTGAAAGTGTAAGTCCACCTGTAAATAATACTAAAGCAAAGCAAGGGGAAGAGACAGATCAACATGATGACCCTGAAAAACGTATAGTCACTTCTCCTCCATTCCCCGAAAGACTAACGATACCTAAACTGATCACCTACCCTAATTTCGATCTTATAGGGGAGCTAAAAAATTTGTGTATTAAGATCCCTCTCCTCCAAGCCATTCAAGACATTCCCATCTATGCGAAAACAATCAAAGAACTGTGTGTAAGGAAGCCTGCGAGGAAGGTAAAAACCTCACCCACTATCCATGTTGTAGGAACCTTATCTGATTTACTGTTGGGAGAGGAAACTCCAATAAAGTATGAAGATCCTAGAAACCCCATAGTAATAGTTCATATATATGGCCACTCTTTTCCAAATACAATAGTTTATCTAGGAGCTGCCATTAACATCTTAACAACAAAAACTTGTCAAGCACTTGGTATTACAACCCTGGAACCAACCACCACTTTATTAGAACTTGCTGACCAATTGGTGGGAATACTAGAATAGAATTTACAAGATATCAAAGTTTCTGTTGACTTATGGGAATATCCAGTAGATTTCCTGGTTATAAACCCAAGGAGTCAGTTGGATGGGCATCCTTTGATTCTGGGCCGACCATGGCTGGCAACAACTGATGCATATATTAGCTGCCAAGAAGGCAGAATGACTATTATGAAGGGGGATTCTATAAAAAATCTTGTGTTATATCCTCCTACCAGGACAAGTTTTACCATTGTAAAAACATGTAAGCATCCACCAACGTACTTGGAAGTGAAAATCCATTCACCACTCATAGTAGCAGAGGCACTGGAATTTAAAGATCAAATGGAGGATGAATTTATCAATAATTTTATAAATCAGCCAGCTAATGTGAGTAATGTACAGTGTCATATGTTGAAAGAAATCCTTGATAATGAAGCCATGGAAGATCCACTGAAGGATACATATGACTAGCATATTCAAACAACTGCTTTTCATAACAACAAACTCGTTGAGATCGAGCTAGGAAAAGTTCTAAATATCAATGAGAATCTAGATAGTGAACAACAGAAGAGGCTTATCTAGGTCTTACAGAAAAATAAAGGGGCTTTTTCCTAGGATTATCCTGATATGAAAGAGATAGACCCACAACTATGTACACACCACATCTATATAGAGAAGGATGCTCGACCCATCCGACAGCCTCAACAGAGGTGGAACCCACACCTAAAGGACATTGTGAAAGAGGAATTGGAGAAGCTGCTGGATGTAAACTTTATTTATCCTATCTCGTAGAGTAAATGGGTCTCTCCATTGGTGGTCATCCCTAAGAAAAATGCGAAGTGGCGTATTTATGTAGATTATCAGGAGTTGAACAAGGCAACACAAAAATATCATTCCCCCCTCCCATTCATTGATCAGGTCCTTGATACGTTGGCAAGGAAGCAATTCTTCTCCTTTTTAGACGATTTCAGTGGCCACAATCAAATTCAGATTTCCCCTGAAGACCTGGATAAAACAGCCTTCACCTGTCCCTAGGGTACATTCGCATACAGGGTATTTCCATTTGGCTTGTGTAATTCCCCATCCATGTTCCAGAGAGCTATACTTAGCATCTTTGCTGATCTAATAAATGAAGGACTTGAGGTATATATGGATGACTTTACTCCATATGGGGATGACTTCGATCAAGCATTTCAAATGCTAGAAAAGGTCTTAGAATGATGCATTGCTACTAGGTTATGTTTAAGAAATTTCAAGTGTGACATGATGATGACCGAGGGCGTGATCCTGGGACATTATATCTTTGTAGCAGGAATAACGGTAGATCCAGTAAAAATATGTGTAATTATTTTACTACCTATCCCCTACACTCAAACAGAGGTACGTAGCTTCCTGGGATATTTAGGTTATTATCGTAGGTTCATTAAAAAAAATTCACATATTGCTACACCCATATATGCTCTAATTGGAAATGTTGATTTTAGTTGGTCTGACAAGTGTGACACAACTTTTGTACGTTTAAATAAACTAGTCTCAACAACATCGGTATTATGTGGAGCAAACTGGGAGCTACGTTTCCACATCTCCACGAACACATCAAATGTAGCTATAGGTGTTTTCCTCGGCTAGGATGAGGAAAAGAAACCTTATCCTATATATTATATTAGCAAAAATATAGCTTCTACAGAACTTAATTATACAGTGAAAAAAAAGAATTCTTAGTTTTTATTTATGCAATAAACAAATTTAGACACTATATAACCGGCTACCAAGTCTTTTTGTACACTGATCACTCTACCATTTGGTATTTAGCTAATAAACCGGTCATAAATGGTCGAGTAACACGGTGGCTATTTCTTTTGCAAGGGTTTGACATTACCATTAAAGATCGTCTGGGGAAGGAAAACCTAGTTGTTGATTTTCTATCTCGAATTCCAAAGGTGAATGATCCACTGGTGGTAGATGACCAATTTTCAGATGAACACCTATTTTCTGTGGCAGTCAAGATGCCATGGTACACAAATGTCGCAAATTATCTAGCAGTAGAGAAGGTACCTAAACATTTGACGACAAGAGAAAGAAATCTGATCGTTCAATGCAGTAATCGGTTCTATTGGATAGGCGGACATCTTTTTCATACAGGGGCCGACATGTGTTTACGGAGATGTATCACGAGGATGAGATCCATGACATTTTGAAGGCTTGCCATGAAGAGCCATGTGGGGGACATTTCACATATCAAAGGATAAGACATAAGGTGTTACAAATGGGTTATTATTGGCCACTATTTTTATGGATTCTAAGAAATATGCCTAGGCCTACGATAGTTACCAATGGATGGGCCGACCTGGCCAATCTGATGAAATGGCTCTGTAGCCCCAATTATTCATAGAGCCCTTCGAGCGTTTGGAATTGGAATTGATGGGTCCATTCCATCCACCATCCAATTAGAAGGCCTACATACTGGTAGCCATAGATTATGTGGCCAAATGGGTGGAAATAGTAGATTTACCAAGAGCCATAGAGGAAGTAGCAATTAAGTTCCTTTTTGGGATATTTGTGCAGTATAGATTACTGTGAGAAGTGATCACAAATGGGGGAAAGCAATTCAAACGGCACAAGGTTACTACCTCTCTTAGAAACCGTCATATTACGCACAGGATCACTTTTTTGTATCACCCGCAGCCAAACAGGCAAGTCAAAAGCACCAATAAGGTTATAGAAGCGATTTTGACCAAGACAGTCTCAACACACCGACTAGATTGAGCTTCTAGACTACCAGAGGCCTTGTGGGACTATCATATGACTTGGAGGAATACCACTGGATACTCTCCATATCATATTGTGTTCATTAAGGAACCAATTTTTCCAATCAAATTCGAAATAAAGACTCTAAGAATGGCCCAAGAAGTGGGGATAGATTTAAGAGAAGCCCAAACCAAGCATCTTCAACAGATCGACAAACTAGATGAGGCTTGACTTCTTGCTTTGTAGCGAACTGTAATAATTCAATAGCAAAGGGAAAAATGGCATGATAGCCTTATCAAGAAGAAAATGTTTCAAAAATGGGATTGGGCACTTTTGTACAATTCCAGATTCCAGGACTTCTCATGCAAGTTAAAAACAAGATGGCTCGGCCCTTATGATATTCAAGAGGTGCATAAAAATGGTACTCTTACCTTGAATACCATCGACAAATCTAGCCATTCTTTTAAGGTAAATGAGCATCAGTTGCACCTCTATCATCAACCACTTACCAAGGAGTCTTTCTGCGAGTAGGTATGAAAGGACCCCTCCATGCAAATTCTAGCTACAGGGAATGAGGACCCAACAACTTTTCCTTCAAAAAATTGAAATTGCTTGAGAAATTGTAAATAATGTACATATCATTCTAAGGCATTACCATGTAAATATGGTTTTTTTTTTAGAAAGTTTCATAAAGTTTGGAAGATTTTTTCTTTTTCTTCCTCTTTTTGTTGTTTTTTGTTGTTCAAACAATTGAATGCCTGCCATTCAATTGATTGAACAACAAATTTTCGTCTTTTAGTTTTCCATTTTTCAAACTATTGAATGACTGTCCTTCAATTGATTGAACAACACAATTTTTTTTTTTTTGTTTTTGTTGTTCAAACAATTGAATGACTACCGTTCAATTGATTGAAAAACACAATTTGCTTTCATTTGTTTTTCGCTATT
Organism: Pinus tabuliformis; assembly: GCA_031772625.1. NCBI lineage: Eukaryota > Viridiplantae > Streptophyta > Pinopsida > Pinales > Pinaceae > Pinus > Pinus tabuliformis. Next base: position 911,136,021 of record CM062819.1, read on the forward strand.
CAAACAAATGAACGCCTATCATTCAATTGATTGAACAACACATTTTCCTGTTTTTATTTTTCATTATTCAAACTATTGAACAACTACCATTTGATTGATTGAACAACACAATTTGTTTTCATTAGTTTTCATTGTTAAAAGAATTGAACGACTGCCATTCAATTGATTGAACAACAAAATTTGTTTCCATTTTTTTTTTGTTGTTCAAACAATTGAATGTCTTACGTTCAATTGATTGAACAACACATTTTCCTCTTTTTGTTTTTCATTTTTCAAACTATTGAATGACTGTCGTTCAATTGATTGAAGATCACAATTTGTTTTTATTTGATTTCGTTATTTGAACAGTTGAACGACTGCCGTTCAATTGATTAAACTACACATTTCGTTTTTATTTGATTTCACTGTTTGAACATTTGAACAACTACCATTAAATTGATTGAAAAATGCATTTAATTTTTATTTTACTTCGCTATTCTAACAATTGAATGACCGTCGTTCAATTGATTGGACAACACATTTTGTTTTTATTGATTTCGCTATCCAAACAATTGAATGATTGTTAATTGATTGAACAACACTTCTTGTTTTTGATTGATTTTCATTGTCCAAACAATTGAACGACTGTGGTCACTTGATTGAACATCACTTTTTGTTTCTCTTGATTTCGTTGTACAAACGATTGAACGATTGTCATTCAATATATTGAACAACACTTTTCGTTTTCTATTTGATTTCACCATTCAAACCATTGAATGATTGCCATTCAATCAATTGAGCAACACCTTTTAATGAGATAAATTGTGAATTTTTCTCATTTTTTGATCATTATGGCATTCTCTCTTCTTCTTTTGTATTGCAAATAAGCACCATTTCAATTGATTTGTGCCTCTTCTAAGGAAAAACAGTGATAATAATATCATTATGACTTCTAAAGCCTTTTGATGGTTATCTTTATTCATAAGCTAATACGGTGTATCTTTAGAATGACTACCTGAACATATTTTCTTTTGGACACATCATGAAATGGTTCATTATTCTTAATCCATGTTGGCTTATGTTTATACTCCCAAATGGATAAAACTCATTGACATAATGATATGGCGATAAGAAAAATGGAAATGGTAAAATATGAAAATGCTTAAAACATTGTTTAAAGAGGATAGGGGGTCTCATTTCGAGCCAACCTAATATGGTCATAAGGATGTAACAAGTGACATTCCAATTTGGCCACTAAACCAAGGTAATGACCTTCTTGATAATTAAATATGTCAGGAGAATAGGGAGTCTCTTCATGAGCCAGCCTGATAACTTTGTTACACCCTGATGAATGGCACTATGGTTATTTGGTCACCATGCCAGCATAGTGGTCTCTTTATGACAAAGAAAAGAAGAATTAACTATAGGAAGGACTCTGACTCATTTGGGGGGGTTAAAAAGCAACCCTGAAGAGGCTATGAACACCTGCTGGCAGCATCAACCCTACTTGTGGTATTGGATTAACACCTTATATTGCCATATGTCCTTTAGCTCTTATCACCTATGGATTTTTTTTAAAGAGAATTTCCATTTGAGTAGCACTCTTACAAGCCGAATAGCATGGTGACTTTAATATCTATTCATTATATTCCATATGTCCCATCATTAAACGACAGTCATTACATATATATCGCTGATTATGCTGATGTGATTAATACCGCTCACAGTGAAGATCTTTGACATAATGATTAAAAATTGTTGTTTTTATTTGATTTGGCCAATTCACATCCAACGATGAATATTTCTTAATTGCTTTACCGATTTGTGTGCTATGTTTTTAGATTGGTTGTCTGAATTTATTTAACATCAATGAATTTTCTTGCTTTTCGCGTGCTGAGAGGACGTGGACACCCTTTTCTCATTAGAAGGGGGATGGCCTGCGTATGCATGGCACGTGTCACAATTATGGATAACTATGTGACAATCATTTGGATTACCTCCGGAGTATGAATCGCATGATGAGTATGAATGTGTAATAATTAGCAGGAATTTCTAATTGGACAAAGAACGACAACCATTATGGCGGGCATGCGAACTTACAATCTTATGTTAAGTATGGTTGATAGGATGAATGACTTAACTAAATATGATAATAATCATCCAAACATCGTCATTTCCCTATTAATTGTTGTAACATACATTGCTGCTATTCTGAATTACAAAGGTAAAACACAATTGAATACAGGTGAACTAGCCTCAGGTGCAACAACCATGGGTGGAAGAGCTATCCAGGGTGAACCTCCAGTGCTTATGGTATCAAATCAATCTTGCGCAATCCTCAAATGCATTGAATGGCTACAGTATTTAAACAGATTGCAGGGATTTCATGAGGAGCTAATGCTAGAATTTCTATAGAATCTGTAGAATGGTAGCACATTGGTAAAAGGCATAAGCATGATGGTTTGTGAAGAGGTCCTAGCCAAAGTCACTGGACTTCCGGTAGAGGGGGAAAAATGGATAGATAAACACGTCCTTTTATATAGCACAATTGAAATATTCCAGGATTCGGGCGAGCGACTGGTACACAAACGGAAAGGAATTATCCTTCAGCGTTACAGAGGCCATGGAAAGAACTGGCGATCATCATCCAAAGATGCATTGCCTGTGATAGTCGACACAATGTGGTAAAGCCCCGACAATTGAAACTTCTACCCATTTTAAAAGGATGAATTTCAGTTAATTTACCATTTTATCTGAATTCCCTATTACATGATGTCGCTTGACGAGTAAGGATAGAAAAAGACCCACACAGTGTAGTTAGCCATCACATGATATTAAAAGTAATTATCTCAAATAGATTGCCCCAACAAAAATTAACATGGGGTAGTATCATAAATCCCACCTTGGCTCCGCTGTTACAGGGAAAAGTGTCTATATAGAATGGCTCTATCCCACTAAGGTGTGACAGCTGCCTTAGAAACAAACAGAGAAAAGCTACTTTCGTTTTTCCTTTATGAATTATAAATAGAGAGGAACAGAAAGACTAACCTCTGTCTTGCGCTAATCTCTTGATTTGATTCCTCTCTTCTTTGATAGTCTTTAGTTACCTGCTCCTTTGCACACCCAGCTTCACAAAGTACCTGTAAGATCACAGTAGCATAGCACTATACAAAGACATGGATCTATAATCATAAAAAATTTAGGATCAGATGTAAATTGACCATACAAATGTAGCGAACATCAATGACACAAGAGCATGGAGGAAAACTTGAATAGCTTTTATTGATAAACAAGAAAGAGCCAAGAGGAGTTACAACCAGTTGTTCTGACCCAGCATCAACCTCCCAGCAAAGAAGCCCCTCTTCACCTCAAACAAAGCTTAGATCACCCAACAATCTGATGTTTGTCTCAAGAAACCAACAACAATTCCTTACAATATGCAAAATTCCAGACTCTGGATCTCTAGGATGAGGGCTCCATATATAGATATATGTAAGGGGGATGAGTCAGCTTGTGATTTGATTAGTGTCTTCTCTTTGATAGTTCTTGCTTCCACTTGGAGATTGATGGTCTCTTACTCATCCTTGGTCGAATTCAGAGAGGCAAGTGTCACAGGAGAAGTTTCTGGAAGCTTCCATTGCCTCTCCACCTCACGGAATGACACTGCCATTTGTCATTTCTCGCCCATTGCACCCCATAGAAGGGCTTTTTGAAATGCAACACACCCACACAGTGTATTTAGGTGAGATGCAATGCACCTGGCCAGTGGAGCAGCTGAAATGATCTTGTTTTGACCAATTTTGTGCAGTTTTTCATGGAGAACTTCTGCGAGAAGCTGTAATCTGTTGACCTTGTTCTTTTAGGGGTTAGAACAACACTTTTAGGGAATTAGGAGCCCTTGGTTTATGGATATTTCATGCTTGGGGTTGTAGTGCCCAAAAATGTCCTTAACAGTTGCCCCCTAAAGCATGAGGTCGTTAATCTTTTGATGTCGGGTGAAATGCTTTATTATGAGGATCCGAGGTTCTTTCAATGCTAGGAGACCTGTAATAAGATACAATACAATACATTATCTTCATAATATTTTCATGATCTAGCTGAGGCGGGCATTCCCATGCTCATCTTTATAAATTCATTTCCATGTACATAGGACAGACAATCATCTGAGTGAAGACTAATGATTCTGATAGAGCCATCATCCCTTTGATTGGATGATTATCTGTGCAGCCATGATGTACATTTGATGTTTTTATTTTCCTGAATGTATATCGCAGCCCAGATGGATGAAACTAGATATGGGGTCTTCAATCTCGTTCGATCTTCACTCGAAGTACAAGTCTGTCCGTGTGAGAAATGTTCTGAAGTCGAACATGGAAAGACATCGCTTGATTACCAGCCAATGATGTAAGCTGTTAACAAGCACGAGAGGAATCACCAATAATGATAATGACCCTCAAGGTACTGCAATACAATTCACGTGGTGTGAATAAAGGACTTGGCATCGAACACCATGCAAAATCTTTCGGTCGAAGGTCATTGATGTAAACCTGTCGCCGGAAGTGAGAAGCTTGCCATTGAGGCATGCAAGCTCCAAAGTACTGGATGGGGTGTTCCTAGATCAACTTCTTGGATAATGAGCTGATGTCGACAAGAAGTGATCCGTCACAGGAGGGCCTTAATGAATCCCACATCAATGACACGGAACGGAGAAAATGATTTTAATGGAGGTGAAAACGATCTGGTGATATAAGGTTCAGGGTGGCGGTCATGAAAGAATGGAGTATAAATGTATGGTAGTGGGTGAGACACAGGTGAATTCTCTGAATGACTTCTCTTGAACATATCGGCAACACTGATGTGATTGATTGGTAGCATTAACCCCAAATGTGGATGGTGTGATGGGACGATGGTGATGTGACCGGTGAATGAAACAACCCAACCCGACTCGGACGCGGAGTGGAAGTGTCATGTTCAAGAGTGACTTGCTACCAACAAAGTTTCTTCAAGTTTTCTTCCTAATTTTCCCCAATCATTGCTGACCAGTACCTCTTTATATTTGTCAAGCTTGAGGAGGATAACATATGCTTTTTCTATAATTTTCCCTTTGGGCAAACCCATCGCTATGTTTTAACGAGCCTAGCAATAGTGAAACTCGTTCTCGTATATAGACATGTTTGTCGCTATTAAAATTTTTACGAGTTTAACGACAAAGATAACTCGGTCCTTTTCAATTTTAGAGAGTCTGAAAAGGAACGTAAAGGAAACTCCAAAATTCCTTTTTCATCATCTAATCCCTTAAGTCCGAAAAGGTATAAAACAATACAGAAGGGATGAATTTTCGATACTTTTAACGAGCCGAACAAAAGAAGCGCTCGATCTTTTCGTGTAATAATCCCTCAGATCCAAAAAGATTAAAATTTAGAGGAGGGATAGCACTTCCTGTCCCTTTAACGAGTTGGAGAGGCCAATGGCTCGGTAATCTTTTCATATTTTACGAGTCAATTGAAAAGAGCTTAAAGGAGACTCGTCTTTTGAGGAACGAGTGATAAAATAGGTAGCAACTGATTCCAGGTAAGGTTTAGAATTCTCCAATCACGGCAGTGTTACAAGGATGGCTAATGAGATCACTCTTTGCAGCTGTTCCTCAAAATGGGTAAACAATCAAATGGAGGTGAATGATCGGCCAATGCAAAAGTGGAGGTGACGGTGCAAACACGACCAAGGCTTTAATGGCTGAAGTACTACATTCACGATGGTTATTTATCGGGAATAGTTCATTTTTTAATGAGCTTAAACGCGGGGGGAAACATTTTCTCATGGCTTATGTTTATTTCTTTTAACGAGCTTGAACTATGTGCTAAAACTGCTCGATTAATCCAGTCGTGTGATAAGAATGTCTCAAATAAAACGGAAATTTTTAGAGTTTTGCCCCACATCCTTTCTTTATGCAAGTTAAGAAACTACCAATCTAAAAAAAAGATAAATGATCGCTCTTTGCTTGCACTCCAAAAGGTTTGCATGCCCCCAGGTATAAAACAGAGTTTCAAGGTTACCCCTCCTTTCTTCCGTTAAAACATTTGTTTTACCGGGAGAGGCCTACCTCTTACAGGTTACCCAAAGATTGTTTTATTCACAGCGCAAACAAAACACTTTTTCGATGATGTTTACCAAAATAGACAAAGGTGAGTGAAGGAGGCTACTCCACTCACGTAACTTTGACAAGAGAATCTTGTTCTATAATAACCCCCTCTTCCAATCACGGACGGGAGTACAGACTAGTCATATTCTCTCGTGGAAACCTACCCTATACTCGAAGTTTTCCTGCCAAAGCAGACCAGGGTGCATGCCCCCTGGGTTTCAGTCATGTCCCTCGAATCACTCGCGCTCATCAGGCGGGTGGACTGGAGATTGATACATTTCTTGCGTGAAAAGACCATCCAGGGATGGTATATGACTATTTGCTATGCGTGATCCAGGAAATGAAAGCTGGTCTACGAGCTTGACCACTCTTCCTTCGTGCAGAAAACACATCACTCTAAAGAGTGATGAGACAATGGCTCTCATGCAATAAATATAGTCTCGTCCAAGGAGTAGATTATAATCCAGGGGTCCTTGAACTACCATTACATTCATGTGAACGGTTTTCCCTCTCAATGTTATGGGCACATTGGGAAGGATCCCTAATGGTCGACTGGTTCCTTTGTCAAAGCCTATTAGATTTCTCATCTCAGGCAAAAGCGATGGCGAACCAAGCGCTTTCCAAGCAGTCGAGGAAAGGATACTCACAGAAGCCCCTTCATCTATGATGGTACTGGCCATAATCATTCTATATATTTGAACAATGATTCGGAATGGTATACTAGCTGGTAAACGGGGTCTGCCTAGTTGATTCCAGTCGAAGGAGACAACTAGGTTGCTTGGAGGTGGGACCAAATAGACGACTGAGTACAACTCTAATGAACTTCCTTCCTGCGGTAAAGGAACGGGTAAATTTCCCCCATGTTCGTTGGAGTCTGTGCTTATGAAAAGAATTTGGATGGTGTCATCCTTGTTCTCTTCAGTGACTGTATCATCTGAAGATGGAACCTCTGAAGGCAAGACCGGGTCAACTGCCACCTCGACCTTTTGACTTTCGTCTGGTATGGGTTCAGATGGTTTGTCTTCAATGATAGATGCTTCAACTGACCACTTGAGTGGGCCAGTCGGATTTTCAACTAGTGACGGACTCGGCAAGAGTTTTTTATATCCAGGAGGAAGTCGTAACGGTGAAACCGGATGATCGTCCAAAACTCTTTTACCTTCATCTAAAAAGGGACAACGGTGGACGGCAAGATCGCCTTTGCACAGTTTACAAGGAAATCTATATTTTCCTTTTTGTCCTGGGGATTCACTTTCACTAGTCGACGGTGTGTTTTCAACATGATCATCAGAGGTTGACGACACCGGGTTGTGCAAACGAGGAGACCAGTCCCTTAAGATCCGAGGGATGCAAGGACAATCTCTATGATAGTGGTCTCCCTTGCAAATGACACATGGCGATTTAGGCCTGGTCGGTGCAGTGTGCGGATTTTCGCTAGACGACACTCGTTTGCCCCCATTCACTTTTGGTTCCTTCTTCTTCTTCTCTTTCTTCTTCTTTTCCTTCTTCTTCTCAGGTACTTGACTTTTGTCTTTACCAGCCCCATCAAGCGAAGAGGAGGGAGGAGAGGAAGAATTAGAGGAAGTAGAAGGTTGGTGGGTAACTCTGGACTCGTCTAGTTGCTGGTTCGATTGTTCAGGAATTGCGGTGTTTTGAATGACAGAAGTTGAGAAGAGCCATACTCGCAAGCTGATTGTCAGTCCTGGAAGCGACAATGTGGCCATATGGGGTGCACCAACATCTCCCCAAGAGGAGAAGGGACTAGGATTTCCTCCAAGGGGAATTCCTTGGTTGGTGGATTCCATTTTCTTAACCCAAGATCAACGTAGGAAAGGGTAATGAGTATTCCGTTTAAAATAAATTTTAGACGCTTTGACACAACTTGTTTTTTCAATTTTTAAGAGTCGAGAAAAAACAAAAGATGACTCTAGTCTCCTTCGATTTTTAATGAGCTTGAAGTGACAAGTGCTCAGATGGACCTTTTCTATTAAGGAATCTGAAAAAGAACGAAAGGGACTACCCTGGAAATCTAGGTAGAGGGATTACCAAACCAATCGCAAAACTGCAGAATACTTTTTACGGTACGGCAGTCAATCTTCCCAAATGTTGTGTTCAGTGCATTGCGATTGATAGGGTGGCGGACATGGCTTCCTATGGATAAAGGATTAAGCCTATTGGGGTATCCCAAAATATACTCGACGGTACGTGGGAGCACAAGTCCGTACTGGCACTTATTGCCTCAAAGTGGAGGAATCACCCAACCATCAGTGAGAACAACAGTTATGAGGCTTTACGACGCCGGAAGACGTCTCTAGCCTAGACTTCTAAATGTTGTGCGTTAAGTTCCAAAGCGTTGTTAGATTCATTGAATTTATTTTATAGTTGATCTTGTTTATGAAGTTTTCCTTTCAGGTTCACCGCGAGATGTAGATGTAATTCCTAAAATGCAATCTAAGATGATAAACAAACTTTTTATCTTCTTTGTGCAATGAAAATCCTAGCTACTAAGGAAAGAAAGACAGAATCTTTTCACAAAGAGCAAAGAGCACACTCTAAATGCACTTTCCTAAATCAAGCCAATCAGACTGTCTATACGAAAATGCACACGCATCTATTTGTTTTCGACTTTCTTAGTATATGAATGCTAAAAAGAAAGTTGATGCACAAATCTGAATTTCTTTTCAAGCGACAAATATCAACAAGTTTCTTTTCGAAATAAAAAATGGAGACGATCACAACACCTTACGATTTTGAAATGAATACTTGTTCTTGACACTGGAAAATTACAAATTCAGACCAAAAACAATAGTAACAGGATAATCAACCATCAACAGCAATCAAACTCTTTCCTACGATTGAAACCGACACTTGCGACAGTTTCAAATCAAAGGACGACAGTACGATTATGCTACTTTTGAAAAGGAGAACTGAAAATGACTCAACAAACACACAAAAACATTTACAGTTCTTTTTTACAAAGGAGGTGGAATAACAGCAAGGAAAAGGGGTTTCAAACAGATATTTACTGATCGCAAGCAGCAAAATTCAGGAATAGAACTGGAAAGAATGAATCACAGAAACCAAAACTACACAGAGCCTAGTCTGATCAGTGCACCTGTAACACAGAGAATTTGAAATGCAGCGCACCTTGTCCACTCGAGAAGTGCGCTGAAGTTCAGATTCTCTAAACAGTACCTGTGCTGGGCCAGAAACGAGATTCTGTTTGGGTTCCGGGTCATAGTTTGGAGTTCAGTTCTTGGGTTTTGGCCAAGCAAAAAGCAATCAGTAATGCAACAATCAGGGGTGGATCTAAGGAGGATCTAAGAGCTATCACAAGGGAAATCAGATAGTTTTTGAATCAGTTGTTTAAATCATAAATAGATCTAGTAGATGGATTGAAGTAGCATTTATCTACTTTGCATTTGTTAAGGCAAATGTAGTTCAAATGCTACCTGTAAGTTTATGAAACAGACAACAAATAATGATAAATAAACAAACTAATTCTTCCCCAATGGAGTCGCCATTTTGTTACAGGGAAAACTGTCTATATAGAACTACTCTATCCCACTAAGGTGTGACAGCTGCCTTAGAAACAAACAAAGAAAAGCTACTTTTGTTTTTCCTTTATGAATTATAGATAGAGAGGAACAGAAAGACTAACCTCTGTCTTGCGCTAATCTCCTGATTTGATTCCTCTCTTCTTTGATAGTCTTTAGCTACCTGCTCCTTTGCACGCCCAGCTTCACAAAGTACCTGTAAGATCACAGTAGCGTAGCACTATACAAAGACATGGATCTATAATCATAAACAATTTAGGATCAGATGTAAATTGACCATACAAATGTAGCAAACATCAATGACACAAGAGCATGGAGGAAAACTTGAATAGCTTTTATTGATAAACAAGAAAGAGCCAAGAGGAGCTACAACCAGTTGTTTTGACCCAGCATCAACCTCCCAGCAAAGAAGCCCCTCTTCACCTCAAGCAAAGCTTAGATCACCCAACAATCTGATGTTTGTCTCAAGAAACCAACAACAATTCCTTACAATATGCAAAATTCCAGCCTCTGGATCTCTAGGATGAGGGATCCATATATAGATATCTGTAAGGGGGATGAGTCAGATTTTGATTTGATTAGTGTCTTCTCTCTGATAGTTCTTGCTTCCACTTGGAGATTGATGGTCTCTTACTCATCCTTGGTCGAATTTAGAGAGGCAAGTGTCATAGGAGAAGTTTCTGGAAGCTTCCATTGCCTCTCCAGCTCGTGGAATGACACTGCCATTTGTCATTTCTCACCCATCGCACCCCATATAAGGGCTTTTTAAAATGAAACACACCCAGACAGTGTATTTAGGTGAGATGCAATGCACCTGGCCAGTGGAGCAGCTGAAATGATCCTGTTTTGACAAATTCTGAGCAATTTTTCATGGAGAACTTCTGGGAGAAGCTGTAATCTGTTGACCTTGTTCTTTTAGGGGTTAGAACAACACTTTTAGGGACTTAGGAGCCCTTGGTTTATGGACATTTCATACTTGGGGTTGTAGTGCCCAAAAATGTCTATAACATCTTCCCCGAGAAAATGTGGTAATAGAGCAGTAAGGGCCAAGAACCCCAGGCCCAAGAAGAACACTAAAGAGAAAGAATTCCTTTGTACCCTTAGAACCAGCAAAGCATAGGTGCTCTATGCGAGTGAAAGCCAAATGACGCATCTCAATTCAAGCACAAGAAGCTAGACCATCCCGCACACCACCTCCTAGTCTGCAAAATCCCCTTTGCAAGACCATGAGGAGGAAGTGGCCAGGGTATTGGAAAACATGGGAATGTTTGCGGAAGATAGAGAATAGCAAGGGAGCATTGAAGAACAAAATTGTACCCCTGACCGGTCTACCCCTGCTGACAGCCCTAGTCACGAGTGAACCAAGCCATTTATTGATGCCATGAAGGAACAAAGGGAATCAATTCCTTCTATCGAAACACGCCTCGAAGTCGAGGTACATGAAGGGGAAGCCAGCAGAGAATAAAATTAGATAGTAGGCACTGGTCCTATTACACAAAATATTGTCACCATGACTATTTGTAGTCAGTACGGGTCTATCATCATTCATACTGTCCTCCTAAGCAAGTCTTAGACCTCAGATCTTCATGTCAAGATTTGAAAATGAGAGAAAGACCTTTAAAAATCAATAAACCTTTGGTTCCGCACTTTCTCTCACTGTTGCCTGCGGTCCCGCACCCCTTGTTCATATTACCTGCGGACCTGCCTGCTCTGTCTCTAAAGGAGTGGGTGCAGACCCTTGTGAAAGTAAAAAAGGCGCAAGTTTATTCCAAAAAACTCACTTTGGGTTAATTCTAGATTATTCTAGAAGGAATTTTGATGTGGATGGTTCGCTCTTAGGTGGTTCATGCATCCCAAAAGAGAAGTAGCTAATCCCTTGATGGGAGGAGTTATCCCTTTGAAGGAGGGCTTTGTCCCTTTGAAGGTGGACCTAGTAACTTCCCTCCATTGCACTATAAATTAAGGCATTGGGCTGGTTGCTAGGGAGGTTAGAAGCTGAACATTTTTCAGGGTAAATGCTGGTGGAATTGAGACTTCCTAGTTAAGCTTGAGAGGAGAGATCACATACTGTTTTGGCTTCATTGGGAAGAGAGTGAAACTTGTCAAAGTAGAGGAGACTTCTTGTTGGACCTTGGGAGGAGCTTGTACAGCATCAAGGCAAAGGTTGTAAAGTTCTTCTTTGATTTGAATTAATACAATCCGATTCATTTTTCTCAACAAATTGTCTTATGTCATTTGTTTCATGAATTCCTTGATCGTCATGATAAGTATGCTTTATGATACTGGCTTTTCAGGTGCTATATAATTTGTGTGCTTGTTTGTGTTTGCAGATTCACTACAAGGGAGCTCATTTGGATCAAAGGAGCGAGGCTTCCACAAACTTGCATTGGACCCAAGGTAGGCCTAAAACACTTGTTTGCCTTTGTTTATAAATTGCATATTTAGAGAAAGATAGTCTTTGATTGGCTTGCTTGTCACTAGATATCATTAGATACTAGGGAGGTCGGTCTTGTCCGCAAGAACGACTCATTCCATGTAACAAAATGGCGACTCCGCTGGGGAATTGATTTCTTGATTTTCTTTACTTGACTTGGGAAATTGTGTTTTTGTTTCTGTTTTTGGCTTGTTGTGTGTGGAATTGGGTAGATTTAGTAGATCTTGGATTATTTTTTGTTTTTCATACTTTTGGGAGAGGACTGCACCCTCTGCTTGTAACACAGTGTGGACCTGTCTGCACTTTTTCTTTACACACAGAGCGGTACCTCACCTATGTGGTTTGTGGACCTGTGGACCCTGCTAAAATTTTGAAAAACTTAAGATTTTCTCTTTTAGTCAGCCTAGTTTTTGTTTAGATGTTGTTATCCCCTGCCCAGACCTACATGTGACTTTTCAGGAACGTTTCTTAGGTTAATTCCATTGGTATTAGGGTTTTAGGTGAAATTCCTAGAGGTTTTGGTTGTTGAGCTTGATTTTCATTTTGGTCTTGTAGTAGCTCAAAGCTTAGAAGTCTTAGAAGCCTCAAATCACCTTGGTTTTTATTGGCCTTCTTATGAGTCTGACCATTTGCAAAATCTACCTTTGTTGAGGAATCCATCTTGTGTTTCTTTTGCCAAAATTCGAAAACGCTTGTGTTAAAAGTTTGGATTTCATTTTTAGAAAATAAAACAAAAATTGGTTGTTTTTTGACTGATTTGTGATTCTGGACAAATTAGTCCTTAGTTTGCTTATAGCTAAGTAAAACATCCTCGAAAATAAATCTTGTAAGCTTTTACTCCAAATAGTTTTTTATAGTTTATAGATATCAAGATTAGATTTTTCCATAGTTTTGAGTGCGTTATGAAAATAAATAAATAAATCTCTTTTAAAAAAAAGGTTGTTTTTGTAGTATTTGAGTGTTTGAAAGAAAAGGGAAATTTTTGTGAGCATAACTAGTTGTCTCGTTTTTGAGTGCATTGGAAAAGACAAAAAAATCTTCTTTTGATTTGTTTGTTAAGGAAAAGATTTGTGTTTACAAGTATTTGCATTCTCAAACTCTTTCCTAGATAGAAATTCATTGAAGGGAAAAAATTGCTTATCATCTTAAGTGCATTTTTTAGTGATTTCGAGTCGAGTCTTCACACCATAAGTTTCATCTCCACACCTCTTGACTTAAAGAAAAAACTAATAAAAATAACACTTAAAGTAAAATCTATCTGGTAATATTTTTATTTCTAGGGCTCTATTACACCAACATAGCTTAGGCTAGTATCTTGGAGTAGGGAGTAATTAACTCTCCAAGATAGTAAAAAAAACAAGTAGTTGTATCTTGCGGTAGGAGAAAAAATCCAATTGTTACATCTATGCTCTGGGAAATCTCCTCTTAAAGGAGAAGCACGAGATCGTGTTCGAACTAGTGTGGGAATCAATCCTTCCTCATTGGGAACGATGCCAGATATTCATGTATTAAAAACAGTAAACCTCGGATTAACCATTGTCGAGGAGCCTGGGTCACTTGTTGGTAAACCTTGGATTATGTCAAAGAGCCTTAAAGGGGATTGAGCTTGTTACTCTTCCCTTGCGTGCATATCAGATCGTAGACTGTTCCCCAGGTATATTTGTTTCCGTTGGTAACCATAGTGACCATATTCTATAGGATTCTTCCTAAGGTGATGATGGAGGGAAGATCCCACTGTACCTGGAGCAGACGTTGGCTAGACTCACTTGGATTTTCTGGGGGGTTCTCTTCACTCGAGACGGTTTAGTGGAGAAACTTGTGCCAGTCTATTCATTAAGCAGGTTGTCGGGGTAACTGTTCCAACCGCCATTTCTGTATTTAACTCTGTGAAGTTGAATTTCATCACCAACTAGTGTTTTCAGTATGGAAAGTTATTGTTTGTGTGTGGTTTGATCTCCTAGATTCTTCAAACATGTGATTCAAAATTGTTTGGTTCTTTAGAGGCTTTAGGTGGTTTTCATTGAGATTTTACTTTGTTTGCGTGTCAAGTAGTTAAAATATTTAATCGTGGCTGAATTACCAAGGAAGTCCCGTAGACTTCGGGGCCAACCTCCTGAGTTTTCACCGAGCCAACCTGAAGGGTTACGAGCCCTTGTAACTCCTAGAGACAGTAGAGTTGGGTCACCTGAAGAAGGGGAATCTTCTTTGGTGGTACATCCTGATTATCAAGCTCTAGTAGCAGATTATAATCCACAATCTATTTCTTTTTTCCGAAGTTACTGGTAGTTTTTCATCTACTAGTGATTTAGGTGAGGAACCTGATATATCTGACCCTGAAACTGAATTTGCTGCTATGCCAACATCGGTATTTGCCTCTCCAACTTCTAGTGGTCCTAGTTCACCCAGGGTAGAAATAATAATTACCCAAAATCTTCCTTCTGGACTTATAGCTATTGAAGAACTTGCTACTCCGGAAGAAGAAGGTATCCCTATCCCTGAAAATCAACCTGTTATAGAACTTAGGGAGTGTGAATCAATCTTTTGCAGTCCACCTAGGAGCAGTGCTTGGTATCTTTCATTGACCAATTTTTTGGAAAACCCGAGACTAATTTTTTCACCACCTCGTATTCCTTTTCACCCAACACCTTGGGGTTACTATCCTCCATTAAATATGTCAAGGCAGTCGTCCATGTTTTCTCAATCTCCAGAAACCTTTTTGTACGGTGGTCCTTCTGTTCCCTCTGGGTATCAGTCACTTACTGGTACTTTTTCGGGAGCAGCTCCTCAACCTATTGAAAAAGGGTTATTAACTGGAAATAATGGAACTAATCCGTTGACTGTAGAAGATATTCTCATGATGTCAGGTACTATTCCTAATCCTCAACCTCAAGGTGGCCAGTTACCGCCTGGGGGGTAGCCTCAAAGTCCTCAATTATCGCCTGGGGTGCAACCTCAAGGTACCCAATTTGTGCCTGGGGGGCAACCTCAAGGATAGTACATACCTACGGGACAGTACGTTCCTCAAGGTCAACCCAGTATCAATATGTACCTCAAGGT
Source organism: Pinus tabuliformis (assembly GCA_031772625.1). NCBI lineage: Eukaryota > Viridiplantae > Streptophyta > Pinopsida > Pinales > Pinaceae > Pinus > Pinus tabuliformis. Next base: position 911,151,187 of record CM062819.1, read on the forward strand.
CAACCCCAGTATCAGTACGTGCCTCAAGGTTATCAACCTCAAGGTCATAACCCAACCCAAGGTTACCAACCACCTTCCGGTCAATCATATGTCCAAGGAGCTGGAAATGTACCTTTGAATTATCAACACTACCCTCAACCCAGTTATGGTCCTCAATATTCTCAACCTGTTGTGGGTTCGTACCCTGGAATGAACTTAGTGTGGGATCCATCTCAAACTCAATAGGTCTTGCAACCGAATGTATAGTTGTCATCTCAAACTGGACAACCCTTGGTTTCTAGTTCACCCCAACAACCTGTCCAGTCTACTATTCAAACTTCTGCACCTTCTGTAGTTTCTCAGCCTGGGCCTAGTATGCCTCGTACTCCACCTCAAACGGCTGCTGCAACTACTGCAACATCTGTTCAATCTACCCCACCTACTTCTGGAGTATCGACAGCTCCGGTTTCTACTATCCTTGTATCAACTCCTCAGACATCTTTACCTCAGTCTGGATCCACAATTCAGACTTCAGTTCAAATGCCTATAGGGAAACTTGGTCCAAGTACAGTTGTCAGAAGTCAACCTCAATTTACTTATCAGTCGTACCAGGGACAGTACCAATTCGGTCCTGCTGTGCAGAAGCCAGTCTATCAGTATCAACCATACCCTGGGTATACATATCAACAACCTCAACAACCCAAGTACAGCCCGGTTAATCTTGGTTTTCCGGGAGGATATAATATCCCAAATGCGATTCCAATTCCTAGTTATCCTGGATATCCTCCTCCTGGGCTGGTCTCATGACCTAGAGTTTGAGGGACCCTAATCGTCAGTTATTGTTTATTGCAACTTTGGACTTGCCTGACTTGTGGTGGCTTACGAATGATCCAATTAACTATCTTCTGTTTTGGCCGCTAATGCCGAATAAGTTGCCTAGTGATATTCCCAAGTTTGAAGGCAAATCGGGAGAGGACCCGTCGAACCATGTGATGACTTATCACCTCTGGTGTGGGTCTAATTCCATTTCAGATGATTCAATCCGTTTAAGGCTTTTCCAGCACACTCTAATTGGTCTTGCAGCCAAGTGGTATATTGAATTACCGTGAGCCACTTTTTATAACTTTAGTCAGTTAGCTACTTCGTTTTTAACTCATTTTCAGTTGTCAGTCAGATATGACAATGGCACGGAATTATTAGCTTCATTAAAGCAGTCAATGTCCACTTACATTTCAGATCACATTCATGAATGGAGACATCGACGACGTTTAGTGAAGGTTTTTATTCCGGATCAGATCTTAGCTGAATGGTTTGTAAAATATTTATTGCCAAAGATCACTGAGGATGTAGCTAAGGTCGGAGTCGTTACTGAGGAGCAAGTAATTGCTCAAGCTCAATACCTTGACTTAGTTTATACGCAGTCAGCTACGTTACACGAGAAAATACCCGATCTTCTTAAGAAAAATCAAATAACTGCAGCTCCTTCACGATCTCATGCCGCTGATGGTATGATTGGTACGGTTAATACCAAAAGTAAGAAGAAATCTTCCAAGAATTCTTCTCCTATCATAACTTTACCAGATTCCCTGACAGGAGATTCTTCCGTAGAAATTTTCGCCAATATTCATGTTGTAGAGTCATCTACAGCCAAATCGAAATCTGGCAGTAAGAAGAAAGGGAAGAAGAAAAATAAAAAAGACAAAAATTCGAAAGAGAAACTAGAAAAAGAAGAATCAACTGATGAGAAACGCAAACCTCGTTATCCTTGTCTCATTTCTGACGAAGAGCATTTTACAAGAGACTGTCCTCATCGTGCAGAGGTTGCGAAAATTGTCAAAGGTTCCCAAACGCCTGTTGTTTTGAAGGATCCTTTTCCTAGTCAAGACAGTAAGATGATAGGTTCTTCCTCAAATGCCTCTGAAGAACCCATAATGATGATGTCCCATGTTAGGATTGTGACTCGATCGCATGATTATGGAAGTAAAAGTCCTGTTGATGATAAAGAAGTAGAATCTTCTCATTCGAACCCATCAACTTCGACTCCCGATTTCGATCCACTACAGATCGAGAAACCTAACCCAGACTTAGTAATCAAACCACCCGCCAAGGGTATACTTCGAAAGTTAGCTTTCAATCCACATGCGAGAGCGGCTAAGAACTATAACATTGTTGAATATTTAGCTGTTTCACCTTCAATAATGTCGACTTTGGAAGTGCTGCAATCATGCCCAGCACAACGTAAATTACTATTGTCGGCTACAGGAGCTATTGACGTTCAGGACTCGAACCTTATAATTTTTGATCTAGAAAATAGTACACCACGCTTACCTCATCAAATGGCTTTCCAAATCCTAGTGTTAGTAAAAAATAGACCTTGTTACAGGACTTTGATTGATGAGGGAGCCTCAACGTGTATTATGTCGATACAGTGTTGGAGATCGCTTGGTTCTACTTCGCTAAATCAATCCTCGACAATTCTAAAGGCCTTTGATGGCTATGGGTTTCATCCTTTTGGCATTCTACAATATTTACCTATGGGGGTTGAAGGAAAAACTGTTAATCTAGATGTGGAGGTGGTTGATGCCCCTCTAGATTACAACCTTCTCTTGGGTCGTAGTTTGTCTTACGCTATGACAGTTGTCGTTTCATCGGTCTTTCGGCTTATATAGTTCCCTCTTAATTGAAAGATCATAACTATAGACCGGATGACTTACTTTTCATCCGACCCAGCCTCTTCTGAAAGCATTCAGCATGTCGACAAAACAACTATATCGTATAAGGATGTTGGAGTAGGACTAGTTAAAGATTCTAGTTTACTAGGAACTTTTCCCTTCCTTCTATCAACGCATCCTCTTCTACTGCAACCATTCATATGATTTCGTTAGACACTATTGTTTATGATCATCCTTGGATCGTACCTTCCGAATCAGAGATAGACTCATTTGGTGATGTTATGCCTTTGAGTCCATATGAAATTGCGTATCAGGCCGTGCAGTCATTTTCTGACCCATCTTCAACTAGAATGGACTTAATGAATGTGGTCCATGAGGAATCATTTTCAACATCAAACTTGGATTCAACAACATTTTCTGAGCTTTTTCACACTGATGAGAAAATTCGTGAAATCCTATGTGTCGATGATTTACCATGGGAAGATCTTCATCATAGATCTTCATTTTTACCCGAGAGTGATCATTTTGAAAATGATTTTTCATCTACTTTTACGACTGAATATGTCAAGGAACCTCAAAATCCAATGAAAAATCCTGATTCAGAGTTAAATTTGGGAAATGTTTCTCGAACTATTCCTATTGACATTTCGGTTAAGCCTGGAATTGTTGAAAACATTCATATAGGTGCCTCTTGTACGAAAAATGAAATTCAAACATATAAGGCCCTATTTCAAGAATTCCGCAACGTGTTTGCCTGGTCAGATGAGGAAATGTTGACCCAGCAATTGTTGTTCATGAAATCAAAACTTACCCGGATGCTAAACCCGTCCAACAACGTTTGCGTCAGATCCACCCGAGAAAAGCTGTTGCTATTAAAGCAGAAGTTGAAAAATTACTCAAAGCAGGTTTCATTTGTCCAATTCCGTTAACAGATTGGGTATCGAATATTTTTCCTATTAACAAAAAGAAAGGGACAATAATAATATGTATCGATTATAGGGACATTAATCGAGCCTATCCAAAAGACAATTACCCAACTCCCTATATTGATCAAATCATTGATGATTGTGCCGGCAGTGAAATATTCTCCTTCATGGATGGTTTTTCCGGATACAATCAAATCAATATTCGACCTGATGATCAACCAAAAACTGCTTTCATTTGTCCATGGGGGACATTTTCTTATTGCAAATTACCTTTTGGGCTCAAGAACACCGGCGAAACTTTTCAAAGGGCCATGTCTTACGCATTTCATGACATCAAGAACATTGTGCAACCCTATCTTGATGATTTACCTGCTCATTCATTACATCGAGTTGATCATCTCATCCATTTACGAGCAATATTTATGAGGTGTAGGCATTATTGGATTAGGTTGAATCCACACAAGTGTGTTTTCTGTATAGAAACGGGTCGGTTACTAGGGTTTGTTGTTTCGAAAGTTGGCATTCGCGTCGATCCCTCGAAGGTTGAAGCTATTGTCAAATTTCCTCCTCCTTCGAGTCTTCACCAACTCCAAAGTTTGCAAGGGAAAGCAAACTTTTTACGTCGATTCATTCCTAACTACACCGAGATCACAAAGGGTTTTACCTGGTTGTTGAAACAGAATACTCCATTATTTTGGGATGAGATAGTTGATAAATCTTTTGATGCACTAAAACATGTGTTGACCCATGCACCGTTATTGCATCCTCACAGCTACAACTAGGACTACTTCTTGTATCTCGCCGCTTCCCATTCCGCCATCAGAATGGTGTTAGTTCAGGAAGATGAATTCGGTACTGAACATGTGATATATTACCTTAGTCGAACTTTAAATCCAACTAAGCTAAAATACTCACATGTGGAGAAATTAGCATTGGCAGCAGTTCAAGTTGTCCAACGTTTTTGTCATTACATTTTACTACGTAAAACTACAGTAATTTCTGATTGCAACCCTATGATCTATATTTTAACCAAACAATTGCTAGGGGGCAAGTACTCCAAATGGATTGTTATCCTGCAGGAGTTCGACTTGGAATTTGAAAAGTCTAAGTCAAAGAAATCTTTAGTTTTTATGGAGTTAATGTGTGACTTCCTACGCGCTGACATGGAAACTGTGGCGAAGGAGCCCATTGCAGATGAATCCTTGTTTCTAATCAGCACTTTAGATCCATGGTATGGGGATATCATCGTTTATCTCCAGACCCAATCCTTTCGGCCAGAAATTTCAAGGTCAGAACGTCGAAAAATATGATTCCAGTCCCAACAATTCAGAATTATTGGAGATACTCTTTATCGTCGTGGAGCGGACTCTATTTTTCGACGTTGTTTAACTCATGAGGAAGCTAAAAGGGTTACGAATGACTGTCACTCTGGAGCATGTGGCGTCATATGTCTGGGTTTGCCACAGCCCAAAAGATATTGCGCGCTGGCTACTTCTAGCCGTCTTTGTTTAAATATTGTATTAAAGCGGTCCGAAAATGCCACAACTGTCAAATTTTTTATCGAAAGATGCGCACTCCACCTGCTCCTCTCCACCCTATAATTACCGTCGGTCCATTTGTGAAATGGGGTATCAATTTTATTACATGTAACCCTCACTCGACCGGGGGGCATGCGTATATCATCCTTGCGGTAGATTATTTTACCAAATGGGCCGAGGCGATGCCTACATTTGAGGCAGATGGCAAAACAGCTGTGATTTTCGTGTTCAATCATATAATTGCTAGGTTTGGTGTTCCACAAGCGATTATCATTGATCATGGGCGTCATTTTCGAAATGTTATGATGACTAAACTTACAGGCCAACTTAGCTTGCGTCACGATAGTTCAACTCCATATTATCCACAAGCTAATGGTCTGGCTGAAGCCATCAACAAAGTTCTAGTCATCATGATCTGACAAATCATTGGGATTCATAGGTCGAATTGGCATAACATGCTATTTTCAACGCTTTTGGTGTATCGAACCTCAGTAAAAATGTCAACAGGGTTCAGTCCTTTCCAACTAGTTTATGGTCTGGAAGTTGTGTTACCCATCGAATGTGAAATCCCGTCATTGAAAATGGCCATCAAGTTACTTCCAGCCACTTCAAAAGAGGAAAAACGTTTGTTATACTTGGCTCAGCTAGATGAGAATCGATGTGATGTTGCATTAGCGATTGAAACTCATGCCAAACGTATTAAAGCTCAGTATGATTGAAGTGTTACCCCTCGAAATTTTTCGGAAGGAGACCTAGTCTTATTGTACGATCAAGCAAATGATAAATTAGGCGCTGGGAAATTCGTACCTATGTGGCACGGTCTTTATGTTGTCAAGCGAAAGCTGGCAAAAGGAGGCTATGAATTGGTAGACTTTGACGGGGTCTCTTTAGGTAAACCCAGAAATGGTCTTTACCTGAAGAGGTATTATGCTTAAAATCTGGGTGTGGAGATTTTTAGTTAGGTTAGTTTTCTTTCTAGTTGGTGTGTTTTAGTTTAAAAAGTGTGCTTAGCTTAGAGAGTGTTTTTCCTCATTATTCCTGCTTATCTTGGTTTTACTCTTGATATTGTAGATGTCGACACCTCTCCAAACATACATTGGTTTTGCTGATGGTGCTTGTCGTAATACACAGAACATTTCTTCCACAGCTTGGGTTATCTATTCACCCTCTGACGAGTTGGTATCTATGCATGGGGTAAGCCTCAGTCAAACAACGAACAACATTGCAGAGTATAGTGCAGTGATTGTGTTATTATCTGAATCTATTTCATTTGGGATTTGGAGTTTGATAGTGAGGTTAGATTCTGAACTCGTTGTATTACAGCTTAATAGACTATATGCCATTAGAAATCCAGTGTTATTGACATTATTTTTTAGAGTGCGTCTCTTGGAATGTGAATTTGATTATATTGAATATCAACATATTCCAAGATATTTAAATACATTAGCAGATGCAATTGCTTCTCGAATGTTAAGTAGACAATTGCAATAATCACAAGTAAATTTAAAAACATTCCATAACATGTTTTACAAGATAAGCCGGTAATAGTGATATAGTATAATATAGGAGTGTGTCAAAATATACATCGTCTTCGATCATAGGTTGAAAAACACCTTATGATCAGCAAAAATGATAGTACAAAAAGCAAAAAATGTCATATGTGTCTACAATAGGCGATCATCCTATCACTGGTGATGATCTCGATAAGAAACCACTGTACGAGCCACCTTACAAAGGAACCTCTTGAAAGGTCCTGGGACCCCAATCACATAGCACTGTAGTCGAAGAGGAATGTCATCTATGCCGGTCTCCGAAATGTCTCCTATCAAACGCTCTAGATGGCTCTCCAATTCGGCCAAGGTCTCTGCTAATTCGTCCTGTGGGGCTGGTGCCGCTGCAGCTGGTTGTTTCCTCTCATAGGGCCAGAGAGAGGCTGGTCGCCGTGGACGCACATCTGCATTTGAAACTTTTACTATCAATTTTGGGACGAGATAAAATCAAAAAAATTAAATTAGGAAAATGTTGAAAATGATTTTACCTGAGTTATCCCATTGCTCTCCTGGTGGAAGAGCCATGTCTGGGTCACCATGAAAATCTACCCCAGCGTAAGGAAAGTCCTGAATAAAGAATACCTGGTTTTCCAACCAATAGAAATACGCAGGAGTGAATTGAACAACTTCTGTCCCCTCCTCAGGATGACAGGCCATAACTGCGCATCAGTTTGGGCTCTCGAGGAAGTCCAGCTCCAACAGTGAGGTGTTGTGGGACCAACATTGGGACCCTCTCCAGACCAAAGTTCACGACTAAAGCACCATATCCAAAGGTCTTCAGTTGTTCATTCTTGGCTCTAGTCAGTTGGCCTTTTATATTAGCCAAAACAGCATCGTACCAGTTGAAGATGGTGCCTCGAAAGCAGTCAACTGCCATCCGCATCTGGGATCCAGTGGCTACATGTAGTGTTGCGCTCCCAAAGAGCCTGGTAATAGTAAATGCAATTACCTTGAGTTCAGGAAGGGATATGGTTTTGATATCTATCACTTTGTCTCTAGTCTGGTTGTTACAGAACTCTAGCTGGAGGCTATCGACAGACTGGCCACCTGGCCTAGTCCTGAATAGAGTCAAATGTTCACCTCTCTTAGGAAAACTAGTCAAAAAGTATATGTCTGTCGGCTCCATTTTGAGCTGGTGACCACCAATGAAGAAGCACTGGTCTTGTATGCTCCACCTGTCTATCAGCCACTGCAAAAAGTCCACCTGGGCCCTCATGCCAGGTATGGTCCAGAATTTGTATAAGTCGCATGCCTTCAATGCATCAATCGAAGGTTGATGATTTATCGTGGAAAGATCTACGTCCTCATGCTCCCGTTCTCGCTAATCAAGCATGATGTATACTCTACATTAAACAAAAAGGCGAATAAGAATGTCTAAAAGCAAAGTCTTTGGGTGAATTTTGAGAAATTTAGGGTTAAAAACCCGTGCTGCGGGGACCGCACCCTCTCTGTTAGAGACAGTGTGTGGGTCCGCACCTTGCCTTCATGGTAGGTGTGGACCCCAGACTTTTTCCCCATTGCGAAAAAGTCGGGTCCGCAGGCTACCTGTGCTGTGCCTGCGGGCCCCGAGCGCGCGGGTTTGTAGACTAAAAATCCTTTGAAAAATGAAATTAAAACCTAAAAATAACTTTGAAATGGATGAAATTAAAGAGTAGGATGATGTGGATTACCTGGAGGAGATGGCGTTCGATTCCAACGGACGGATTTTCCGCAATCTTCACGGGAAGTTTCTGACCAAAAGCTCTATTTTCTCACCCAAAACTCAAACGGTAAAAATGAATTTACAAAAGCCCTTTTTATAAGTTTTTTGAATAAATGAATTTTTAATTTGTTTATGTTTCACTTTAAAGAGTTAACTTTTGCAGCATTTTTATCCATTTTAAACATGTATGAGTAATGTTTGAGTTTTTGTTCAGGATAACGGATTTTTCAGGCGAAATCGGTCATTTTCGACGGAAAAACATTAGAGTCATCTTTAAGCTCTTTTCTGACTTCTAAAACATGAAAATATCACCGAGTTTTTCTTTTTAAACTCGTTAAAACGGAACTAAAAATACGGTCCACTTACAGCTCTTTTTCCGACCGTAAAAACATGAAAAGATTGCCAGATTTTTGTCGTTTCAAATTCGATATTGGTTATAAAACGACGTGTCATTGATCACTTTTTTACTTTTTTGGATCAGAGGCACTAATTATGAAAAGTACTCCTTGGTTGTAATGATCAAGCAGTTCTCTCAAGTGTTATTTATACTTTTTCGGGCTTGGGAGACACAAATTTACGAAAAAGGACAACCATGGAGTTTTCTTAAGTTTTTTCAGACTCTCTAAAAATGCTGAGTTTCTCCTATACTGGACTCATTAAAATTTAACAATAAAGGACCTGTTCAATTACAAACAGGAATGGACCACTCCTTCTTAGGGTTCGAATTTAAACTAAGTTGGACTCATCCGAAGGATGAGCTTATAATCAAGCAAATGTTATCCTCCTCAAGCTTGTCAAAAATAAAGAGGTACTTGCCAGAAATGGTGGGGGAAAAGAGAGAAAAATGAGCCTGTTTGTCATACTTTGTAACCACTCTTGAACACGACACTTTTATTCACTTGGGTTGGGAAATCCTTTGCCTAACAGTTGATCAAACCACAAAGTCTTCAGCCGGTTTTTGGGAATTAACTTTGGGTCAATTGTCACCAAACCATCTGCTGTGTCATTATGTGTTCAAGAGGTCAGTGCAAATAAGCCATTCATCTGCAAAATATCTATCATCCATCTTGACCATCCTTGAGTCAATCCTTGCTACTAAATTTATTCAAACTTGATCTATGATTTCGTGTTGTGGGCTTGCCTATGACAGATCGCTTTCTATCGACTTCAGCTCATTATCTAGAAAGATGATCTAGAAATCGTCAGTACCTTGGGATCTGCATGCCTCAATGGCAGGTTTCTCACCTTCGACAATAGGTTGAATCATTAACCTTCGATCAAAGGATTCCGTGACATGTTCGACATCAACACATCTATTCACATCTCATGGATTGTACTAAGTACTTTGAGAGGCATTCACATTACTGGTGGTTTCTCTCACACTTGTTAATAGTTTACATCATTGACTAGTAATCCAGTGGTTTCTACCATGTTCGACTTCAACACATTCATTCGCATGGATAGAATCATACTATTTCTGGAAGTAGGAATGAAGACCCTGGATCTAGTTTCCACAATTTAGGCTGCGAGGAATTTTGTATTCGTTATACAATGGACTATTCATAAATAGATGGCTGCATCCATACTATGTCTACATGTGCCTATACTTGTGATGTATTACAAGATAATTCCTATATCAGAGCAGTAGTTAGTTTTCTAGTCAGTTTTAATCTGAGTATGGGAATGCCTACCTCAGCGATGATATGATCTCATATATATATATTGCATTGAATGTTTTTACAGGTTCCAACCGTGCTCTCCACAAGATGATCCTCGAAATGATAAAGTACTTCACTCTTTCTAGATGATAAATGAAATCCTCATCTACTATAGACTTCGCACTTTAGGGGGCAATCTGTTACACAAAATATTGTCACCATGACTATTTGCAGTCAGTATGGGTCTATCATCATTCATACGGTCCCCCTAAGCAAGTCTCAGACCTCAACTCTTCATGTAAAGCTTTGAAAATGAGAGAAAGACCTTTAAAAATCAATAAACCTCTGGTTCCGCACTTTCTCTCACTGTTGCCTGCGGTCCCGCACCCCTTGTTCATATTACCTGCGGACCTGCCTGCTCTGTCTCTAAAGGAGTGGGTGCGGACCCCTGTGAAAGTCAAAAAGGTACAAGTTTATTCTAAAAAACTCACTTTGGGTAAATTCTAGATGATTATAGAAGGAATTTTGACGTGGATGGTTCACTCTTACGTGGTTCATGCATCCCAAAAGAGAAGGAGGTAATCCCTTGATGAGAGGAGCTATCCCTTTGAAGGAGGGCTTTATCGCTTTGAAGGTGGACGTAGTAACTTCCCTCCATTGCACTATAAATTAAGGCATTGGGCTGGTTGCTAGGGAGGTTAGAAACTGAACATTTTTTAGGGTAAATGCTGGTGGAATTGAGACTTCCTAGTTAAGCTTGATAGGAGAGATCACATACCTTTTTGGCTTCATTGGGAAGAGAGTGAAACTTGTCAAAGTAGAGGAGACTTCTTATTGGACCCTGGGAGGAGCTTGTACAGCTTCAAGGCACAGGTTGTAAAGTTCTTCTTTGATTTGAATTAATACAATCAGATTCATTTTTCTCAACAAATTGTCTTATGTCATTTGTTTCATGAATTCCTTGATCATCATGATAAGTATGCTTTATGATATTGGCTTTTCAGGTGCTATTTAATTTGTGTGCTTGTTTGTGTTTGTAGATTTGCTACAAGGGAGCCCATTTGGATCAAAGGAGCGAGGCTTCCACAAACTTGCATTGGACCCAAGATAGGCCTAAAAAACTTGTTTGCCTTTGTTTATAAATTGCATATTTAGAGAAAGATAGTTTTTGATTGGCTTGCTTGTCACTAGATATCATTAGATACTAGGGAGGTCGGTCTTGTCCGCAAGAACGACTCATTCCGTGTGACCGGTCCAGTAGACACCCCAGCTGAAGGAAACCCTGAAGATGAAAACTTGGGAGATGCTAATCAACCAGGTGATACTCCCTTTTCAAAGTCCCCTAAGGACGAGGCCTACCCAGGAGAAGACCCAGAGGACGATAATTGTTCAAGAGGTGCCATTGCATTGGGATATCCTAAAAAAGAAATACATAATAACAAATAGCTAGAAGGAGAAACTCCACCATGAGACACAGTTCCAATTGGAACCATCCATAATACTTACATAGTATAGCCTGTAGAGGAACCAGAGGATAACGTAGACCCACCGTTAGATGGAGGTCCTAGAGTAAAGAAGTCCTACAGAGATAGAATTAGAAAGATGCTCAGAAAGTATAAAAATAGACGCAAGTAATCAGGTAGCTGAAACATTAGTTAAAAGAGGAAACCAGAACTAGGAAATTGAAAGTGGAAATGGAAACTACAAGAATGCAAACAGAGCAATGTTCTTGGAAGGATGTTGAGACTCAAACAGAGTTTCTTCTAATCTATCCAAAAGAAACCTAGACTGAGCCATGTATGATAGAAGACATTGCCATGCAAACAGAGGACCCTTGTGTCTTTTTGTAGGAAACCCAAATGGACCACCCCATTGTTGATATTGTTGGGCAAACAGATGTTGAAGAAGACGTTCGAGTTGATTGTATAATTAAATAAGAAGTTGAAGTTGTTGTGCAGACAGATCCTACAGAGACCCAGGATGGAGTAGCCTGAACAGATCAGACACCCCCTTACACCCCCTTGCTAAGAGAGGCCTTCATCAGGAAGTTGCAAAATGAGCTACTAAGGGTTCAACAGGAACTGGCTCAGCATGAAGAAAAGGTGGTCCCTCTACATGAACATCAAGGGTTGAGGAAGAAGTTTGAAGCACTTACCGTGACTGAATATGAGAAGTTTTCTGAGTATAAGGCTAAGGAAAAGAAGGTTGAAAGATTAAAGGGTAAATTGCAAAAGGCTAGAGAGAAAATGGAGACTGTCTGCTCTCTTTATTCAAACACCCTATCATGCTGAGCCCCTGTCAAAAATTATGCATTATTTCTCATGGAAAGATACCTCCTGCTAAAAGTCAAGGCTGCTAAGGCTGGAAATCCAGTAGAAATCTAAACCACCATAAACTTTATCAAATGCTTCAGAGAGCATGATCAGAAGGTTCAACGCCTCCTCTATGAACTCTATATGCATAATTTCTTTTTAGAAGATGACAGGGACAACTACCCTGGCCCTTTTACAGGAGATATCCAATTTCAGAAATTCATCTCATTTGCTACCAACCAACTCAAGTGGGCCAAGGCTCACAACACTTTCAGAAAACATGAGTATGGAATTGACCTATGGGTAAGAGGGGAGCCTATGTATCCATTACTCCTATCTTTCAGGGATAAATAGTTTATGCAGCGAGCCAGTGTTGTAGCCAAATTGGGGCCACTCCATACAGATATCATTCATGCCAGAAAGGAATATTTCCAAGACATTAAGGAAGAAGCCTTGGTTGCATCAAGATATATGTCGGAAGTATCTAGTAATGTTGTGAGGAATCGAGATCCATTTGGATATCAAAACTTGAAAGCTGCCTCTTCTCGTTTCTATAAATATAGTAATATGATTTTAACGACGGGGCTTGATTGGATAGGATGTTGTTAGAGACCCCCAATCACATGGTATCCTCCTGATCAATACTGCAGTAGCTATAAATTGAAGGATCAGGAGGTAACCTAGGATTTCACTGTCCTTAAGTAGAAAAATGGTTTTAGGAATTACAAGGAGGAGGTATATCCTACTTATTCCCTAACTCAGTTTCATCTAAACTACTCACTTCCATGTGGACATGCAACAAGATAAGCTGGGGAGTATGTTGGGTCAGGAAAAAGGTATGATTTCTCTTCGTAAAATGCTTTATTTACCATTCATCCTTATACGATTATCTCTGTTTATAGATTAAAATAAGGAAAATATCGGCTATAGTTGGATGAAAGCATCTGGTGACAAAATAGGCAAATATTGTTGAAATGTGGCAACAAGAATATTCAAATTTAATTTGTCCTTGAATTAAATTGTGAATTAAAATTGAATTTAGTCTTAACAATTACTTGGAAATAATTAATTAAGGTATTTTGACTTAATTAGTTGGAGAAATTCAATTTAGAATTCTTTCTGAAGTCATGCAAGAGTTATCCCCTAATTAAGGAGATGAGCCTTAAATTAAGGAGATAAGTTGAGTTATATTTTAGTTGTAATTAGTTAACTCAGTTTACTGAGTTAAGTCGAGTTAAATTAGTTCCAAACTGTTTGAGGAACTAATAGAGAGTTAACAGTTAGTTGATGCATGCATGCACTCAACTAGTGTACTCTAGTTAACTAAAAATACCCTCATCAGAAACTCATGCATGTTTATTCTGAGAAAGACCCAGTTAAGTTAAATGTCAAGGATAGTGTACTATCAATTGCATGTGTTTTCCTATAAAGAAAAATCATGCATGTAGAAGGAATCATTCCTTGAGAATTACACAATTCTCACAGCGTGTGAGATCAGAGTGTTCCACTTGGTGAGGTGAGAATCATCCCAGAGGAACAGTGCAATGAAATAGGAGCTTGGAGGGTAGAGAGGAAGGCTTGTGAGAAGACAATATTTCTAGTGAGAATCTGTGAGGATTGTACTGAGAGCTAGCTAGCTATGAGAGCTAAGGCTTTACATAATTCCTATGTATCTCCACCTTGTATGATAATACAGATAGTGGGGTTTTTAGTTGAGGCTTTTTCCCAAAGTATTTTCATGTGTATGGTTCATTGATTCTTCTTCTTCTCATTATATGTGTTCAGCTCAATCTTTAAGCTTCTAAAAATTGATAGTAGAAGTAGGTTATAGTATTCTACTTAGATTTATATTACATTATCGGGTTAACCTAAAGTCAGATTTTCTACATGGTATCAGAGCTTAGTTTATCGGAGCTATGAATAGTATACTAAGAATTGAATCCAAAGTTTGAAGTTCAGGGTTGTAGGTGAATCCAATTCATATTATACTTCAAGGTTGGCCAATGGCGTTCTATGGCTTGAGACTCGAGTACGCCTTGGAAGGTAGCTTAAATTACATAGCATGGAAAGATAGAATGGAGGTTGTATTAGAAGACAATGGCTTGAAGGATTTCATTGATCAAGAAATCCCAAACCTAGCTTTTACTAATGCACAAGAGTTGGCTGAGTGTAAGAAGTGTGTGGCGAAGGTGAGACAGATCATCCTTGAGGGAGTTCAAGACCATATTGTCTCGAGTCTCCATGGGAAGGATACTCCATATTCAATGTGGAAGACATTGAAGGACCTCCACCAAAATAGTAGTGACCAGAGGAAATTGGCGCTCAAGGATAAGATTCGAAGAATCAAGATGGAGAAGGGAAATACTATTTCCACATATTTGAACAAGCTCACCACCTGCAGAGATGAGCCTAGCAGTGTGGGAATAACTACTCCCAATGATGATATCGTGAGCCTCACTCTCCTTTGCCTTCCAAAGAGTTGGAATAGCTGTCACACGGAATAAGTCGATCTTGCGGACAAGATAGACCTTCCTAGAATCTAAAGAAGACCTAATGACAAGCAAACCAACCAGACACTATCTTTCTCTAAATATGCTTTTATAAATAATGGAAAACAAGTGTTTTTAGGGCCTACCTTAGGTCCAATGCAAGTTTGTGGATGCCCTCGCTCCTTTGATCCAAATGAGCTCCTTTGTCGCGAATCTGCAAACACAAACAAGGCAAACAAATTAAATAGCACCTAAAAATAAAACATATTTAACATGAAATTCAAGGAGTCCATGAGACAAATAACATGAGATACTTGTTGAGAAAAATAAGTTTGATTCTATTAATTCAAAAGAAGAAGAAATTTACAACCTGTGCCTTGACGTTGTACAAGCTCCTCCCAGGGTCGGCAAGAAGTCTCCTCTACTTTGACAAGCTTCACTCACTCCCCAATGAAGCCAAAAAGGTATGTGATCTCTCCTCTTAAGCTCAACTAGGAAGTCTTGATTTCACCAGCATTTACCCTAAAAAATGTTCAGCTTCTAACCTCCCTAGCAACCAGCCCAATGCCTAAATTTATAGTGCAATGGAGGGAGGTTACTAGGTCCTCCTTCAAAGGGATAAAGCCCTCCTTCAAAGGGATAGCTCCTCTTATCAAGGGATTAGCTCCTTCTCTTTTGGGATGCATGAACCACCTCAGAGCGAACAATCCACGTCAAAATTCCTTCTAGAATCCTCTAGAATTAACTCAAAGTGAGTTTTTTAAGATAAAACTTGCGCCTTTTGACTTTCACAGGAGTCCGCACCCACACCTTTAAGGACAGAGCGGGCAGGTCCGCAGTTTTTGTAAACAGAAGATGCAGGACCGCAGGTGACAGTGAGAGAATGTGCGGAACCAGAGTTTCATTGATTTTTAATGTCTTTATCCCATTTTCAAAGCTTGACTTGAAGAGCTGAGGTTTGAGACTTTCTTAGGAGGACAGTACAAGTGATGATAGACCCATACTGACTGCAAATAATCATGGTGACGATATTTTTGTGTAACAGATTGCCCCGTAAAGTGCGAAATCTGTAGTAGATGAGGATTTCATTTATAATTTAGGAAGAGTGAAGTACTTTATCATTTCGAGGATCATCTTGTGGAGAGCCTGGTTGGAACCTGTAAAAACATTCAATGCAAGATATATATATGAGATCATATCATCGCTGAGGTAGGCATTCCCATACTCAGATTAAAACTGACTAGAAGCTAACTACTGCTCTGATACAGGAATGATCTTGTAAAACATCACAAGTATAGACTCATGTGGACACAGTATGGACGCAGTCATCTGTTTCTGAATAGTCCATTGTATAATGAATACAAAATTCCTCGCAGCCTGGATTGTGGAAACCAGATCCAGGGTCTTCATTTCTACTTCCCGAAATAGTACGATTCTATCCATGCGAATGAATGTGTTGATGTCGAACATGGTAGAAACCACTTGATTACCATTCAATGATGTAAACTATTAACAAGTGTGAGAGAAACCACCAGTGATGTCAATGGCTCTCAAAGTACTCAGTACAATCCATGAGATGCGAATAAATGTGTTGATGTCGAACATGGTAGAAACCACTTGCTTACCAGTCAATGATGTAAATTGTTAACAAGTGTGAGAGAAACCACCAGTGATGTCAATGGTTCTCAATGTACCCAGTACAATCCATGAGATGCGAATAAATGTGTTGATGTCGAACATGTCATGGAATCCTTTGATCGAAGGTCAATGATGCAACCTATCATCAAAGGCGAGAAACCTGCCATTGAGGCATGCAGATCCCTAGGTACTGACGATTTCTAGATCATCTTTCTAGATAATGAGTTGAAGTCGATAGAAAGCGATCCGTCGTAGGCAAGCCCACAACACGAAATCATAGATCAAGTCGAAGAAATTTAGCTGCAAGGACTAAATCAGGGATGGTCAAGATGAATGACATATATTTTGCAGATGAATGGCTTATTGGTAGTGACCTCTTGAACACATAACAACACGACAGATGGTTTGGTGACAATTGACCCAAAGTTAATACCCAGAAACCGGCTGAAGACTTTCAATGTGGTTTAATCAACTGTTAGGCAAAGGATTTCCCAACCCAGGTGAATAAAAGTGTCGTGTTCAAGAGTGGTTACAAAGTATGACAAATAGGCTCATTTTTCTCTCTTTTTCCCCCACCATTTCTGGCAAGTACCTCTTTATTTTTGACAAGCTTGAGGAGGATAACATTTGCTTGATTATAAGCTCATCCTTCAGATGAGTCCAACTTAGTTTAAATTCGAACCCTAAGAAGGAGTGGTTCATTCCTGTTTGTAATTGAACAGGTCCTTTACCGTGAAATTTTAACGAGTCCAGTATAGGAGAAACTTGGCGTTTTTCAATTTTAGAGAGTCTGAAAAAACTTAAGAAGACTCCAGGGTTGACCTTTTTCGTAAGTTTGTGTCTCCCAAGCCCGAAAAAGTATAAAATAATACTTGAGAGAACCACTTGATCTTTTATGACCAAGGAGTACTTTTCGTCATTAGTGCCACTGATCCGAAAAAGTAAAAAAGCGATCAACGACACGTCGTTTTATAACCAATATCGAATTTGAAGCGACAAAAATCTGACAATCTTTTCATGTTTTTACAGTCGGAAAAGAGCTGTAAGTGGATCGTCTCTTAATTCCGTTTTAACGAGTTTAAAAGAAAAACTCGGCGATATTTTCATGTTTTAGGAGTCAGAAAAGAGCTTAAAGGTGACTCTAAATGTTTTTTGTCGAAAATGATAGATTTCGCCTGAATAATCCGTTATCCTGCACAAAAACACATACATTACTCACACCTGTTTGAAATGGATAAAAATGTCACAAAAATACCTTTTCAAAGTGAAACATAAACAAATTTGAAATTTATTTACTGAAAAAACTTATAAAAAGGCCCTTCGTCAATTCATTTTTACCGTTTGAGTTTTGGGTGAGAAAATAGTGCTTTTGTTCAGAAAACGTCCCGTGAAGATTGCGGAAAATCCAACCGTCGGAATCGAACGCCGTCTTCTCTAGGTAATCCACATCATCCTACTCTTCATTTTTAACCATTTCAATTTTTTTTTTAGTCGTTCATTTCATTTTTTGGGAGGGTTTTTAGGCATAAAACCCCTGTGTGGGGGCCTGCAGGTTTACCACTGCGGGCCTGCGGACCCCGACTTTTTCTCCATTGGGAAAAAGCCAGGGGTCCGCACCTTGAATGTAGACAAAGTGCGGTCCCACGCACTATGTCTAACCCAAAGGGTGCAGCCCCCGTCGCAAGGGTTTTTAACCCAAAAATTCTCAAAAATGGACCACACAAAATAATTTCTAGCAATTTAATTTATCTTTATGCTTGATGCAGAGAGTACATCATGCTAGATTGGCGTGAATGAGAGCATGAGGACGTGGATGCTGCTGCATGGAATCATCAGCCTTCACTTGATACTTTGAGGGCATGCGGCTTGTACAAATTCTAGGCCATTCCTGGCATGAGGACTCAGGTGGATTTCTTATAGTGGTTGGTTGACAGATGGAGCATACAGGACCAATGCTTCTTCATTGGTGGCCACCAGCTCGAAATCGAGCCAGCGGACATATATTTCTTGACTGGTTTACCTAAGAGAGGCGAAGACTTGACTCTATTTGGGGCTAGGCCAGGTGGCCAGTCTGTCGATAGCCTCCGGCTAGAGTACTGCAATAGCCAGACTAGAGACAAAGGGATAGACATAAAGACCATATCCCATCCTGAACTCATGGTGATTGCGTTTACTATCACCAGACTTTGTGGGGCTGTCGCATTACATATTGCCACCAGATCCCAGATGCGTATGGCAGTTGATTGCTTTCGAGGCACCATCTTCAATTGGTGCGATGTCGTGTTGGCCAATCTGAAAGGCCAATTGACCAGGGCCAAAAACGGACAACTAAAGACCTTTGGTTATGGGGCTTTGGTTGTGAGTTTTGGCCTGGAGATGGTTCCTATGTTGATCCCGCAGCACCTTACTGTTGGAGCTGGGCTTCCTCGAGAGCCCAAACTGATGCGATGGGTCGCAGTTATGGCCCGTCACCCGGACGAGAGGACAAAGGTTGCTTGATTCAAACTTGAGTATTTCCAATGGTTGGAAAACCAGGTCTTTTCTATTCAGGACTTCCCTTACACTGGGATAGATTTTCGTGGTGACCCATACATGGTTCTTCCACCAGGAGAGCAGTGGGATGACTCAGGTAAAATCATTTTCAACGTTTTTCCTATTTTAATTTTTTTTATTATTTTTCCATCGTCTCAAACCTGATAGCAAAAGTTTCAAATGCAGATGTGGGTCCACAGCGACCAGCCGCTCTCCGGCCTTACGAGAGGAAACAACCACTTGCAGCCGTGCCAGCCCCACAGGACGAATCAGCAGAGGTTTTGGCCGAGTTGGAGGGTCATCTTGAGCGCTTGACAGGAGATATTCCGGAGACCACTATAGATGACATTCCTCGTCGACTTCAGCGCTATGTGATTGGGGTCCTAGGACCTTTTAGGAGGTTCCTTTGCAAGGTGGACCATGTAGTGGTTTCTTATCGAGATCATCACCAGTGATAGGATGATCACCTATTGTGGGCACATATGACATTTTTGTTTTTTGTACTTATCATTTTTGCCGATCATAAGGTGTTTTTCAACCTATGATCGAGGATGATGTATTTTTTGACACACTCCTATATATATATATATCACCATTACCAGCTTACCTTGTAAATCATGTTTATGGAATGGTTTTAAATTTACATGTATGATTATTGCAAATGTCTATTTAACATTCGAGAAGCAATTGCATCTGCTAATGTGTTTAAAGATCTTGGAATATGCTGATATTCAATATAATCAAATTCACGTTCCAAGAGATGCACTCTCAAAAATAATCTTAATAACACTGGATTTCTAATGGCATATACTCTATTAAGCTGTAATACAACGAGTTCAGAATCTAACCTCACTATCAAACTCCGAATCCCAAATGAAATAGATTCAGATAATATCTCAATCACTGCACTATACTTGGCAATGTTGTTCGTTGTTTGACCGAGGCTTACCCCATGCATAGATACTAACTCATCAGAGGGCGAATAGATAACCCAAGTTGCGGAAGAAATGTTCCGTGTATTACGACAAGCACCATCAACGAAACCAATGTATGCTTGGAGGGGCATCGACATCTGGAATATCAAGAGTAAAACCAAGATAAGAAGGAATAATGACGGAAAAACACTCTCTAAGCTAAGCACATTGTTTAAACTAAAACACACCAGCTAGAAAGAAAAACTATCCTAACTAAAAATCTCCATACGCATTCTTTAAGCATAATACCTCTTCAAGTAAAGACCATTTCTGGGTTTGCCCAAAGAGTCCCCGTCAAAGTCTACCAATTCATAGGCCCCTTTGGCTAGCTTTCGCTTGACAACATAGTGACCATGCCACATAGGAACGAATTTTCCAGCACCTAAGTTATCATTAGCTTGATCATAAACTAAGACTAGATCTCCTTCCAAAAAATTTCGAGGGGTCACATTTCGATCATACTGAGCTTTCATGCGTTCTGCGTGAGTCTCGATCGCCAATGCAGCATTACGTCGATTCTCATCTATTGAGCCAAGTATAACAAACACTTTTCCTCTTCGGAAGTGGCTGGAAGTAACTCGATGGCCATTTTCAGTGACGGGATTTCGCATTTAATGGGTAACACAACTTCCAAACCATAGACTAGTTGGAAAGGAGTGAACCCTGTTGATGTTTTTGCTGAAGTTCAGTACGCCCAAAGTGCTGAAAATAGCATGTTATGCCAATTCGACCGATGAATCCCAATCATTCGTCGGATCATGATAACTAAAACTTTGTTGATGGATTCAACCAGACCATTAGCTTGTGGATAATAAGGGGTTGAACTATCGTGACGTAAACCAAGCTGGCCTGTAAGTTCGATCATCATAACGTTTCGAAAATGACATCCATGATCAATGATTATCGCTTGCGGGACACCAAACCTAGAAATTATATGATTGAACATGAAAATTGCAGCTGTCTTGCCGTCTGCCTCGAATGTAGGCAACGCCTCGGCCCACTTGGTAAAATAATCTACCGCAAGGATGATATACGCATGCCCCGCGGCCGAGTGAGGGTTACATGTAATAAAATCGATACCCCATTTGGCAAAAGGACCAACAGCAATTATAGGGTGGAGAGGAGCAGGTGGAGCGTGCATCTTTTGATAAAAAATTTGGCAGTTGTGGCATTTTCGGACCGCCGTAATACAATCTTTAAATAAAGACGGCCAGAAGTAGCCAGCGCGCAATATCTTTTGGGCTGTGGCATACCCAGACATATGACCGCCACATGCTCCAGAGTGACAGTCATTTAGAACCCTTTCAGCTTCCTCGTGAGTTAAGCATCATTGGAAAACAGAGTCCGCCCCTCAGCGATAAAGAGTATCTCCAATAATCCTGAATTGTTGGGACTGGAATCGAATTTTTCGACGTTCTGACCTTGAAATTTCTGGCCGAAAGGATTGGGTCTAGAGATAAACGATGATATCCCCATACCACGGATCTAAAATGCTAATTAGAAACAAGGATTTGTCGCAATGGGCTCCTCCGCCACAGTTTCCGTGTCAGCATGCGGGAAGTCACAATTAACTCCGCAAAAACTAAAGATTTCTTAGACTTGGATTTCTCAAATTCCAAGTCGAACTCCTGCAGGATAACAATCCATTTAGAGTACTTGCCCCCTAGCAATTGCTTAGTCAAAATGTAGATCATAGGGTTGCAATATGAAATTACTGTAGTTTTACGTAGTAAAATGTAGTGACGAAAACGTTGGACAGCTTGAACAGCTGTCAATGCCAATTTCTCCACATGTGAGTATTTTAGCTCAGTTGGATTTAAAGTTCGACTAAGGTAATATATCACATGTTCAGTTCCGAATTCATCTTCCTGAACTAAGACCATTCTAATGGTGGAATGAGAAGCGGCGAGATACAAGAAGTAATCCTGGTTGTAGTTGGGAGGATGCAATAACGGTGCACGGGTCAACGGGTGTTTAAGTGCATCGAAAGATTTCTGAGCTATCTCATCCCAATAGAATGGAGTATTCTGTTTTAACAACCGGGTAAAACCATTTGTAACCTCGGCATAGTTAGGAATGAATCGTCGTAAAAAAATTGCTTTCCCTTGCAAACTTTGGAGTTGGCGAAGACTCGAAGGAGGAGGCAATTTGACGATAGCGTCGACCTTCGAGGGATCGACGCGAATGCCGGCTTTCGAAACTACAAATCCCAGCAATCGACCTGTTTCTATACAGAAGACACATTTGTGTGGGTTCAACCAAATCCGATAATGCCTACACCTCATAAAGATTGCTCATAAATGGACGAGGTGATTAGCTTGATGTAATGAATGAGCAGGCAAGTCATCGAGATACGGTTGCACAATGTGCTTGATGTCATGAAACACATAAGACATGGCCCTTTGAAAAGTTGCTCCGGCATTCTTTAGCCCAAAAGGTAACTTGCAATAAGCAAATGTCCCCCATGGACAAATGAAAGCCATTTTTGGTTGATCGACAGGTAGAATATTGATTTGATTGTATCCCGAAAAACCATCCATGAAGGAGAATATTTCGCTGCCGGCACAATCATCAATAATTTGATCGATATAGGGAGTTGGGTAATTGTCCTTTGGACAGGCTCGATTAATGTCCCGATAATCGATGCATATTCTTATTGTTCCCTACTTTTTGTTAACTGGAACAATATTCGATACCCAATCCATTAACGGGATCAGATAAATGAAACCTGCTTTGAGTAATTTTTCAACTTCTGCTTTAATTGCAGCAGCTTTTCGTGGGTGAATCTGACGCAAACATTTCTGGACGGGTTTAGCATCCGGGTAAGTCTTAATCTCATGGACAACAATCTCAGGATCAATTCCTGGCATTTCCTCATAGGACCAGGCAAACACGTCGCGGAATTCTTGAAATAGGGCCTTATATATCTGAATTTCGTCATCTGTACACAAGGCACCTATATGAATGTTCTCAACAATTCCGGGCTTAACCGAAATGTCAATAGGAATAGTTCGAGAGATGTTTCCCAAATTTAACTCTGAATCGGGATGTTTCATTGGATTCTGAGGTTCATTGACATATTCAGTTGTAAAAATTTATGAGAAATCATTTTCAAAACGATCATTCTCGGGTAGAAACGAAGATCTATGATGGAGATCTTCCCATGGTAAATCATCTACACATAGGATTTCACGAATTTGCTCATCAGAGTGAACAAGTTCAGAAAACGTGATTAAATCTGAGTTTGATGTGAAAAGTGATTCCTCACGGACCACATTCATTAAGTCAATTTCGGTTGAAGATGGGTCGGTAAACGATTGCACGGCCTCATACGCAATTTCATATGGACTCAAAGGCATGACATCACCAAAAGAGTTTATCTCAGATTCAAAAGGAATGATCCAAGGATCATCATAAACAATGGTGTCTGATGTAATCATATGAATGGTTGCAAATGAAGACGATGTGTTGATCGGAGGAAAAGGAAAAGTTCCCAGTAAACCGACATCTTTAACTAATCCTACTCCAACATCCTTATATGGTCGTTTTACCGACATGTTGAATACTCTCAGAAGAGGCTGGGTTGGATGAAAAGTAAGCCAGCTGGTCTATTGTTACGATCTTTCCATTATGTGGAAACTTTATTACCCGAAAGACCGATGAAACGACCGCTGTCATAGCGTAAGACCAATTTCGACCCAAGAGAAGGTTGTAATCTAGAGGGGCATCAACCACCTCCACATCTAGACTAACGGTTTTTCCTTCAACCCCTATAGGAAAATCATATAGAATGCCAAAAGGATGAAACCCACGGCCATCAAAGGCCTTTAGAATCGTCGGGGATTGATTTAGCGAAGGAGAACCAAGCGATCTCCAACACTGTATCGACATAATACACGTTGAGGCTCCCTCATCAATTACAGTGTGATGAATAGGCCTGTTTTTTACTGTCACTAGAATCTGGAAAGCCATTTGATGAGGCAAATGCGGTACTATTTTCTAGATCGAAAATTATTAGGTTCGAGTCCTGAACGTCAACAGCTCCTATAGCCAACAAAAGTAATTTACGTTGCGCTGGACATGATTGCAGCACTTCCAAAGCCGACATTACTGAGGGTGAAACAACTAAATCCTCAACAATGTTATAGTTCTGAGCCGCTCTCACATGTGGATTGAAAGCTGACTTTCGAAGTATACCCTTGGCGAGCGGTTTGATTACCAAGTCTGGATTAGGTTTCTCAATCTGTAGTGGATCGGAACCGGGAGCTGAGGTTGATGGATTAGAATGAGAAGATTCTACTTCTTTACCATCAACAGGACTTTTACTACCATAATCTTGCGATCGAGTCGCAATCCTAACATGGGACATCATCAGTATGGGTTCTTCATTGGAACTCGAGGACGAACCTATCATATTACTGTCTTGAGTTGGAAAAGGATCCTTCAAAACAGCAGGAGTTTGGGAACCTTTGACAATATTCACAACCTCTGCACGATGAGGGCAGTCTCTTGTAAAATGTTCATCATCAAAAATGAGACAAGGATAACGAGGTTTGTGCTTTTCATCATTGGATTCCGATTTTTCAAGTTTCTCCTTTGAATTTTTGTCCGTTTTATTCTTCTTCTTTCCTTTCTTCTTCCCACCAGATTTTGATTTGGCTGTAGATGACTCTACAACATGAATATCGGCGGAAACCTCTGCAGAAGAATCTCCTGTTAGGGAATCAGGCAAGGTTATAATAGGAGAAGAATTCTTGGAAGACTTCTTCTTACTTTTAGTGTTAACCGTACCAATCATACCATCGGCGGCATGAGATCCCGAAGGAGCTGCAGCGATTTGATTTTGCTTGAGAAGATCGGGGATTTTCTCATGTAACGTACTTGACTGAGTATAAACCAAGTCAAGGTACTATTCTTGAGCAATTACTTGCTCCTCAGTAACAACTCCGGCTTTAGCTACATCTTCAATGATCTTTGGCAACAAAGATTTTACAAACCACTCGGCCAAGATCTGATCCGGAATAAACACCTTCACTAAATGCCGTCGACGTCTCCACTCATGAATATGATCTGAAATGTAAGTGGATGTTGATTGTTTTAACGAAGTTAACAATTCCGTGCCATTGTCATATCGCACTGGCAACCGAAAATGAGTTAAAAACGAGGTAGCTAACTGACTAAAATTATAAAAAGTGCCTCGCGGTAACTCAATGTACCACTTGGCCGCGAGACAAATTAGAGTGTGTTGGAAAAGTCTAAGACGGATTGAATCATCTGAAATGGAGTTAGACGCACACCAGAGGAGGTAAGTCATCACATGGTTCGACGGGTCCTCTCTTGATTTACCTTCGAACTTAGGAATGTCATTGGGCAACTTATTTGGCATTGGCAGCCAAAACAGAAGATAATTAATGGGATCGTTCGTTAGGCGCAACAAATCAGGTAAGTCCAAAGTTGCGATAAACAGTAACTGACGATTAGGGTCCCTAAAACTCTAGGTCATGAGACCAGCCCCAGGAGGAGGATATCCAGGATAACTAGGAATAGGAATTGCGTTTGGGATATTGTATCCTCCCGGAAAACCAGGATTAACCGGACCGTACTGGGGTTGTTGAGGTTGTTTATAAGTGTACCCAGGGTACGGTTGATACTGATAGACTGGCTACTGCACAGCAGGACCGAATTGGTACTGTCCCTGGTACGGTTGATAAGTAAATTGTGGTTGACTTGTGACAACTGTACTTGAACGACGTTGTCCTACAGGCATCTGAACCAAAGTTTGAATCATAGATCCAGACGGTGGTAAAGATGTCTGAGGAGTAGATACAGGAACAGTAGAAACCGGAGCTGTCGATACTCCAGAAGTAGGTGGGGTAGATTGAACAGATGTTGCGGCAGTTGTAGCAATCGTTTGAGGCAGAGTACGAGGTGTACTAGGCCCAGATTGAGAAACTACCGAAGGTACAGAAGTTTGAATGCTAGACTGGACTAGTTGCTGGGGTATACAAGAAACTAAGGATTGTCTAGTTTGAGATGACAACTGTACATTTGGCTGCAAAACCTGTTGAGTTTGCAATGGATCCCACATTATATTCATTCCGGGGTACTGAGCCATAACAGGTTGAGAATATTGAGGACCATAACTGGGTTGAGGGTAGGAATGATAATTGAAAGGTACATTTCCCATTCCTTGCATATACGTTTGACCGGAGGGTGGTTGGAAACCTTGGTTCGAGTACTGACCTTGGGGTTGATACCCTTGAGGCACGTACTGATACTGGGGTTGACCTTGAGGTATAAATTGATACTGGGGTTGACCTTGGGGTACATATTGAGTCTGGGGTTGACCTTGAGGAACGTACAGTCCCATAGGTATGAACTATCCTTGAGGTTGCCCCCAAGATGCAAATTGTGTACCTTGAGGTTGCCCCCCAGGCGATAATTGAGGCTGACCCCTAGGCGGTAACTGGCCACCTTGAGGTTGAGGATTGGGAATAGAACCTGACATCATGAGAATGTCTTCTACGCTCAATGGCTTAGTACCAATGCTTCCAGTTAATAACCCTTGCTCAATGGGTTGAGGAGATGCTCCCGAAAAAGTACCAGAAAGTGCCTGATACCCGGAGGGAACAGAAGGACCACCGTACAAAAAGGATTCAGGCGATTGAGTAAACATGGACGACTGATTCGACATATTTAACGAAGGATAATAACCTCTAGGTGTTGGGTGATAAGGAGTGCAAGGTGGTGAAAAACTTAACCCTGGGTTTTCTAAGAAATTAGTCAAAGAAATATACCAAGTACTGCTCCTAGGTGGACTGTAAAAAATTGATTCACACTCCCTTAGCTCAATAACAGGTTGATTTTCAGGGATAGGGATGCCTACTTCTTCTTCCGGAGTAGCAAGCTCTTCAATAGCAATAAGTCCAGAAGGAAGATCTTGGGTGATTATTCTTTCTACCCTAGGTGAACCAGGACCACTAGAAGTTGGAGAAACAAACCCCAACGTTGGAGTAGCAGCAAATTCAATTTCAAGTTTGGATATTTCAGGTTCCTCACCTATATCACTAGTAGATGAAAAGCTACCAGTAACTTCGGAAACAGACGCTGACTGTGGATTAATATCTGCCACTAACGTTTGAAAATTAGGATGTACTATCAAAGAAGATTCTCCTTCTTCAGGTGACCCAACTCTACTTTCTATAGGAGTTACGAGGACTTTCAAGCCTTCAAGCTAGCTCGGGACTTCCTCAAGAGGTTGGCCCCGAAGTCTACGGCACTTCCTCAGTAATTCAGCCACATTTAAAAACTCAGGAGATTGGCCCCGAAGTCTACGGGACTGCCTTGGTAATTCAGGCACAAGTTAAAAACTTTTAACTACTTCACAGGCAAACAAAGTAAAATCTCAATGAAAACCACCTAAAGCCTTTAAAGAACCAAACAAATTTGAATCACACGCCTAAAGAATCTAGGAGATCAAACACACACAAACAATAACTTTCCATACTGAAAACACTAGTTGGTGATGAAATCCAACGTCGCAGAGTTCAATACAGAAATGGCGGTTGGAACAGTTACCCCGGAAACCTGCTTAATGAATAGACTGGCACAAGTTCCTCCACTTAACCGTCTCGAGTGAAGAGAAACCCCCAGAAAATCCAAGTGAGTCTAGCCGACATCTGCTCCAGGTACAGTGGGATCTTCCCACCACTGTCACCTTAGGAAGAATCCTAAAGAATATGGCCACTAAGGTTACCAATTGAAACAAATATACCTGGGGGAACAGTCTACGATCCGATATGCACGCAAGGGCAGAGTAGCAAGCTCAATCCCCTTGAAGGCTCCTTGACATAATCCAAGGTTTACCAACAAGTGACCCCAGGCTCCTTGACAATGGTTAATCCGAGGTTTACTGTTTTTAATACGTGAATATCTGGCGTCGTTCCCAATGATGAAGGATTGATTCCCACAATGGTTCGGACACGATCTCGTGCTTCTCCTTTAAGAGGAGCTTTCCCAGAGCATAAATGCAACAATTGGATTTCTTCCCTACCACAAGATACAACTACTTGTTTGTTTTTACTGTCTTGGAGAGTTAATTACTCTCCTACTCCAAGACACTAGCCTAAGCTATGTTGGTGTATCAGAGCCCTAGAAATAAAAATGTTACTAGATGAATTTTACTTTAAGCGTTATTTTTAATTGGTTTTTGTTTAAGTCAAAAGGTGCGGAGATGAAACTCGTGGTATGAAGACTCGACTCAAAATCACTAAAAATGCACCTAAGATGATTTAAACAATCTTTTTCTCTTCGATGAACTTCTAAACTAAGAAAGAGTTGGAGAATGCAAATACTTTGTAAACAAAAATCCTTCTTAAGAAACAAATTAAAAGAAGAGCTTTTTGCCTTTTCCGATGCACTCAAAATGAGACAACTAGTTATTTCACAAAAATTTCCATTTTTCGTTTCAAAGCACTCAACCACTACAAAAAACAAACTTTTTCCAAAAGAGATTTTTTATATTTTTTATAAAACACTCAAAACTATGCAAATGACTAACTTTGAGATCTATAAACTATAAAAACCTATTTGAAGTCAAAGCCTACTAGATATCTTTTCTAAGGATGTTTTACTTAGCTAGATGTAAGCTAAGGACTAATTTATGCAGAATCACAAATCAGTCAAGAACAACCGATTTTGTTTTCTTTTTGAAAATGAAAATCCAAACTTTTAAACACAAGCTTTTCGAAGTTTTTTAAAGAGAAAACTCAAAGCGGATTCCTCAACAAGGGGAGATTTCATAAATGGTCAGACTCATAAGAAGGCTGGTAGACACTAAGGTGATCTGAAGTCCCTACATCTTCTAAGCTCAGAGCCACTACACAACCAAAATGAAAAACAAGCCCAACAAGCAAAACTCCTAGGAATTTCATCTAAAACCCTAACACTAATGAAATCAACCTAAGCAAAGCTTCTGACAAGTTGTATGCAGGTCTGGGTAGTGGATAACAATTTCTAAACAAAAACTAAGCTGACTAACAGAGGAAATCTTAGGTTTTTCAAAATTTTGACAGGGTCCGCAGGCCCACAGTTGACACAGGTGTGGTCCCGCTCTGTGCTAAAAGCAAAGGTGCAGATAGGTACGCACTGTGTCAAACGGATAGGGTGCGGTCCTCTCCCAAAGCTATGAAAAACAAAAAATAACCCTGGATCTACAAACTCTACCCAATTTTACATACAACAAACCAAAAACAGAAACAAAAACACAGTTTCTCAGGTCAAACTAAAAACAAGGAAAACAATCAAGTCCCCAGTGGAGTCGCCATTTTGTCACATGGAATAAGTCGATCTTGTAGACAAGATAGACCTTCCTAGAGTCTAAAGAAGACCTAATGACAAGAACACCAACCAGACACTATCTTTCTCTAAATATGCTTTTATAAATAATGGAAAACAAGTATTTTTAGGGCCTACCTTAGGTCCAACGCAAGTTTGTGGATGCCCTCGCTCCTTTGATCCAAATGAGCTCCTTTGTCGCGAATCTACAAACACAAACAAGGCAAACAAATTAAATAACACTTGAAAAGCCAATATCATAAAACATATTTAACATGAAAGTCAAGGAGTCCATGAAACAAATAACATGAGATACTTGTTGAGAAAAATGAGTTTGATTGTGTTAATTCAAAAGAAGAAGAACTTTACAACCTGTGCCTTGACGCTGTACAAGCTCCTCCCAGGGTCCAGCAAGAAGGCTCCTCTACTTTGACAAGTTTCACTCACTCCCCAATGAAGCCAAAAAGGTATGTGATCTCTCCTCTTAAGCTCAACTAGGAAGTATTGATTTCACCAGAATTTACCCTAAAAGATTTTCAGCTTCTAACCTCCCCAGCAACCCGCCCAATGCCTGAATTTATAGTGCAATGGAGGGAGGTTACTAGGTCCTCCTTCAAAGGGATAAATCCCTCCTTCAAATGGATAGCTCCTCTCATCAAGGGATTAGCTCCTTCTCTTTTGGGATGCATGAACCACCTCAGAGTGAACAATCCACGTCAAAATTCCTTCTATAATCTTCTAGAATTAACCCAAAGTGAGTTTTTTAAGATAAAACTTGCGGCTTTTGACTTTCACAGGGGTCCGCACCCACACCTTTAGAGACAGAGCAGCCAGGTCCGCAGGTTTTGTAAACAGAAGGTGTGGGACCGCAGGTGACAGTGAGAGAAAGTGCGGAACCAGAGTTTCATTGATTTTTAATGTCTTTCTCCCATTTTCAAAGCTTGACTTGAAGAGCTGAGGTCTAAGACTTTCTTAGGAGGATAGTACAAGTGATGATAGACCCATATGTTACATTAAAAAATGTCACCATGACTATTTACAGTTAGTATGGCTCAATCAACAGTCATGCTACCCTCTTAGGCAAGTCTTATGCCTCTGCTCTCCATGTCAAACTCCAAAAAAGAGAGAAAGTCTTGTATAAATGTATTTATCTATGGGGACGCAGGTTCTCTCAACCTTACTTGCGGGGACGCTCCCAACGTTCACAAAAGCTGCGTCCAAAGACGCTCTGTATGTAAAGGGACAGGTGAGTCCCCCTGTAAAGGTTAGAATGCGCAAGTTTCATCTTTAAAAAGTTACTTGTGGTCATTTCTGGAGCATTCTAGAAGGTTGTTCGACGTGTATTGGGCGCCTCCAGATGGTTCATGCACTCCTATCAAAGAGGAACTTATCCCATCAATAAGGGAGCTATCCCACCCAAGGAGGGGATTATCCCATTGATGGTGGACCTGATTAACCTCCTCTTGAGCACTATAAATATAGGCATTGGGCCAGAAGGAGGAGAGGTTGAAGCTATACATTTTCTAAGGGTAAATGCTGCAGGAATTAGGACTCCCATTTAGAAGCTTGTGAGGAGAGATTGCCATCTTTGCTTGTTCTATTTGGAAGTGGGTGAGCTTTGTCAAAGTAGAGGAAGACTCTTGTGGACCCTGGAAGGAGCTTGCACAACACCAAGGCTCAGGTTGTAATGGTTCCTTTTGATTACCTTTAATGCAAATTGGTCCATTCTTCTCAATAACTTGTTGTTTATGGGTTATTTCATGTACTCCTTGGTCTATATGTTGAATATGCTTTGTTTTATGTTATAATCAGGTGCTATTTAATTGTTTGACTGTTGGTGATTGCAGGTTTTGGAGAAAAGGAGGAGCTCATCCAGATCAACAAAGCTTGGACTTCTACAACAGCGTTTGGACAAAGGTAAGAACAAAACACTTGATTTCTCATATCATAATGCATGTTTAGAGAAGGATAGCTCCAGTTTGTTTTGTTTGTCATTAGAATGTCTTAGACTTCTAGGAAGCTCGGTTGTGTCCGCACTCTTGACTGATTCCGTGTGACAAATTGGCGACTCCGCTGGGGAATCCATTGATGAGAAGAGTCTTTTCTTTTGTGTGAACTTTGCTTTGAGAAAATTGGTTTATTTTTCTGGTTTTGGCTCTGTGATTCTGTCTCTGGGTGGGTTAGCTTAGGATTAGTTTTATTTTGCTTTTTCTTGAGTTTTTCAGTAGGATGCACCCTCTGAGTGCTGCACAGTGCGTCCCTGGACGCACTTTTTCTGTGTGCACAGAGCGGGCCCGCACCTGTGCTAACGGGTTGCCTGCGTCCCCTGCCAAAATTTGAGAAAATTCCATTTTTTGCATTTTTGCTCTTAGATTTTGTTTTTTCTTAGTTTTTTCTGCCCAGATTCATTAGTCCCTAGCCAAGAATCTTCACCTGAACTTGTTTTCATAAGCATTAAGTGTTTTAGTGGATTTCAATGAAATTTAAGCCTAGGGTTTGATTTTTGAGTAGATCCTGTAGTGACTTTAATGGTGGAAGTTGTCAAGCCTTAGATCTCTCTGGTTTGGTCAACCTTCTTGATAGTCGGATCTGTCATAAGTCTACCCGTGTGAGCAACCAACCTGTTGAGTTGTCTCTTTGGTCAAATTTCAAAGTGCTTGTTGATTAAGTCTTGAATTCCATTTTACAAAAAGAACAAAAAGATTTGAGTTTTGTTTTGATCAGCTCTTGATTCTGCAATAGCTGGTCCTTGATTTGATTTTGGTCAAGTAAAACAACCTAGAAACATCCTTGTAGGTTTTGGCCTCGTTAAGTTTGCTTAGAGTAAATTTACCTTTTAGTTTGCTTGTGAATGAATTTTCGTAGATTTTAATAGTTGTTAAGATTGATTTTTGTTAAATTAGATTTATTTGCTTTATTAAAAGAAAAATACAAAAACATCTTCTTTAAAAGTCTTGTTTCAAGTAGCTTTGAAAGTTTTGAAAGAAAAAGAATTTTTCGTGCAAGTAAAGAGTGGTCATGTGTGTGTGCTTGAAAAGAAAAAGAGAATTGTTTCTTTGATTGTCTTTTCTAAGGAAGTTGTTTTCTCTAAAATTTGCATTCTCTCAACTCTCTTAGTTAAGAATTTCATTGAAAAAGGAAAGTAGCGTAAATCATCTTAGGTGCATCTTTGTAGTGGTTGGAGTCGAGTCTACACACCATTGGTTTCACTTCCACTACCTTTTGACTTTAAAGAACAACCATAAAAGTAACGCTTAAAGTAAAATTGAAATAGTAACTTTTATTTACTAGGGCTCTGAAGCACCAATTTAGATCAGGCTAGTGTCTTGGAGTAGGTGAGTAATTAACTCTCCAGGACAACAAAACCAAACAAGTAGCTTATCTTGTGATAGAATAAATCCAATTGTCTCACTTGTACTCTGGGAAAGCTCCTCTTAAAGGAGAAGCACGAGCTCGTGTCCGAACCAGTGAGGGGATCATTCCCCCCTCGTTGGGAACGACGCCAGACACGCACGTATTACAAACGGTAAACCTCGGATTAACCATTGTCGAGGAGCCAGGGGTCACTTGTCGGTAAACCTTGGATTATTGTCAAGGAGCCGGCAAGGGGATTGAGCTTGCTACTCTGCCCTTGCGTGCTGTCGGAGTTTAGACTGTTCCCCCAGGTGCATTTGTTGCGGTTGGTAACCTTAGTGACCATTATCTTTAGGATTCTACCAAGGTGACGGTGGAGGGAAGGTCCCACTGTACCTGGAGCAGACGTCGGTTATACTCACTTGGATTTTCTGGGGGGTTCACTTCACTCGAGACGGTTAAAGTGGAGGAACTTGGTCCAGTCTATTCATTAAGCAGGTTGCCGGGGTAACTGTTCCACCCGCCATTTCTGTACTGAATCCAGTGAGGTTGGGCTTCATCACCAACTAGCGCTTTTGGTCCGGAAGACTACTGTTTGTGTTTGGTTTGACGCCCTAGATTCTTTAGGC
Organism: Pinus tabuliformis; assembly: GCA_031772625.1. NCBI lineage: Eukaryota > Viridiplantae > Streptophyta > Pinopsida > Pinales > Pinaceae > Pinus > Pinus tabuliformis. Next base: position 911,184,476 of record CM062819.1, read on the forward strand.
GTGTGATTCAAATTTGTTTGGTTCTTTAGAGACTTTAGGTGGTTTGATTTGAAATTTTATTTTGTTTTCGTGTGTAGTAGTTAAAAGTTTTTAGCTGTGGCGGAATTACCGAGACAGTCCCGTAAACTACGGGGCCAGTCTCCTGAAGTTGTTTCTGTGGCCGAATTGTTGAGAAGATCCCGTAGACTTAGGGGTGAACCTCCTCAAGACGAGTCCAGTCATTTAGAAGGTTTAAAGGTCCTTGTAACTCCTCCTAGTGGCAGTAGAGTAGGTTCACCTGAAGAAGGAGAATCTTCCTTGGTGGTCCATCCAGATTACCAAAGTTTAGAGACAGGTTATAATCCCGAAGCTGTTACAGTTTCTGAGCTTGTTGGTAGTTTTTCGTCTGCTAGTGATACAGGCGAAGAACCAGAAATATCCGAACCTGTTACTCCGACTCCTAGTGTTCCTGATTCACCGAGAATAGAAAGAATTATCACCGAAAATCTTCCTGTTGGTTTGATTGCTATTGAAGAACTTGTTCCAGAGGAAGAAATAGGCGTCTCTGATCCTGAAGATCAAATTACCCTTGATCTAAGGGAGCGTGAATCTATCTTTTACAGTCCTCCTAGAAGTACTACTTGGTACCTTTCGTTAACCAATTATCTAGACAACTTTGGGCTAGGTTTTTCTACACCTCGTACTCCTTTTCCACCTGGAGGTATTCATACTCCTGTAAATATGTCTGGTCAGTCGTCCGTGTTTACACAAAGTCCTGAATCTTTTTTACATGGCGGTCCTTCTGTTCCTACTGGGTATCAATCTCTTTCTAGTACCTTTGCGGGAGCATCTCCTCAACCCGTTGATCATGGGTTATTAGTTGGAAACAGTGGTAATATACCATTGGGTGTAGGAGACATTTACATGATGTCAGGTTCAGTTCCCGTTTCCCAACCTCAAGGTGGCCAATTACCGCCTGGGGGGCAGCCTCCGTTAATGCCTGGGGGGCAACTTCAAGGTACTTCATTCGTGTCTGGGGGGCAACCTCAAGGTCAGTACGCTCCTATGGGGCAATACATACCTCAAGGTCAACCCCAGCCTCAATATGTACCCCAAGGTCAACCTCAGTATCAATATCAACCTCAAGGATGGCAACCTCAAGGATGGCAACCCCAAGGGTATCAACCCCAAGGGTATCAACCTCAAGGGTACCAACCTCAAGGTCAAGGGCAACCCCAATATCCGTATTTACCTCAAGGTTATCAACCTCAAGGTCAATACTCAAATCAAGGTTATCAACCACCTCAAGGTCAATCGTATGGTCAAGGTATGGGAACTGCACCTTACAATTATCAATCCTATCCTCAATCCGGCTATGGATCTCAGTATCCTCAACCTGTTATGGGTCAATACCCTGGAATGTTAGTGTGGGATCCTTCACAGGGTCAACAGATGTTGCAGCCAAGTATGCAGTCGGTACCTCAAGCCGGACAACCTGTAGTTTCTGGTCAACCCCAGCAACTGCAACCTGTCCAGTCAAGTGTTCAAACCTCTGTAACTTCGGTAGTTACTCAGCCGCCAATTGCACCTAGTACTCCATCTCAAACAGCTGCTGCAACTACTGCCACATCTACCATACTTACTTCTGGAGTATCGACGGCTCCGGTTTCTACTGTCTCTGTAACCACTCCTCAGACATCTGTACCGTTGTCAGGATCTACGATTCAAACCACGGTCCAGATGCCTGTAGGCCAACCTGGTATAAGTACGGTTGTCACTACTCAACCTCAATTTGTTCAACCTCCGTACCAGGGACAGTATCAACCTGGGCAAGCTGTCCAACAACCGGTTTACCAGTATCAACCGTATCCTGGGTACACTTATCAACAACCTCAGCAACCCCAGTACGGTCCGGTTAATCCTGGTTTTCCAGGAGGATATAATATCCCAAATGCAACTCCTGTTCCTAGTTATCCTGGATATCCTCCTCCTGGGGCCGGTATTGTGACCCAGAGTTTTAGAGATCCTAACCGGCAGTTACCGTTTATCGCAACTTTGGATTTACCAGACTTGACGCGCCTAACGAACGATCCAATTCAATATCTTCCGTTCTGGCCGCCAATGCCAAATAAGTTGCCCAGCGATATACCCAAGTTCGAAGGTAAGTCTGGAGAGGATCCGTCCAATCACGTGATGACTTACCACCTCTGGTGTGCTTCAAATTCTATCTCGGATGATTCGATCCGCCTACGTCTTTTCCAGCGTACACTCATTGGTCTCGCGGCCAAGTGGTACATTGAGTTACCACGGGCCTCTTTTTACAATTTTAGCCAGTTAGCTACCTCGTTCTTAACTCACTTTCAGTTACCGGTCAGATACGATAATGGTATGGAGTTATTAACTTCACTAAAACAATCAACCTCCACGTATATTTCTGATCACATTCATGAGTGGAGACGTCGAAGAAGGCTAGTGAAAGTTTTTATCCCAGACCAAATCTTAGCTGAATGGTTTGTTAAATCATTATTACCAAGGATTACTGAAGATGTAGCTAAGGCCAGAGTAGTTACTGAGGAGCAAGTCATTGCTAAGGCGCAATACCTTGACTTAGTTTACACTCAGTCGGGTACATTACACGAGAAGATTCTGGATCTTCCAAAGTCGAATCAAATCGCTTCTGCTCCTTCGGGATCTCATGCCGCTGATGGTATGATTGGCATCGTGAATACAAAGAGCAAGAAGAAGTCTTCCAAGGCTTCAACTACTCCTATTATCACTTTGCCCGATTCCCCGACAGGAGAGTCTTCTCCTGAACTTACCGCCGATATTCACGCTGTAGAGTCATCTACGGCCAAATCAAAAAACGGCGGGAAGAAGAAAGGAAAGAAGAAGGCTAAAGCAGACAAGGCTCCGAAGGAGAAAACAGAAAAGTCGGAAACTAATGACGAAAAGCGCAAACCTCGATATCCTTGTCTTATTTGTGAAGAGGATCATTTTACGAGAGATTGCCCTCATCGGGCCGAGGTAGTGAAAATAGTCAAAGGTTCTCCCACTCCTGCTGTATTAAAAAATCCATTTCCGGAGCAGGAGAATAAGATGATAGGTTCTTCCTCGAATGCCAGTGAAGAACCCATTTTGATGATGTCTCATGTGAGGATTGCGACTCGATCGCAAGATTATGGTAGTAAGAATCCTGTTGATGGTAAGGAAGCAGAATCTTCTCATTCTAATCCATCAACCTCAGCTCCTGGTTCCGATCCACTACAGATCGAGAAACCTAACCCAGACTTAGTAATTAAACCACCCGCCAAGGGTGTACTTCGAAGGTCTGCTTTCAATCCACATGCGAGAGCAGCCCAGAATTACAACATTGTTGAGGACTTAGCTGTTTCACCCTCAGCAATGTCGGCGTTAGAAGTGCTGCAATCATGTCCAGCACAACGAAAATTGCTTTTGTCGGCTATAGGAGCTGTTGATGTTCAGGATCCGAATCTAATGATCTTCGATCTAGAAAATAGTACGCCGCGTCTCCCCCATCAAATGGCTTTCCAAATTCAAGTGATAGTCAAAAACAGGCCTATTCATAGGACTGTGATTGATGAGGGAGCTTCTACGTGTATTATGTCGATTCAATGTTGGAGATCCCTTGGTTCTCCTTCGTTGAACCAATCCCCCACCATCCTTAAGGCCTTTGATGGCCGTGGGTTCCGTCCGTTTGGTATTCTACAGGAATTGCCTATAGGGGTAGAAGGTAAAACCGTTAGTCTGGATGTGGAAGTGGTTGATGCCCCTCTAGACTACAACCTTCTTTTGGGTCGAAGTTGGTCATATGCTATGACAGCGGTCGTTTCATCGGTCTTCAGAGTAATTAAATTTCCACATAACGGTAAGATCGTGACTATTGATCAGCTGGCATACTTTTCATCCGACCCAGCCTCTTCAGAGAGTATCCAGCATGTCGGTAAGACGACAATCCCTTATAGGGACGTTGGTGTAGGTTTAGTTAAGGATTCCGGTTTACTGGGAACTTTTCCTCTCCCTCCACTCAGCGTAGAACCTTCGTTTGCAACAATTCATATGATTACATCAGAAAACATTATTTATGATGATCCTTGGTTTGTCCCATCTGACTCTAAGATAGACTCATTCAGTAATCCTATGCCCTTGAGTCCATATGAAATTGCTTATGAAGCTCTCATGTCTTTTACCGACTTTCATTCGACCAAGGTCGACCAAATGAATGTGGTCGGTGAAGAGTCACTTTTCACCTCACCCTTAGAACGGATAGCGTTTCCCGAAGTCGTGTCATCTGACGAACAACTTCGCGAAATCCTAAGTGTATACGATCTACCATGGGAGGATCTCCATCACAGATCTTCGTTTTTACCTAAGGATGATGCATTTGAAAATGATTTTTCATCTATCTTTACCGCTGAATATGTCAAAGACGCTCAGGATCCAACAAAACATTCTGATTCAGAGTTGAATTTAGGGAATATTTCTCGTACTATTCCCATTGATATTTCAGTGAAGCCCGGAATTGAGGAGAACATTCATATAGGTGCCGCATGTACAGAAGAAGAAATCCAAACTTACAAGGCCCTATTCCAAGAATTCCGCGATGTGTTTGCCTGGTCTTACGAGGAAATGCCGGGAATCGATCCGGCCATTGTTGTTCATGAAATAAAGACCTACCCGGATGCGAAACCCGTCCGGCAACGGTTGCGTCAGATTCACCCTCAAAAAGCGGCTGCGATTAAAGCAGAAGTCGAAAAGCTGTTGAATATCCGATCCCGTTAACGGATTGGATATCGAATATTGTTCCGGTCAACAAGAAACAAGGAACAATAAGAATCTGTATCGACTATAGGGATATAAATCGAGCTTGTCCAAAAGACAACTATCCTACGCCTTATATCGATCAAATTATTGATGATTGTTCCGGAAGTGAAATGTTTTCCTTTATGGATGGTTTTTCGGGCTATAATCAAATCAATATTCTACCTGCCGACCAACCAAAAACGACATTCATTTGTCCATGGGGGACATTTGCTTATTGCAAATTACCTTTTGGGCTTAAGAATGCCGGGGCCACTTTTCAACGGGCGATGTCTTATGCATTTCACGACATCAAGCACATTGTGCAACCGTATCTCGATGATTTGCCTGCTCATTCTTTACATCGAGCTGATCACCTTGTCCACCTACGAGCAATCTTTATGAGGTGTAGGCATTATCGAATTCGTTTGAATCCCCACAAGTGTGTTTTCTGTATAGAAACAGGTCGATTGCTGGGATTTGTTGTTTCAAAAGCCGGCATTCGCGTCGATCCCTCGAAAGTCGAGGCTATCATCAAATTGCCTCCTCCTTCGAGTTTGCGCCAACTCCAAAGTTTGCAAGGGAAAGCGAACTTTTTACGCCGATTCATCCCAAACTACGCCGAGGTCACTAAAGGTTTTACAAGGTTGTTGAAACAGAACGCACAATTCTTTTGGGACGAGATTGCTCAACAATCTTTTGATGCACTTAAACACGCGTTGACCCATGCACCGTTGTTGCATCCTCCCAACTACAACCAGGACTACTTCTTATACCTCGCAGCTTCGCATTCCACCATTGGAATGGTGTTAGTTCAAGAAGATGAATTCGGAGCGGAGCATGTGATATATTATCTTAGTAGGACCTTAAATCCCACTGAGCTAAAATATTCGCATGTGGAGAAATTGGCCCTGGCAGCCGTTCAAGCTGTCCAGCGTTTTCGTCACTACATTCTTCTCCGTAAAACTACAGTTATTTCGGATTGCAACCCTATGATTTATATTTTGACAAAACAACTTCTAGGGGGCAAGTACTCTAAATGGGTCGTCATCCTGCAAGAGTTCGACTTGGAGTTCGAGAAGTCCAAGTCTAAGAAATCCTTAGTTTTTGCGGAATTGATGTGTGATTTCCCGAGTACTGACACAGAGACTGTGGCAGAAGAGTCCATTGTGGACGAATCTTTGTTTCTTATCAGTACTGTAGATCCGTGGTACGGGGATATAATCATCTATCTCCAAACCCAAACCTTTCGGCCTGAAGCTTCAAAGGCGGAACGTCGAAAAATTCGGTTTCAATCCCAGCCATACAAAATTATTGGAGATACACTTTATCGCCGGGGGGCAGACTTAGTTTTTCGACGTTGTCTAACTCACGAAGAGGCTGAGAGAGTTTTGAATGACTGTCACTCTGGAGCATGTGGCGGTCATATGTCTGGGTATGCCACAGCTCAGAAGGTGTTGCGCGCTGGTTACTTCTGGCCATCTATGTTTAAAGATTGTATCATTGCAGTCCGGAAGTGCCACAACTGCCAAGTGTTTGATCGAAAGATGCGCGCACCACCTGCTCCTCTCCACCCTATAATTGCCGTTGGTCCATTCGCCAAATGGGGTATCGACTTTATTACTTGTAACCCTCACTCGGCTGGGGGGCATGCGTATATCATCCTCGCGGTTGATTATTTCACTAAATGGGCCGAGGCGATGCCTACATTCGACGCAAGCGGCAAAACAGCTGCAGTTTTCATATTCAATCATATAATAACTAGGTTTGGTGTCCCACAAGCAATCATTACTGACCATGGGAGCCATTTTCGAAACACCATGATGACTGAACTTACAAGCCAGCTTGGTTTGCGCCACGACAGCTCTACTCCTTATTATCCGCAAGCCAACGGTTTGGTTGAGTCTATCAACAAAGTTCTGGTTATCATGATCCGACGAACCATTGGTATTCATCGGTCGAATTGGCACAACATGTTATTTTCGGCGCTATGGGCATACCGAACCTCAGTGAAAACCTCAACAGGGTTCACTCCTTTCCAGCTAGTTTATGGCTTGGAAGCAGTGTTACCCATTGAATGTGAAATCCCATCACTTCAAATGGCTGTCGAATTACTCCCAGCTACTTCCGAAGAGGAGAAACGTTTATTGTACTTAGCTAAATTAGATGAGACTCGACGTGACGCTGCATTGGAAATCGAGACTCACGCGAAGCGAATGAAAGCTCAGTATGATAGAAATGTGACCCCTCGAAGTTTTTCGGAGGGAGACCTAGTGCTTTTATATGATCAAGCTAACGATAAGCTAGGTGCTGGAAAATTCGTTCCTATGTGGCATGGACCCTATATTGTAAAGCGAAAGCTAGCAAAAGGGGCTTATGAGCTGGTAGATTTTGATGGGGACTCTTTGGGTAAACCCAGAAATGGACTTTACCTAAAGAGGTATTATGCTTAAATGGTGGGTATGGAGAATTTTTAGTTAGGTTAGGTTTTCTTTCTAGCTAGTATGATTGTTAGTTAGTCAGTGTGCTTAGCTTAGTGAGTGTGTTTTTCGTCGTTATTCTGGCTTATCTTGGTTTTACTCTTGATATTACAGATGTCGACGCCTCTCCAAACATACATTAGATTTGCTGATGGTGCTTGTCGTAGTACACAGAATATCTCTTCCGCAGCTTGGGTTATCTATTCACCCTCTGACGAGTTAGTTTCTATGCATGGGGTAAGCCTCGGTCAAACAACGAATAACATTGCAGAATACAGTGCAGTGGTTGAATTATTATCCGAATCTATTTCATTTGGAATTCGACGTTTGATAGTGAGGTTAGATTCTGAACTTGTTGTATTACAGCTTAATAGAGTTTATGCCATTAGAAATCCTGTGTTATTAAGGTTGTTTTTGAGAGTGCGTCTCTTGGAACGTGAATTTGATTACATTGAATATCAGCATATTCCAAGGTCCTTAAATACATTAGCAGATGCAATTGCTTCTCGAGTGTTGGACAGACATTTACGATAATCATGCAAGTAAATTTAAAAACATTTCATCATACATGTTAAACAAGATAAGCCGGTAATAGTGATATATATATAGATAGGAGTGTGTCAAAAAAATATACATCGTCTTCGATCATAGGTTGAAAAACACCTTATGATCGGCAAAAATGATAGAGTACAAAAAGTCAAAAATGTCACATGTGTCTACAAAGTGACTAGCCAATCACTGGTGGTGCTCCCTATACGACACCACTGCACGGGCTACCTTACGCAAAAATATCCTAAACGGTCAAGGGACTGCGACTACAAAGCGCTGAAGCCTGATAGGAATGTCATCCATAGTAGTCTCAGGCATATCTGCCGTCAGACGCTCTAGATCATGCTCCAACTCAGCTAGTACTTCTGCAGCCGCGTCCTGTGGGGCCGGTACCGGTGCAGCTGGATGTCTCCTCTCAAAAGGCCGGAGGTTGGCTGGACGCTGTGGACCAACATCTGCATTTTGAAAATTTTACTGTCAGTTTTGAGACGATATATATAAAAAACAAAAAAAAAAATACATAATTTGAAAACTTGTGAAAAATAAAGTACCTCTGTCATCCCATTGTTCTCCTTGTGGAAGAACCATGTTCGGATCATGTCGAAAATCTACTCCGGCGTACGGAAAGTCCTCGATCGAGAAAACCTGGTCCTCCAACCAGTGAAAGTAACTATCAGAAAATCGAACAACTGCCGCGCCCTCGTCAGGATGCCGGGCCATCACCGCAACCCATCGTACCAGCTTTGGCTCCCGAGGACCCAAGATATCAACAGTGAGTTGCTGAGGGATCAGCATCGGAACTATCTCTAAGGCAAAGCTCACGACTAAAGGCCCATATCCAAAAGTTTTCAGTCATCCGTTCTTTGCCTTAGTCAGTTGGCTCTTCATATTAGCCGACACAGCATCACACCAGTTGAAAATGGTGCCTTGGTAACAGTCAATTGCCATCCGCATTTGGGTCCCAGAAGAAATGTGTAAAGCGGCTGCGCCGCAAATTCTGGTAACCATGAACGCTATAACTTTGAGTTCACGCAGAGAGATGTGTTTGATCTCCACGCCTTTCGAATGGTGTGCCCCAGGTGTGCACCAATCTTCCTAGAGACTAACAAGGGATTGGCCACCCGGCCTAGTCCCGGCTAGATTGAGTTGCTCGCCTCTGTTTGGCAAGCCAGTGAGAAAGTATACATCCGAGGGCTCTATCTCGAGCTGGTGCCCTCCTATGTAAAATCATTGCTCTTGAACGTTCCATCTCTCAACCAGCCATTCTAAGAATCTTACCTGAGCCCTCATGCCCGGTATGGCCCAGTATTTGTATAACCCGCATGCTTTTAGGGCATTCAGGGAAGGTTGGTGTTCTATTGCAGCTTCATCAACCTCTTCGTGCTCTCTTTCTCTCCAATCCAACATGGTGAGTGCCCTACACACCAAGAAATGATGATTAGAATTAATTTGGGGAATTTTGAATGGTTATTTGTGAGGATTGGGGTTTCAATTTCCGCGTTCCACGGAGGACGCACCCCGCGTTTAGAACACAGGGCGTCGGGACGCAGCTGGCCTGAAGGTGGGCTGCGTCCCCCGACCATTTTCCTGTATAGGAAAAATTCGGGGGACGCAGGTCACCCGAAGGGCACCTGCGTCCACCGAGGAGCGCATTTTGAAACCTAAACCCTCCCAAAAAACAAAACTAAAACCTAAAAAACAATTTTAATCGGATAGAAATGAAGAGTAGGATGTTGTAAAATACCTGGAAGAGACAATCCGTTACGGGGGCAATCCGTTACATTAAAAAATGTCACCATGACTATTTACAGTTAGTATGGCTCAATCAACAGTCATGCTACCCTCTTAGGCAAGTCTTATGCCTCTGCTCTCCATGTCAAACTCCAAAAAAGAGAGAAAGTCTTGTATAAATGTATTTATCTCTGGGCACGCAGGTTCTCTCAACCTTACCTGCAGGGATGCTCCCAACGTTCACAAAATCTACGTCCAAAGACGCTCTGTATGTAAAGGGACAGGTGCGTCCCCCTGTAAAGGTTAGAATGCGCAAGTTTCATCTTTAAAAAGTTACTTGTGGTCATTTCTAGAGCATTCTAGAAGGTTGTTCGACGTGTATTGGCCGCCTCCAGATGGTTCATGCACTCCTATCAAAGAGGAACTTATCCCATCAATAAGGGAGCTATCCCACCCAAGGAGGGGATTATCCCATTGATGGTGGACCTGATTAACCTCCTCTTGAGCACTATAAATATAGGCATTGGGCCAGAAGGAGGAGAGGTTGAAGCTATACATTTTCTAAGGGTAAATGCTGCAGGAATTAGGACTCCCATTTAGAAGCTTCTGAGGAGAGATTGCCATCTTTGCTTGTTCTATTTGGAAGTGGGTGAGCTTTGTCAAAGTAGAGGAAGACTCTTGTGGACCCTGGAAGGAGCTTGCACAACACTAAGGCTCAGGTTGTAATGGTTCCTTTTGATTACCTTTAATGCAAATTGGTCCATTCTTCTCAATAACTTGTTGTTTATGGGTTATTTCATGTACTCCTTGGTCTATATGTTGAATATGCTTTGTTTTATGTTATAATCAGGTGCTATTTAATTGTTTGACTGTTGGTGATTGCAGGTTTTGGAGAAAAGGAGGAGCTCATCCAGATCAACAAAGCTTGGACTTCTACAACAGTGTTTGGACAAAGGTAAGAATGAAACACTTGATTTCTCATATCATAATGCATGTTTAGAGAAGGATAGCTCCAGTTTGTTTTGTTTGTCATTAGAATGTCTTAGACTTCTAGGAAGGTCGGTTGTGTCCGCACTCTTGACTGATTCCGTGTGACAAATAACATGAGATACTTGTTGAGAAAAATGAGTTTGATTGTGTTAATTCAAAAGAAGAAGAACTTTACAACCTGTGCCTTGACGCTGTACAAGCTCCTCCCAGGGTCCAGCAAGAAGTCTCCTTTACTTTGACAAGTTTCACTCACTCCCCAATGAAGCCAAAAAGGTATGTGATCTCTCCTCTTAAGCTCAACTAGGAAGTATTGATTTCACCAGAATTTACCCTAAAAGATTTTCAGCTTCTAACCTCCCCAGGAACCCGCCCAATGCCTGAATTTATAGTGCAATAGAGGGAGGTTACTAGGTCCTCCTTCAAAGGGATAAAGCCCTCCTTCAAATGGATAGCTCCTCTCATCAAGGGATTAGCTCCTTCTCTTTTGGGATGCATGAACCACCTCAGAGTGAACAATCCACGTCAAAATTCCTTCTATAATCTTCTAGAATTAACCCAAAGTGAGTTTTTTAAGATAAAACTTGCGGCTTTTGACTTTCACAGGGGTCCGCACCCACACCTTTAGAGACAGAGCAGCCAGGTCCGCAGGTTTTGTAAACAGAAGGTGTAGGACTGCAGGTGACAGTGAGAGAAAGTGCGGAACCAGAGTTTCATTGATTTTTAATGTCTTTCTCCCATTTTCAAAGCTTGACTTGAAGAGCTGAGGTCTGAGACTTTCTTAGGAGGATAGTACAAGTGATGATAGACCCATACTAACTGCAAGTAATCATGGTGACGATATTTTTGTGTAACAATAGCTACTAGGACTCTGTGAATGGAAGTGAGAAACTGTCGGACTGGGAATGACTGTGGTCAGATCTCATGCAGGAGAAGACTAGGAGGAGCACACGAGATGGTTCTTCATTTGAGGATGATGATGAAGAAAATCTGGCCTTAGCGAGTAAGGTAAGGAAAGGGAAGGGGAAGGCTTCCCATGCCAAATTGAATTCTTCTCATGGAGGGAATAAGGGTGACAATTCTAAAGTGACATGCTTTAATTGTCATGAGATCAGACATTATGCGACTAATTGCCCATCGAAGAACTCCAGGAAGAAATCCTCGAAAGGATTGTAAGGTGAGGCATTAGCCTCTTAGTTCAAAATGGACATTACCCTCATCGCATGCCTGGTGTCATCAATGATGGGTTGTGTTTGGTATCTTGACAGTGGAGCCACATTCCACATGACCGGTGATAAAAGTTTATTCAGTGCCTTAGAGGAGAAAGACCTTAAGATGCACATAGAGATGGGTGATGATGGAAAGTATAGTGTTTTAGGAGTGGGCACGATTGCTTTTTAGAGGGAGCATGGACCTCCTATCACCTTGACAAAAGTGATGTATGTGCCTGGACTAAAGAAGAACTTGGTATCAGTTGTGGTGTTGGAGGAAAAAGGCTACGATGTTTTCTTTAGTAAAGGAAAGGCGTTCCTAAGACACATAGCCAAGGGTTAGACCAAGAGGATAGGGATTCTGGTGAAGAATCTCTATAAACTAGAGGTAGATGATTGTGCATCGTTGAGTATTAAAGAAGAATTAGTGCAAAGCCAAGACATTTTCAAGTTGTGGCACATGTAGTTGGGCCATTTGCATCATGGGGCTTTGAAGATAAAGTAGCATATATCTACAGGACTTCCCAATGGTAAACTTGAGCAAGTTGACACATGAAAAGGTTGTACCTTGGGAAAGTACACAAAGTCTTCCTTTCATGATCGAGACAGTCGAGCAAAGGCAATCTTGGACCGAGTTCATACTGATGTGTGTGGACCATTCTCGACGGCATCCACATCGAAGCAAAGGTATTATGTGATTTTCATTGATGATTATTCTCGTAAATGCTAGATTTATTTCATGCAGAAGAAGGACGAAACCTTCACAAAGTTTTGTGAGTTCAAAAGTCTAGTCAAGAAAGAGTCAGGGAAGATGATCAAGACCTTGAGAAGTGACAACGATGGAGAATATGTCTCTCAAGAGTTTAAGGACTTTTGTGCAGTGGAAGGAATTAAATGAGAGTTGGCGTCACCTCGTAACCCACAGCAGAATGGGGTGGCTGAGAGGAAGAACATAACTATTGTAATGGCAGTACAGGCGATTTACATGACCAAGGCCTACCACTTCACTTGTGGGCTGAGGCATGCAACACAGTGGTCTATTTGCATAATAGAAGCCTGCATCACATACTTGGGATGAAGACACCAAAGGAATCTTTCTCTAGTAAGAGACCAGATGTGGGTCACTTTAAGATCTTTGGCTCATCGGTATATTGCCATGTGACAAAGGATGCATGGAAGAAGCTTGAGCCAACAACAGAGTTGGGGATAATTTTTGGGTACACTGATACACCTCACAACTACCAGGTGTACTTGCCTATGAATCGGAGGATAGTGGTTCACAGATATCCCAAGTTCTGATGAGCAGGAGGCCATGCGAGCTTCCCTTGAGAGGGAGCTCCAACTATAGGCTATGGAGGAACTCTTGGTTCCTAAGGAGGAGAAACCTCATACTGATGTGGAGCAGCCACATGTAGAGGTTCTAGGAGTGGAGACATCCACTCAAGAAGAGTCTTCCATAGATGGACGAAAGCGCACAAGAAAAGTTGAAAGATTGATGAAGGATGCAAGAGAGAATGTGGGAGCACCATCTTCTCAGTGCAGATAGAGGAGGTCACCTAAGAGGTACGCTGGATACATGGCCCTTGCTCAGGAATGTGTTGAGGCTGAGCCATCTTCCTTTGAGCAAGTATTACAACAACCAATTTGGGTTGATGCTATGGTGGAGGAGTATGACTCCATAGTTTGTAATAGTGTTTGGGATTCAGTTCCGAGACCGGAGAACAAGTCAGTTGTGAGTTCCCGTTGGCTTTACAATGTAAAGAAAGCTTCTAATGATGGGAGGATCATGTTGCTGCAGTATATTTCGATAGAGGATCAAGATGCTGACATTTTGACAAAGGCATTGTCAAAGTGTAAATTCGAGTTCCATAGACACAGGATTGGGGTGGCAGATAATCCCTTTCTTGTTGAGACGGAGTGTTGAAATATGGCAACAACAATATTCCAATTTAATTTGCCCTTGAATTAAATTGGGAATTAAAATTGAATTTAGTCTTAATAGCTAATTGGAAATAATTAATTAAGTTATTTTGACTTAATTAGTTGGAGAATTTCAAGTTAGAAGTCTTTCTGATGTCATGTAAGAGTTATCCCCTAAATTAAGGAGATAATATTGAGTTATATTTGAGTTGTAATTAGTTAAATCATTTTATTGAGTTAAGTCTAGTTAAATTAGTTCCAAATTGTTTGAGGAACTAATAAAGAGTTAACAGTCAGTTGATGCATGCATGCACTCAACTAGTGTACTGCAGTTAATGTTATAGACATTTTTGTGCCTTATAGCATGAAGCATGAAATGTCGATAATCTAAGGGATCCAAAGTCCCTAAACATGTTGTTCCTACCCCTAGAGGAACAAGGTCAGCAAACCACAGCACTAAATATCAGTTCTCCACCTGAAAACACTAAAAAAAAAGCTAATTCTGGATCATGTCAACTGCTCCACTGAGCATCTGCGCTAAATGTCAACTGCTCCACTCTGTACCTGCGCTGAGTGAGATTGGCCAAGTGGCACAGTCATTCTGCAAGGTGTCAAATGCCCAGGAAGCTTCCAAAATGACACTTGGATCAGATAATTCGCCTTGTGATGAGTAAGAGGATCTAGATCTCCAAGTGGAAGCAATAAACTCCAAGTGGACTCAAGAACTGAAGAATAACTGAAGTGGGAGAGGACACTAGTCAGCTTCATGCCAGCCTCAAGCTGACTCATCCTTTCTCCAAAACTCCTATATATAGAGCTCTCTCATGAGGTCTAGGGAGGGGGAATCTGGTGAATGTAAGGAAGTGCTGTTGGTTTGAGTATAGAACTATTGGGTGATTGCTTTGAAGGAGATGAAGAGGAGATTTCTTTCTGCTGGGAGGTGTTGCTGGATTGGGCCTCTTGTGGTTGTAACACTCTCAGAACTTTACTTCTTCCATTAATAAAGCATTTGAGGTTCTTCTATATGCATGTGTCTCAATGGTGTATTGATGCTTGTATATTTGATTTATTCTAATCCTTGAATCAATTATGGATGTATGCTTCTTGTAGTTTCCCTTTCTTGTGCTTTTGCAGGATCTTTGTGTAGCTGGGCCAGTGAAAGAGCAAGGAGATGGGAGCAAGCAGCAAAGAGGGAAGATTGGATCAATCATTAGCGGAAGATAACGGTTAGTGGATCTCTTTCTCCTCTCTCTTACATCTCATAAAGAAGTAATCTTGAATAGCTGTGCTTTGATTGTTGCTGAGGTACTATCACCCTTAGAGTGGGATAGGGTCATTCCGTATTGGATACTTTTCCCAAGAGTGTTACAACCACAAGAGGCCAATTTGTTGTTGGGAAAAGTATCCAATACGGAATGACCCTATCCCACTCTAAGGGTGATAGTACCTCAGCAACAATCAAAGCAAAGCTATTCAAGATTACTTCTTTATGAGATGTAAGAGAGAGGAGAAAGAGATCCACTAACCGTTATCTTCCGCTAATGATTGATCCAATCTTCCTTCTTTGCTGCTTGCTCCCAGCTCCTTGCTCTTTCACTGGCCCAGCTACACAAAGATCCTGCAAAAGCACAAGAAAGGGAAACTACAAGAAGCATACATCCATAATTGATTCGAGGATTAGAATAAATCAAATTTAAAAGAATCAATACACCATTGAGACACATGCATATAGAAGAACCTCAAATGCTTTATTAATGGAAGAAGTAAAGTTCTGAGAGTGTTACAACCACAAGAGGCCCAATCCAGCAACACCTCCCAGCAGAAAGAAATCTCCTCTTCACCTCCTTCAAAGCAATCACCCAATAGTTCTATACTCAAACCAAAAGCACTTCCTTACATTCACCAGATTCCCCCTCCCTAGACCTCATGAGAGAGCTCTATATATAGGAGTTTTGGAGAAAGGATGAGTCAGCTTGAGGCTGGCATGAAGCTGACTAGTGTCCTCTCCCGCTTCAGTTATTCTTCAGTTCTTGAGTCCACTTGGAGTTTCTTGCTTCCACTTGGAGATCTAGATCCTCTTACTCATCACAAGGCGAATTCTCTGATCCAAGTGTCATTTTGGAAGCTTCCTGGGCATTTGACACCTTGCAGAATGACTGTGCCACTTGGCCAATCTCACCCAGCGTAGGTAGCCTTCATTAGATTTGACATTCAGTGCAGGTACAGAGTGGAGCAGTTGACATTCAGCGCAGATGCTCAGTGGAGCAGTTGACATGATCCAGAATTAGCTTGTTTTTGAGTGTTTTCAGGTGGAGAACTGATATTTAGTGCTGTGGTTTGCTGACCTTGTTCCTCTAGGGGTAGGAACAACATGTTTAGGGACTTTGGATCCCTTAGATTATCGACATTTCATGCTTCATGCTGTAAGGCACAAAAATGTCTATAACAGTTGCCCCCTAAAGTATGAGGTCGTTTATCGGGTGAAATGCTTTATCAGGAGGATCCGAAGTTCATTCAATCGCTGAGAGGCGCCCTGTAATAAAATACAATACAATACATTATTTTTCATTCTGCTTTCATGATCTAGCTGAGGCGGGCATTCCCATGCTCAGCTTTATAAATTCATTTTGGTACATAGAACAGATGATCGTCTGATGGTAGACTGATAATTCTCTGCTGAAATTATCATCCTTTGAGTAGGATGATCATCTGCTGCAATGATGTACATAACAAATGTCTTTATATCCTGAATATATATCGCAGCCCGGATGGATGAAACTAGATCCGGGGTCTTTAAACTCGTTCGATCTTCACTCTAAGTACAAGTCGATCCATGTGAGAATTGCGCTGAAGTTGAACATGGAAAGACATCGCTTGATTACCGGTCAATAATGTAAACCGTTAACAAGCGCGAGAGGAATCACCAATAATGACAATGACCCTCAAGGTACTGCAGTACAATTCACGTGGTGTGAATAAAGGACTTGGCGTTGAACACCACGCAAAATCTTCTGGTCGAAGGTCATTAATGTATACCTGTCGCCGGAAGTGAGAAACTTGCCATTGAGGCATGCAAGCTTCAAAGTACTGGGGTGTTTGTTCCTAGATCAACTTCTTGGATAATGAGCTGAAGTTGACAAGAAGCGATCCGTCAAAGGAGGGACTTAATGAATCCCACATCAGTGACACGGAACGGAGCTAATGATTTTAGTGGAGGTGAAAACAATCTGTGAAATATGATTCAGGGTGGCGATCATGGGTGGATGAAGGATAATGTATGGCAGTGGATGGGACACGGTTGACTCTTTCTGAACAACATCTCTTGAACATATAACGACATTGATGTGATGGATCGATAGCATTACCCCAAATGTGGATGGTTTGGCGAAGACCATGGTGATGAGACCGATGAATGAAACAACCCAACCCGATGTGATACGGAGGACAAAGTGTCATGTTCAACAGCGACTTGCTACCATTAAAGCTTTGAGGTTCTCCCAATTTTTCCCCAGTCATTTCTAACCAGTACCTCTTTATTTTTGTCAAGCTTGAGGAGGATAACATATGCTTGTTCTATAACCTGCCCTTCGGGCAAGCCCATCGCTATGTTTTAACGAGCCTAGCGATAGGGAAACTCGTTCTCGTCTAAAGACAAGTTTGTCGCTATTTAATCATTTTAACGAGTCTAACGACAAGGAAAACTCGGTCCTTTTCATTTTTAGAGAGTCTGAAAAGGTACAGAAAGTTAACTCCAAAATTCCTTTTTCGTCATCTAATCCCTTAAGTCCGAAAAAGTATAAAACAATACAGAAGGGATGAGTTTTCGATAACTTTAACGAGCCGAATAAAACAAGCGCTCGACCTTTTTGTGCAATAATCCCTCAGGTCCAAAAAGATTAAAATCTAGAGGAGGAATAGCTCTTCCGGTCACTTTAACGAGCTGGAAGGCCAAAACTCGGCAAATTTTTCATATTTTACGAGTCAGATGAAAAGAGCTCAAAGAAGACTCATCTTTTGAGGAACGAGTGATAAATAGGGATAGCAGCAGATTCCAGGAACAGGTTGGAATTTTCCAATCACGGCAGTGTCACAAGGATGGCTAAGTGAAATCACTCTTCGCAGCTGTTCCTCAAAATGGGTAAACAATCATATGGGGGTGAACGATCGGCCAAATGGAGTGGAGGTGGCAGGCGCAAACACGACCAAGGCTTTTTATGGCTAATAAATTTACGATCACAATGGTTATTTACCGGAATAGGTTCATTTTTTAATGAGCTTAAACTCTGGAAGAAACTACTGCTCACGCTTTTCTATTTTTTAACGAGCATAAATTCCACGGTAAAACTGCTCGATCTTATGTTTATTTTTTAACGAGCATGAACTATGTGCTAAAACTGCTCGGTAATACCAGTCATAAGATAAGAATGTCTCCTGTGAGATCTCTATTTTTTATAGAGCTTCATCTTCACTAAGCTTTGCTCCCTCTCATCCTTTCTTTATGCAAGTTCGGAAACGGCTAATCCCAAAAACAGATAAATAACCGCTCTTAGCTTGCACTCCAAAAGGTTTGCATGCCCCCAGGTATAAAGTACAATTTCAAGGCTGCCCCTACTTATCCGATAAAACATTTGTTTTAAAGGGTGAGGCTTGCCTCTTTCTGGTTACCCAAAGATTGTTTTGTTAACACCATCAAACGAAAACATTTCCTCGGCACTGTCTACCGAAGTAGACAATGGTGAATGACTGTTGTCAAACAAGTAACCTTAACAGAAGAATCTTGTTCTAGAACAACCCCTCTTCCATCCACGGACGAGGTATGGACTAGTCATATTCTTTCGCGGAAATTCCACCTCATACCCAAGGTTTCCTCTGCTCGAAGCAGACCAGGATGCATGCCCCCTGGGTTCCAGTCCCATCTTTCTGAATCACTCGCACTCATCGGGAAGGAGGACTGGGGGTGGAGACATTTCTTGAGTGAACAGACCATTGAGGGTTGGTATTTTACTATTTGCGATGCGTGATCCTGGAAATGAAAGTTGGTCTACGAGCTTGACCATTCTTCCTTCGTGTGGAAAACACATTACTCTAAAGAGTGAGGAGACTATAGCTCCCATGCAATATATATAGTCTCGTCCAAGGAGTAGGTTATAATCCAAGGGTCCTTGAACAACCATCACATTCATCTGAACGGTCTTCCCTTTCAATGTAACAGGTACATTGGGGAGGATCCCTAATGGTCGACTGGTTCCTTTATCAAAACCCGAGAGATTTCTTATCTCAGGCAGAAGCTCTGGGGAACCCAGTGCTTTCCAAGCAATAGAGGAAAGGATACTCACAGATTCCCCTTCATCAATGATAGTTCCAGCCATTACCATTCTATAAATTTGGACTATGATTCTGAATGGTATACTGGCTGGTAACCGGGGTCTGCCTAGTTGGTTCCAATCAAAGGATACAACCAGGTTGCTTGGTGGTGGGACCGAATACACGGCCGGATATGACCCTGACGATGTTCCTTCCTGCGATAAAGGAATGGGTGCATTGCCCTGATGCTCATCAGAGTCTGTGTTAATGAAAAGAATCTGGATGGTGTCATCCTTATTCTCTTCAGTGAGGGTGTCATTTGAAGATGAATCTTCAGTGACGGTGTCATTTGAGGATGAAACCTCTGAAGGAAGAACCGGGTCAACTGCTGTATCGACCTTTAGACTTTCGTCTGGTATGGATTCAGTAGGTTCATTTTCAATGACTGACTCTTCAGCTGACCACTTGAGCGGGCCAACTGTATTTTCAACCAACGAAGGACTTGGCACGAGTTTTTTGTATCCAGGAGGAAGTCTCAACGGTGAAACCGGGTGATCTTCCAAAACTCTCTTCGCTTCGTCTAAGAAGGGACAACGGTGGATGGCGTGATCGCCCTTACACAGTTTGCAGGGGGATCTTGCTCCCCCTCTTTGTCTTGAACCTTCACTTTCGCTGGTTGACGGTAAGCATTCAACATGGCTATCAGAGGTTGATTCTCCCGAATTGTGCAAAGGAGGTGACCAGTCCCTTAGTATCCGGGGAATACAGGGACAATCTCTATGGAAGTGGTCCCCTCTACATATGACACATGGCGATTTAGGCCCGGTCTGTGCTGTGTGTGGATTTTTGTCAGATGTCTTTTGCTTGCCCCCAGTCGCCTTAGGCTCCTTCTTCTTCTTCTCCTTCTTCTCCATGGGAGCTTGGCTTTTGCCGGCTCTACCTTGCGAAGATGAAGGATTAGAGGAAGAGTTATAGGAAGTAGAAGGCTGGTGGGTAGCTCTAGACTCATCTAACTGTTGACTCGACTGTTCAAGAACCATGGTGGTCTGAACTACATTAGTTGAGAATAGCCAAATAGGCAGGCCAATTGTCAGTCCTGGAAGCGACAATGTGGCCATGTGGGGCGCACCAACTTCTCCCCAAGAGGAGAATGGACTAGGATTTCCATCATGTGGAATTCCTTGGTTGGGGCATTCCATGTTCTCAACCTAAGATCAACGCGGGAATAGGAGGTGATTATGTTCCGTTTAAAATCAATTTTATAACGACGCTTTAGACACAACTTGCTTTTTCACTTTTTAAGAGTCGAGAAAAAGCTAAAGATGACTCTAGTCTCCTTTGATGTTTTAACGAGCCCAAAGTGACAAATGCTCGGATGGACTTTTTCAATTATAGAGTTTGAAAAAGGCCAAAAGAAACTGCTCTGGAGTTTTAGGCAGAGGGTGTGCCAAACTTTTCGCAAAACCACAGAATACGTTTTACGGTACGAGTGGTCGATCTTCGTGAGTGCTGTGTTCACTGCATTGCGATCAGTAGGGCGGCCGACACGGTTTCCTATGGATAAAGGCTTTATTCCTATAGGGGTCTCCCAATATATACGCGACGGTACGTGGGAGCACAAGTCCGTATTGATACTTATCGCTTCACCGTGGAGGAATCACCCAACCACTCAATGCTAAGATATCACGTTTAACGACGCCGGAACACGTCTCTAGCTTAGACCTCTATGTGTTTGCGTTATGTTTCAATGCGTTGTTATGTAAATTCAATTTATTTTAAGGTTGATCTTGTTTAGCAGTTTGCCTTTATGGATCACCACGAGATGTATAGTAACACTCCTAAATGCAGTCTAAGATGATAAGCAAGCTTTTCAATCTTTCAACTTTGAAAATCTTAACTACTGAGGGAAAAGAAAGATAACATCTTTTCACACAGATCATAGAGGACACACTAATGCACTTTTCCCTAAATCAACATGCAAACTGTCATAATGCACATGCACAATGCAGGTATTTCTTTTCTCTTTCTTTAATGTTGGCGTAATACAAAAAAGAAAGTTGTTGTATAATTTTGAATTCAATTTCAAGTGAAAGCAAACAAGCTTGTCCAAAATCAAAAGACACCTTAAGATTTACTTGTTTCGACACTAGAAATATATAAATTCAAACCATATGACGAAAGCAAAAGCTCAATCAGCCATGAACAGCAAACAAACTAACTCTTAAGATCAAAATGACACTTTATCACAGGTCTAGATCTAAGAGGCCACAGCAAGACTAGTTCACTTTCGTTATGGGAAACTGTAAATGATACAAGAAATACACAAAGAACAAACACAGTTTCTTTATACAACCGAGGCGGAATAGTGGCAAGGAAAGTTGGTTTCAGATAGGCACATTGACTGGTAGCAGGCAGCAAAAACAAGAGTGAAAACAGGGCAAGAAACAGCAGGAAACCCCAGTAGCACAAGGCAAGACTGGTCCAGTGCAGGTGGTACACAGGCAGTTTGACCTTCAGCGTAGGTAGCCCCTTCGAGAACTGCGCTGAAATGCAGACAGCCTTCACGCAGCCTGCACTGAAGAATGAAACTTTCGTTTCTCTCAGTTTCTGTGTCACAGATTGCTCAAAAATTCACAGTTTTTGGCCAAATCAGAAGCTATCAGTCAAGGACACACTAAGGGATGAAAAGGAGGATGAAAAGCTATCACTAAGAGCTTATTAGAGTCCTTGTGGATCAGCTCTTCAAATCATAAACTTGCCCAGAAACTGAGCTAGAGTAGCTGCCCTCTACTTTGCATTTGAAAGATCCAAATGCAGTTCGATTCGGTACTCCCTGTGTTTATGAAATGAATAGCAAAAACACAAACAACCAACAAGATACGATCCCCAGTGGAGTCGCCAATTTGTTGTTGGGAAAAGCATCCAATACGGAATGACCCTATCCCACTCTAAGGGTGATAGTACCTCAGCAACAATCAAAGCAAAGCTATTCAAGATTACTTCTTTATGAGATGTAAGAGAGAGGAGAAAGAGATCCACTAACCGTTATCTTCTGCTAATGATTGATCCAATCTTCCCTCTTTGCTGCTTGCTCCCAGCTCCTTGCTCTTTCACTGGCCTAGCTACACAAAGATCCTGCAAAAGCACAAGAAAGGGAAACTACAAGAAGCATACATCCATAATTGATTCAAGGATTAGAATAAATCAAATATACAAGCATCAATACACCATTGAGACACATGCATATAGAAGAACCTCAAATGCTTTATTAATGGAAGAAGTAAAGTTCTGAGAGTGTTACAACCACAAGAGGCCCAATCCAGCAACACCTCCCAGCAGAAAGAAATCTCCTCTTCACCTCCTTCAAAGCAATCACCCAATAGTTCTATACTCAAACGAACAACACTTCCTTACATTCAACAGATTCCCCCTCCCTAGACCTCATGAGAGAGCTCTATATATAGGAGTTTTGGAGAAAGGATGAGTCAGCTTGAGGCTGGCATGAAGCTGACTAGTGTCCTCTCCCACTTCAGTTATTCTTCAGTTCTTGAGTCCACTTGGAGTTTCTTGCTTCCACTTGGAGATCTAGATCCTCTTACTCATCACAAGGCGAATTCTCTAATCCAAGTGTCATTTTGGAAGCTTCCTAGGCATTTGACACCTTGCAGAATGACTGTGCCACTTGGCCAATCTCGCCCAGCGCAGGTAGCCTTCATTAGATTTGACATTCAACGCAGGTACAAAGTGGAGCAGTTGACATTCAGCGCAGATGCTCAGTGGAGCAGTTGACATGATCCAGAATTAGCTTGTTTTTGAGTGTTTTCAGGTGGAGAACTGATATTTAGTGCTGTGGTTTGCTGACCTTGTTCCTCTAGGGGTAGGAACAACATGTTTAGGGACTTTGGATCCCTTAGATTATCGACATTTCATGCTTCATGCTGTAAGGCACAAAAATGTCTATAACAGTTAACTAAATATTCCCTCATCAGAAACTCATGCATGTATATTCTAAGAAAGACCTGGTTAAGTTAAATGTCAAGGATAGTGTACTATCAATTGCATGTGTTTTCATATCAAGAAAACTCATGCATGTAGAAGGAATCATTCCTTGAGGATTGCGTAGTTATGACAGTGTGTGAGATCAGAGTGTTCCACTTGGTGAGGTGAGTATCATCCCAAAGGAACAGCGCAAGGAAATAGGAGCTTCGATGGTAGAGAGGAAGGCTTGTGAGAAGCCAAGATTGCTGGTGAGCATTTGTGAGGATTGTACTAAGAGTTGGCTAGTTGTGAGAGCTAAGGTTTTGTATAATTCCTATGTATTTCCACCTTGTATGATAATACAGACAGTGGGGTTTTTAGTTCAGGCTTTCCCCAAATTATTTTCATGTGTATGGTTCATTGAATCTTCTTCTTCTGGGTATATGCGTTCAGCTCGATTTTTAAGATTCCTCAAATTGATAGTAGAAGTAGGTTATAGTATTCTGCTTTGATTTGTATTGCATTATCGGGTTAACCTATAGTCATATTTTCTACAAATCTAGCACAAGCTATCTTTGTGTGTAGAGATGCGGATTGGGAAAAATCCGTTCAGTTAACAGTTCAACACGAGGCCATAAAGGGTAAAAACTATAGCATCTTTGGCAAACAAGGCAGCAGGAGATCAGCTTGAACAATGCTATTTTATCACATGATCAGATTATGTATTGCGAAATCCTCAAGATCCCCTAATCTTGAGGATTTGATTTTATCTAATTACTCTTTTATGTTATATATAGGGCTGAAAGGAAATTAGAGACAGTTCATACTTTGATAATCTGTAATTATTCTTTTTGAAAACATATACATTGTTATCTCAGTGACTTTGTAAGATGTTACTTATGTTAATGAAAGAAGGTTGTGTTTGATACATATTCATATTCCGAGTTCTTATTGAGCAGAGGCTTCTAGCGACTCTGGGCCCAGTCACAAGAGGTTATATTGCTCCCTTGTGTTATAGTGTTTATGTTTAGTATTTGCTATTGATTTAATCTTCAGTTATTGGTTATTTCATTTATCATAAATATTTGTGATATTGATTCATACTGTTGTTCAATTAGATTCAGAGTGAAGCCATGTGGCATACTTAGGTAATGCTTTGATTGGAATAAGTGAATTAGTGTTAATAGCAGATTGTTGCTCATTTCAATTGATGTTATCATAGATCTTAAAGATAATTCTAATTAATTTCCACAGATTGCAATATAGATCATTTTCTATTTAGAAATCCTTTATTGCTATTTTCCGTTCAATTGATGTTATTGTTCAATTGAGAATTGCAAGTTAATTTGGATTTCTATAGAATTAACAATGTTGTTCAATATTTATAGTTTCTTTCCTTGATTGAGTAAGTTAACCTTAAGTCTATTTTAACAATTACAATAGAAATTCTTATTTGCATTCATTTTCAATTGATTTTGTAACGAGTTGCATAGAATTGCAGAGTGTGTTAAGAGTATTTCTTCCATAAATAGTTCTCTCTAGAATTGTGTGAATTGAATTGAAGAATTAGTCATTAGTGATTGCAACGATTCATCATTAGATAACCTCTAGATTCATTGCATATACTGTGCTGACACTATTGAGATAAAAAGACTTACCTCAGGTTGACAACTAATGTAGGGATTGAGATTTCCTGTAAAAAGACATCTTAGTGAGCCAACACCCTACATCAAGGGTTTGAGCTCACACCTGTAGCCCTTGCAGATCGGTGAAGGATGTTTGGTTCAATGAAGAAAGTATATGCTCCAACCAAGACATCTTACCTCCTGCAATATTAATGAGGCTCATCAATAGGTAAATTACATGGAACTTAATGCCACTCTCCATCTTATTAAAATCAACTTTTCTCACATTTCTTTACATATTTTACTATATTTTTCTTAGTGAGAAGGGTAAAGGTGAGATTTTATGTCACGTGGCATAATGTGCATTAATTGCAGTATGTCAAGCAAGTTTTGGTTAATTTAAGTGCAGGAAATCGAAGTAGACAAGCAAGAGGGATTTTAGGAGATTGGATCTCCCTCCTTAACTTATCAATCACTTGAAGATTCCTCCGCCAGATCTCATCAAATCGGAGTCACAAGCAGCCAAGCCCATCGAGGTCATTGGTAGCCATGCCAGTGATAGTTGAAGACAAGTTAATCTTTAGTTTGGGAGCCAAGCCTCCCTAATTTTAAGGAAGTTTTTGGTAGATTCAGTTTTATAAATAACAAGGCATAGGGCCTCATTAGGATTCCACTTTTTAGTATAGCCAAGAGGAAATTTTGAGCATAAGGAATTGTGATTATTATTCTCATGTTATTTTCGACATTTTGGTGATAATGGAAAGGGTTTCTTTAATCCAGGAATGATTTGACTCAGATGGCTGAAGCTATTAGGTTAGGACCAAACCCTAGCAACATAGTTCTTCTTATTTTTGTATATGTATGCTTATATTACATTCATAGTTAGTTGTGGAAGTTATTTCTATTTTTTCCCATTTGCAAGTACTTGAATAATTACTTAGTTTTTCTCCCATTAATTGAAAAGGTAGATCAATGGTACAATACTGAAAGTGAATACTTAAAAAAATCTTATGATAGTGGCGTCCTCCTAATCTCCCTCATGGGATCATGGTTTGAGGGCCCCATTCTCTTTACATCATTACATGGCTAGGGTTATTGATTGAGTAGATTACTATTTATAATTCCTTAGAGACACTTGCAATTTTCATTTTGGTTTTTGAAGTTGTTGTAGTTTAGAGAGCATTACATTTCACATATTTCACCATCAACCATCAATAATTCTATTTTTCCTAAATTCAACTCATATTTTCCATATGTAAATGAAGTTATGCATAAATGAAGGAAAGAATGTATGTTGTTGCAGGAGTTTTTGATCTGCAGGGAGAACTCATTTCACCAGCCTCATCTAAGTTGTCTTCACCCATACTACCGAAGCCTACCAACCCCTAATCTGAATTTTTCTTTTGTAGCAAAGTGGACAACTCCCTTGATAAAATCCAACCATATTGAAGAGTTGGGATGAGCCTTGGGAAATATACACCTCCTCTATGCCTTATCCCACCATAAGACACCTTCCCCACACCTTATTCCACCTATCCAACCCTCCTATAGGTTTCAGCCTATTTCCTGTAGTAGATGAGGACATCCTGTAGTAAAAACAAGGACATCCTGTAGTATTACAGGAAACCCTGTAGCAACCTGTTTTAAGCTCAAATTAAGAAGAAATGATCATCTGAACTTAGGTTAGGCCTACACTTGGCTTTCATACCCTTAGCACCATCCTAGACCTGTTTCCTCGTGCCTTTCTCTGATGGGTCCCTATAATACTAGTGATTACCCCATTACTATTATAGTTATACCCCTTATTAATATTGTTGTGCACCAATTGTCCCCATATTGTTATTACTATGCCCCATAGAATCCCTCTATTGTTATTTTTGTGGCTTTATATTATTATTGTTAGGTCGGCTGGATTATATTGTGACTTCTTCGACTCCTATATATAGAAAGGAGGTTTTGTCATTTGAATCATCCAAGAATTGTTCATTTATGTAATGTAAAGGAGGTTGCCCCCTTGAAGAGGCTAAATTCTAAGGCGTTGATCTATCTTTTCTATCTTTTCTTGAGCTGGTTTCATAACATTTGGTATCAGAGCTTTGGATTCTACGGTTTCGCTGCTCCAAAAAGGTCTTCGTGGAATTTTCGCTATAACTTTTTTTCTGCGATGTTTCAAAAGTTGCAAAAAAAACCCATTTGAGAAGAAATCGCGCTGAACCTCAGGTCCAAATTTCAGAGCTTTTCGCGTTATATTTGCGGAAATATGATCTGAGGAAGTTGGTCTTTTTGCAGACTCCTGAATTACATTCCAAACAGGTGAGATCGGGAAAATATTCATAAATTTCTCTCTGGGGATCGGATTTAAATTTCATAAGAAGATAAAGAAAGAGGACATACTGTAGTTTCTTGTATGCATTTCTCAGATCCAAAGGTCGAAACAGTGACTCGTGGCATGTCGTACAAGTTCGCTCTACTGAACTAGTCTATAATCAAGTCACTATGGGAGATTTCGCATAACTCTTCCTTGGAGAATCCAATTTTGGTCAGACTTGTGGCATTGGAAAGAGGACACAAAGGGCTATTGCAGGTCACAATTTCAGAACTAGATGATTGGAAAGTACAGAGATACATCAGAGGCAATATCGAGCTCCTACAAAGTGAAAAAAGGTGTGCAGTTTTTTAAAATTTTTGCATAAGATTGGTTTGAAAAATTAGTTTGAATGAATTCAAAGGGTATAGTAAAGCATTATTATTGGTAATTGATGCCTGAGGAAAGAAAATGCAAACACCTAGTAGGCAACCTGAAAGCTCTAGCATGACCCATGAAGAAGAGGACGAAATGCAACATGATATATCAAAATTACGAGACAAAGTGAAACAATTGTCACTTGCACAAAAAGGAACAGAATCTAAGATGGATGGTTTAAAGAAAGATGTAGAAGCTAAGATGGATGGTTTAAAGAAAGGTGTAGCAGCTAAGATGGATGATTTGAAGATATATCTGAAGAAATACATGGACGAATTGAAGATAAATATGTATAAGTTACTACAAGAAATCGTCACTAAGGGTGAAAGGGTAGTCACAAAAGTGCGCGTAGTCACCCTGATCTCATCAACTTTCATGTTGTGCCTCTCTGATCTCCGTACCGAGTCGGTGCAAGTTTGAGTCCTCCTACAAAGTGGTCCATAGCTCTGTTTCATTTTCAAAAAGACCATTACAGTCCGATACTACATTATCCAAAGTAGACATGTGTTCTTTGATGGTTGTGTCACACTCCTCCCTGACCTCTCATAGAGTAGTCGAATGCAGTTTCAATTGTAGTTTTGAGATCTTCATTTGAAATTCAAAAGTAACTTGGCCTACCTCATCCTTATATTTTCGCACTGTAGTGACCAATTGTTAAGTTATGGTATGTTCTATGCTTATAACAGTTTACTTATTTTTCTTATTATATTCCACCGATTAGCAATCACATGTACATAAAGTAAAGTGCAGATAGAACATTAAACGATCGACAGAAAACAAGCCAAGACAAGAGACACAAGATGTGGCGGCTAGCCAGGGACAAACCCCACAATGTGTGGGGAAACCCTTTGATCAAATCTTCTTTTATCTTCAATAATTCAGCAGAGAGAAATAGTACAATAAATCTGATTCATATCAGCAGTAGCAAACCCTAGATCAGCAGCATCAGCATTCGCGGCTTCATTATCAAACTAGGGCAGACCATATCTCACAAACCGACAGTCGGATTGACTTCATTCCACCACCAAAAGTTTCAGCTTCCAGAGGAGGTTCAGATGAACCTACAACACAGTTCATATGAGGATATCTTCTAGGCCACGCAAGTCAATCTTTACTTCTGCAGTTGCAGCTTCAGTTTCAGCAGTTTCCAGCTTCAAACTAGGGCAGTCGATATCTTGCAAACCGTTCGTCAGATTGACTTCATTCCACCACCAAAAGTTTCAGCTTCCAGAGGAGGTTCAGATGAACCTACAGCGCAGTTCCAAAGAGGAGATCTTCTATGCCACGCAAGTCAATCTTTACTTCTGCAGTTGCAGCTTCAGTTTTAGCAGTTTCCGGCTTCAAAATAGGGCAGTCGATATCTTGCAAACCATTCGTCGGATTGACTTCATTCCACCACCACAAGTTTCAGCTTCTAGAGGAGGTTCAGATGAACCTATAGTGTATTTGAGATGAGGAGATATTCTAGGCCACGCAAGTCAATCTTTACTTCTGCAGTTGTAGCTTCAGTTTCAGCAGTTTCCGGCTTCAAACTAGGGCAGTCGATATCTTGCAAACCGTTCGTCGGATTGACTTCATTCCACCACCAAAAGTTGCAGCTTTCAAAGGAGGTTTAGATGAACCTACAGCACAGTTCCAAAGAGGCGATCTTCTAGGCCATGCAAGTCAATCTTTACTTCTGCAGTTGCAGCTTCAGTTTCAGCAGTTTCCAGCTTCAAACTAGGGTAGTCGATATCTTACAAACCATTCGTCGGATTGACTTCATTCCACCACCAAAAGTTTCGGCTTTCAAAGGAGGTTCAGATGAACCTATAGTGCAGTTCCAAAGAGGAGTTATTCTAGGCCATGCAAGTCAATCTTTACTTCTGCAGTTGCAGCTTCAAATTCAACAGCTTCCAGCTTCACATGTGTGAGAGAGAGAGACCCATTTCAACGCAGTAGAGAAGAGACTCATATCTGCGCATTAGAGAGAGAGAGATGTGATGAGATGAGTGAGTCTAAATGAGGAAAAGTCCTCTTATATTTATACACAACGTTGGTGGGTGAATAGATGCGACTGTTGGGCTTCTGAGCCTACATGAGTTGTAGGTCGGCTTGATAATAATTCCATAATCAAAATAAATTCATATCTTCATGAATACTTATCGGAATTGGATGATCTTTATATCAATCCTACACCTCTCGACGAGAGGAATCTAATAAAAATATTATTAGCCATGAATAAGATGACCCACATGAAGTTTTTCCCTGGTTGCCAGTTTTAACACTCCCTCTCAACCATGGAGAACTTCATCTGCAATCTGTCTATCCGTCATTACTATTCATCCATCGAATGCACTGCCTTGTACAGCCTGACCCTTACCCTGCTCTACTCTATTTTGCCTGTTCTGCTTTGTCTTGTTCTGCCCTGCACTGATCTGTACTATTTTGTTTTGTTCTGCTCTGCTCTTGCATTGTTCTGTTCTACTCTGCTTTTGTCCGAATTATGAAGAAGAAGAAATGATCGAGGATGTATCATACTAACTCAAAGTCAATCTTAGAGTATGTACCACTGGTCCCAGACCAGTCTCAACCAACCCAAAGTCAGCGTCATAGTGAGTACAACTCCAATGGTCCCAGATGAATATCATCCTCCACTGACTCAAAATCAGTCTCGGAGTATGTACCATTGATCCTAGACCAATCTCAACCGACCCGAAGTCAGCGTCATGGTATGGTACAACTCCTACCACTGGTCCTAGACCAGTATCATTGATCCCAGATCAATGGAGGTCATCCTAGCGTAGGGAGTACGGTAGTTACAAGGATGTGTCCATCGGTACTACTATGGTCCCTAACTTCATTTCCCTGCTCATTGATCAGATGAGAGGTACTTCCCATGAGTCCCAGACTGCATGGGTAGGATGCCTCGACAGGAGAACTAATCAATCTTGTCCTCACAGGAGAACACATCAATCCTGCTACAATTGCCATGGAGAACACATCAATCTAGGCCTCACAGGAGAACACATCAATCCTGCTACAATTGCCATGGAGAACACATCAATCTAGGCCGCCATGGAGAACACATCAAGCCAGGCCTCACAGGAGAACACATCAATCCTGCTACAATCGCCATGGAGAACACATCAATCCAGGCCTCATAGGAGAACTAATCATCTTGCTACACAGGAGAGCGAATCATCCTGTTCCACAAGAGAGCGAATCATCTTGTCCCACAAGAGAGCGAATCATCTTGTTCCAGTGTGCACCACCAGGGGCGGGTGAGTCACCCTGTGGTCGTATGTTGCTCCAGTAATAACCGCAAGCCCTTAGAGCTCCCAGAGCTCAATGTATGCAACATGCAGGACCCTTGTACAAGGGTTTCTTACCGACTCCAAGTCGTTTGGGAAAATCACAGATTAGATCTTTCCTCGGGGCTTTGACAAGGTGTATCAACCTGTACATTGTCTTAATGCGATGGAGCCTCCTTGCTCATCAACTTACCATATCCAAGATGATGTCTATCTGCTGGAGAAATCGACGGATACATGATTCCTCAATAATCGAATCCCACCTCTGGTTGTTATAGAGAATCACAGTGGTATCCAATGCAAATCCAAATAGCTCACTAAAGAGCTTTCACAACCAGACTACCTCACACGAGGTTATGCTAGCAACAATATATCCTGCTTCGGCAGTGCTCAAAGCCATCGGCTTCTGCTTCCTGCTCATCCAGGATATCGAAGCAGATCCCAAGGTGAAACATCACCCGGAAGTGCTCACCACACTGCCTGCCCAATCAACATCAGTATATCCAAGTAGTCTCACATCTCCGGCAGTGTATCTTAATCCATGAGAGATTGTGTCCTGAAGACATTTCAGAAGATTCCTGGCATCAATCCAGTGAGGCTCAACCAAATATGAGCTCACAATGCTAACTGCAAAAAAATATGTTCGGACGAAGGTTCACCAAGAACATCAATGCAAATGAGTTTATGAAACTCAGAGGCATTTCCCAAATCTGGTCCGACATCACTACCATATAACTTCTAAAAGTTAAGATCCTCAAGGTAGTCACAGGCTTGCAGTCCATCATACCAAATCTTTCCAATATCTTTACCACATATTTCCCTTGAGATAGGAAAATTTCCCTTGGCTTCTGCCATACTTCAAGTCCTAGGAAGTAGTGCACCAGTCCTAGGTCTTTCATTTCAAATTCAGAGGCCAGCTCCCTCTTACATTTGTGAATGAGAGGGTCTGTACCTGTTAGAAAGAGGTCATCCACATACAATACGAGTATGAGAGGCTTGTCATCTTCAACCTTAAAGTAAAGATTAGGATCGGCTTCACTCCTGGTGAATCCCAGCTTCATCAAGTAGCTATCGATCCTCTCATACCATGCTCGGGGTGCTTGCTTCAGCCCATAGAGAGCTTTCTTCAACCTGCATACATGAGATTTTCGATCATAAATCTCAAATCCTTCGGGTTGCTCCACGTAGACCTCTTCTTTGATCGAGCCATGCAAGAATGCAGTCTTGACATCCATCTGATGTAGGTTCCATCCCTGTGAAGCGGCAAGGGCTATGATCGAGCGGATGATCGTATATCTGGCAACAGGTGCAAATATCTCATCATAGTCTATACCTTCCTTTTGGGAGAAACCTCGAGCAACAAAACGAGCCTTATACTTTTTCGTGCTTCCATCTACTGCATGCTTTATCTTGTAAAGCCATTTTGAAGTAACAATTGTCTTGTCCAGGGTCTAGGAACTACTTCCCAAACATCATTCTCCATAATAGACTCATATTCTACGGTCATAGCATCCTTCCATACTTGATGCTTGACAGCATCTGAGAATGACGAAGGCTCATTTTGTATGATCGTGCTCATGATGGTCAGGTATCCTATTAAGTTTCTTACTTTGACGGAAGGTTCCTCAGGGTGCAGCATGTCCTTTAGCATCATCAAGTATCCCCCTAAGCCATGAAGGCCTCTTCCTAGAAGAGGAAGGCTCATGTGGATGAGAATCTATCAGATCCATGGATTCTTCTACATCAGGCATTGATTCATCATCCTTTTCTTTCGGTTCCCTGGTGTTGGCTTCTTGAGAGCTCCTCAAAGTCGAAAGATTGCTCACCTTGCGGTGAACTTTCCTTTAGGAGTCTTGGAACCCAATGCTTGATGAGGGCATCAATTTTGTACATATACAACGGTGATTGTAGTTTCAGCCCATAGAAACATCAGAAGTCTTTGATCATGTAGCATGGCCTAGACATCTTCCATCATCGTGCGGTTCTTCCTTCCCACCACACCATTCTGCTCAGGAGTATGTGGTGTAGTAGTCTCCCTCTTAATGCCAACCTCAGGTATGCTTGAGTGAACCAATTGTAATATATCAGAGGTCTTGCTTTGGCTTGAGGGGAATGGTCCCCTTTTGAGTTTTCCTTCAGCACATCCTGGACATACAACTTCATTCTCTATTCAGAATTCGGGCATCCCTATCACCATTTGTCTTACACCAAGTATAGCTTTATAATGAAGGGGGGAAAACCTCTAATGCCAAAGTTCAGACTAAAGAGATGTGTCATAAGACATGACACCTAGCAGACTTCCATCGACCTGATATAATGAATCAACACTAAACCCAAGAGTAAAGGCATCTTTAACATTATTTTTCCATATACATACCTTGCTATCGCTGAAGGTTACCTTGTAGCCTTTGTCTTCCGTTCCTGAGATGGACACTAGGTTCTTTTTGAGGTTAGGTGCATTTAATACATCCTGGAATTTCTGGCCTTCTTGAATGCTTGTCCTCTTCCTTGATTCCCAGCTCTCCTCTTACCTTTGCTGTTGAATTTTTCATTCCTTTGATTGCCATCAGAGGGATTTTGATCATCGTCCTAGAGTGAGTCCTTTCTATCAGGGCACTCCCTTGCATAGAGACTTGCTTTAAATGTAACATCGTCATTTTCTTCTAGCCTTAGGTCCAACCTTTCCTTTTGATTTAGTCCCGGAATTATTTCTTTTCTTTGCATGAAAAGAAAAGGCAGTAGGCGGACCTTTAGGCATGGGCATTTCTTACACTTCTTCCCTTGTTTCTTATTGAATGCATCTAGCCATTAATTCCTCGAAACCAGGAATTACATTATAGTTCAGAAGAGTAGTCCTGAACACATACCATTCAGATGGTAATCCTTCAAGAGTTGTGAGTGCCATTTCTCTGTCAGTAATAGTTTCCCCAATAGATAGGAGATCGTTCTTGATCTCAGTGATTCTTAAGAAGTATGCTTGCATACTTTCATCTTTACCCTTCTTGATTTCCCTCAACTTATTTCTAAAAAACAAAACTTGATTTGCATCATTAACTTTAAATAAACTCACCAGTATGTCGTAGATTTCCTTGGAGGTGTCTAGATCAGAGATGTAGGCCACCAAGCGCTTGTCGATAGAGTCCCGGATGATCTTCTTTGTTTTGACTTCTCCATTTTTCCATTTGTTCCAGGCAGCAGCAGATGCATTTGATGAAGGCTCAACAATATTGCCTCTTACATGGTCCAACACTCCTTGATCTTCAAGGGTTAGATCGATAGACATCTTTCATCCGTGATAGTCAGCTTTCTCATGGAGCTTGTCCTCGGTAGGAAAGAGTGTTGAGGACCCCATAGTTCTTTTAGGATAGCCTTTCCAACCTTCTCTTCAATGATTGCTCTTGCTCTTGCTCGGGCTTTGTCTTCACCTCAGCTCTGATACCATGTTAAGTTATGGTATGTTCTATGCTTATAACAGTTTACTTCTTTTTCTTATTATATTACACCGATTAGCAATCACATGTACATAAAGTAAAGTGCAGATAGAACATTAAACGATCGACAGAAAACAAGCCAAGACAAGAGACACAAGATGTGGCGGCTAGCCAGGGACAAACCCCACAATGTGTGGGGAAACCCTTTGATCAAATCTTATTTTATCTTCAATAATTCAGCAGAGAGAAATAGTACAATAAATCTGATTCATATCAGTAGTAGCAAACCCTAGATCAGCAGCATCAGCATTAGCGGCTTCATTATCAAACTAGGGCAGACCATATCTCACAAACCGACAGTCGGATTGACTTCATTCCAGCACCAAAAGTTTCGGCTTCCAGAGGAGGTTCAGATGAACCTACAGCATAGTTTAGATGAGGAGATCTTCTAGGCCACGCAAGTCAATCTTTACTTCTGCAGTTGGAGCTTCAGTTTCAGCAGTTTCCGGCTTCAAACTAGGGCAGTCGATATCTTGCAAATCGTTCGTCGGATTGACTTCATTCCACCACCAAAAGTTTCAGCTTCCAGAGGAGGTTCAGATGAGCCTACAACATAGTTCCAAAGAGGAGATATTCTAGGCCACGCAAGTCAATCTTTACTTCTGCAGTTGCAGCTTCAGTTTCAGCAGTTTTGGCTTCAAACTAGGGCAGTCGATATCTTGCAAACCGTTCGTCGGATTGACTTCATTCCACCACCAAAAGTTGCAGTTTTCAAAGGAGGTTCAGATGAACCTATAGCGCAGTTCCAAAGAGGAGATCTTCTAGGCCACGCAAGTCATTACTTCTGCAGTTGAAGCTTCAATTTCAGCAGTTTCCGGCTTCAAACTAGGGCAGTCAATATCTTGCAAACCGTTCGTCGGATTGACTTCATTCCACCACCAAAAATTGTGGCTTTCAAAGGAGGTTCAGATGAGCCTACAACACAGTTCCAAAGAGGAGATTGTCTAGGCCATGCAAGTCAATCTTTACTTCTGCAGTTGCAGCTTCAATTTCAGCAGTTTCCAGCTTCAAACTAGGGCAGTCGATATCTTGCAAACCGTTCGTCGGATTGACTTCATTCCACCACCAAAAGTTGCGGCTTTCAAAGGAGGTTCAGATGAACCTACAGCATAGTTCCAAAGAGGATATATTCTAGGCCACGCAAGTCAATCTTTACTTCTGTAGTTGCAGCTTCAAATTCAACAGCTTCCGGCTTCACATGTGTGAGAGAGAGAGACCCATTTCAGCGCAGTAGAGAAGAGACTCATATCTGCGTAGTAGAGAGAGAGAGATGTGATGAGATGAGTGAGTCTAAATGAGGAAAATTCCTCTTGTATTTATACACAATGTTGGTGGGTGAATAGATGCGACTGTTGGGCTTCTGAGCCTACATGAGTTGTAGGTCGGCTTGATAATAATTCCATAATCAAAATAAATTCATATCTTCATGAATACTTATCGGAATTAGATGATCCTTATATCAATCCTACACCTCTCGACGAGAGTAATCTAATAAAAATGTTATTAGCCATGAATAAGATGACCCGCATGAAGTTTTTCCCTGGTTTCCAATTTTAACACCAATTTCTGAATCTTTTTTGAAGCTATCGCATCCTCTGGAATGTGTAGTTGTGGTACTGAATTACACGCTTATGTAATTTCTACTTCGAGGCTCTGGCTTCATGGTGCTAGCTCTTATTTTCCCTTAAGAGCCCGATCCTTTTCAGTAAAGATATGCTCATTGTTCATTTTGACTTCGATAATTATCGATAGTGAACACTGCGTGCTGATCCGAATCTCATCTGAGACCACCTGATAAAGCGCATGGTGGGTCTAAAGTGGTAGCAGGGCTAAATTCACACCCATGCCTTTGATCTTTCCAAGAAAGGTGTTATCTTCCTCTAACTTTGTGTGTAATGTTCCTTCTAGCAAGGGAATGACTCTGAGCTCCAAAGTCTGTTTTGTTTCTATTACGCTCTCGCTCGCTTGTTGCAGGCTCACTTGAACCCTGCTGACTTGGCACACGCTCACTTATAGCTAAACTGTCTATATTTGTAGCTCGTGCAGATCTTTCTGCACGCTTCCTAGTGATTATTGGGTCTACCACTCGAACTACTGCCACAGTTCCGTTGTTGTATCTCTGACCTTATCCCCAATCTCATCAAGGTCCCCCTCTGTGAGGACCATTGCATCAATGCGCGCTTGCTTGTTTGATTTGTGCTTTTTCCTTGGTCTGGTAGTGGTCTCCTTTTAGTACTTTGACACCCTTAAGTAAGTGATCTGCGCATCACCCCGACCTCCTTAATGCTCAGACCGTTCTTGCTCTTCAGTAAGCTAGGAAGCCAACTCCTCGACTTCTATTGTGGTCACTTTTGCAACATGCTCTTTTTCGATACCTTCCTTAGTAGTAGCTACTTTAGAAACAATTTTTTTCTTCTTGGATTGACCAATTCCTACACTACTTCTTGTGCTATGTCTTTCTGTTTCTGTGCAGCTATCATCTGCGTAGAGGAATTTTCACCACCTTTATTGGCACCTCTGCCAAGATCTGTGGGTTTTTTCCACTCCCCTGGCCATGTCCCCACAATCTCTCATACATTAGCCTCTGTAACTAGGTATGGAAGCCTATGCAATATCTTCTTAGGATCCCGCCTCACCCAGATGTATACATTATGAAAATCGTCCTTAAATTCTACATTAGCTTGCAACTACTCAAACAAGGTTAGAGACAACCTTAGCCTCTGACTGATCACCATGCGGAGGTCCATATTGACTAGTATCAAGAAGATGTTTTCTTTCCTGACCCTCTCCGAGTCCTTCATCACCCACAACGAAGCAAACTTCACTGCCTCCAATAAATCTTCATCCTTTGGAGGGAATTAACTATCCTCCAGAGGTCACCATGCCATGAGTACAATCAACAGTAGGATCCAGGCATAGTTAAATACCTTGCCGTCATCTTGTGCTTTGTGGAACTTTTCTAAGAACTCCTTGCAGAGGTACTGTGCCCAGTTGTACTACACCCCCTTTGTGCATTGCGCAGCCAATGAAATTACCAGCGCCGGAACCTTGTCTGCATGGCATTTTCGCATGACCTTCTTGGCCAAATGCTGACAAGAAAAATGCATCACTTGGTCTGTAATAGAGAGGATAGAGTATTTGCATGACTCCTTGACCAATCCAAACTCATTTTCCATTTTTTCTGCAAGCTCATTCTCCTTGGTTTTTCATCCAAACTCCTTGGCTGGATCCGCCCCTTTATAAGGAAATTTCGTAATTCTATGGATCAACATGTTTGTTATGGGGATGTGTTATCCTAACCTCAAACACCCATCATGCACAAGCATGAGAAATTGGTGCGCACATACAATATTGGTGGAATAAAGTGTGGGGAAGGTGTCTTATGGTGATAAGGCATAGAGGAGGTGTATATTTCCCAAGGCTCAGCCTTAGTGAACATTTCTTGTGACAACTTATGGAGAAGTCTTCTGTCATGATATACCACACTTCTTATAGAATTATTAAAATTCGTTAATGAAAAACTCTCCACCGTTATCTGTCCTCAGGACCTTTATCTTCTTCTCTGCCTGGTTTTCCACCAGAGTCTTAAATTCTTTAAACCTGTCAAAGAATTCAGATTTATTCTTAATGAAATATATCCATGTATTCCTTGAGAAGTCATCTATAAATGATACATAGTACATAGACTTCCCCAATGATGGAACCTTCACAGGTCCAAACACATCACTATGCACAAGCTCTAATATCTGTTTTTCCCTGTTACCACCAGAGGGGAAACTCACTTGATTCTGCTTCCCATATAAACAACTTTCATAGAAATAAAAGTCCGGAGAACTATTACTCATACCTTCTACCATACATTTATCATGAAGAATTCGAAGGCCCTTCTCTCTAATATGTTTAAGCCTTTGATGCCATAGCATGGTCTTCTCTCGAGAGACCACTAGATTTTCTGCTCCACTTTCAGGAACCACAGAACTGTTTCACCCATCAACAACAGTGCTACCTTGCAGCTTGTACAGAGTTCCATTCCGAACTCCCCGCATCAATACCAGTGCTCCCTGAACCATATTGCAGGTATCCTTCTCGAACACTATTTTTACACCTGCATCATCCAACTTGCTTATAGAATTCAGATTTCTAGCCAATGTAGGAATACGCAGAACACCCAAAAGTATTCTAACCCTTCCACCTTGCAACTTCAACTTTTCTTTTTCACAGCAAACGATTCTAGCCTTCCTGTCGTCCCCCAAGAAGACATCACCACCATTGTATTTCTCATACTCGTAGAACCACTCTCTATGGGGAGTGAAGTGAAAGGATGCACCTAAGTCGATCAACCATGCCTCACGATCTACATGTGTACTTGAAGAAGCCAAGTACACATCCCCACCTTCATCATCAAATCCCTTTCCTTTATCAGGAGCTTTAGATTTACAGTGCCTCTTGAAGTTCCCTTCCTTTCTGCATTTCCAGCACATGACCTTTACAGGCTTTCGTGGAGATTTAGATCTCCCTCTAGATTTAGATCTCCCACTCGATGACTTATTTTTGTTTCTGTTCTAGGACCTTCCTCATAAAGAAAAGGCATCACCATTCTGGCTCTCCATATTTTTCAATCTCATCTCCTCCGTCAACAAGGATGAGATAATTTCATCAAAATGCAAGGTAGTTGCATTGCTACCTATTGCAATAACCAAACTATCCCACAAATTTGGTAGAGAACACAACAAATTGATGCACTTATCTTCATATGAAATTTTAATATCAACAGATACTAACTAACTTACCACAATATTAAATGCGTTCAGATGCTTTGTCACCAAGTCTCAATCTTTCATCCTCAGGTTATATGGCTTTTTCCGCAAGAACAATTTATTCACCGGAGAGTTATATTGGTACAAAGTCCCTAACTTGTCCCACAAAGCCTTCGTCTTAGATTCCCTTGATACATTCAGCAATACTCAATCTGAGACAAACAATCGTATTGTGCTCTTTGCCTTTTGATCCAACTTCTTCCATTCTTCATCGAACACTCCCGTTGGTTTAGTACCTAGATCTACTGCAATCCACTGATATTATCCACCAACAGATCCTCCATCTTGAGTTTCCACAACTCAAAACTCTGACCATTACATTTCTCGATCTCTATCTTTCCACTGCTCGCCATCTTCTTTCACCACCAGAATTGATCTCGCAGATCTCCCACTGAACAGGGTCTACCACATGCCCAAGCAAAACCCATCGGCAACAAAGGCGTCCCCTTGAATCCAAAACAACTCTGATACCAAATGTAGGTTTTAACCCTGTACAGAAATTACCTGCATATGAATTCTAAAACACATAAAACCCATATACATAGAGATTTTCCCCTGGATCCCAAAACCGGGACGACTAGCTTGATTTTTCATTATGTTCCTTTCAATGTTACAATACATATTTATACATGCCGAAGCATCCAATACGATGGACCGAAAACCATCGCATCCAAAACCATGGACCAAAAACCATAGATAGGTTTGCCCAACCTAATATAGGGTTTAAGAATATTTCTCCCAGGGTGCTGCCCCGAACCCCGTAGAGGGGGGCTACCGGACCCCTCAAACCCCCCTGTGACCCCCATGCTGCACAATTGACGAAACAAAGGAGGGGCTCCGCCCCCCTAGTTCACTACCTAGGTTAGTCGTGGAAAGAATATAACACAACCCAACATGTTGGTCATAGTAAGTGATAGTGAGGACTTGTCATGGAGCTAGTTTTTCACTTCCAAGTCTTGTTGTCATGTAAATTATGGATTTTGAAAGCTACAAGATTTTTTTGGAAGTGACCTAGATTTTGGGATTGAAAAGTTGCACAAATCCCAGAGTCGCTACCACAGGACTGAGGAGAAAAGTCCCCAGTCACACCCATACCTTCTTGTGGGAGCACCCGGGGTCTCATAGACGTACCCTTGTCCATATCAAGGGAGTGTCTAGGGGTTTGACGCACTAGAAACATAGCGGGACCCAAGGACTAGTCATGGGATGACTACGAAGGCTTATGGGAATCCTGTAGCATGTATAAAAGGTCTATGTTGTCAGTTTCCATCGAAATTACTTCCTTAAGGTCACCGAGGTAGTCGATTCTTGTAATAGTAGCCCCTCACCACATTTTTACCCCAAGTAAGCCAGTGAAGGTGTGTAGATATGAGAGGAGACGTCATTAAAACTAGTGAGTCCAAAGATGATCCAAGTGGATATTTGTGGCCACCCACCTATTCCACTTGGGCCCCCACCGTTGCTTCTTTCCCATTTTCTTAATTGTAGCACAACTTAATATTTTTGGCATTTTTTTGGCCCCTAAACTTCTGGAACTATTTTAAGGGACTAAAAGACGTCTTTAGGTAAAATGGTTAGACTAGAAACGTCATAAACCACTACACTAGTTTGTTTTTGGCCTCCCCTTCGAGATCTTCAAAAAGAGGTATTATGATAGCCAAATGAAGATAGTATGCCAAAATTACGACCCCGGGAAGTTCATGTGCCAATTTACCCAAACAAGGCCCACAATTTTGGTGCTTCATCTCCTACGGTTAAGTTTTTGGATGTTTAGGGTTTTCCATTATTTCTCAATAATAAATAGGCCTTTGAGCCTCATTGTAACATAGTTTAGAGGCATGTAGCCACCACATCTCTTTTTAGAGATAAGCTACCATCACCTGAGCTAGTTTATTTTTATTTATGTATGTAAGCATATTTTGTTTCTTTAATACTAACAACATGAAGTTTTGTTTCTGCTGCATCTTTTTGTATATGGGTACTTCTATATTTATTTGTGTTCCTGCATATGTTTGGATCAATGGTATCAGAGCATTCTGCTCTCTCTATTTTTCTTTGCATGTCAACAACAAGGTCAGGGTAGAAGGAGTTAGTACTCAATCTGGTTGAACTGTTACAAGAGTTGCCTTGCCAAACCTGACAACATCCCATGGTGGAAGACAATAAAGATAATGGGACAAGAGACCATTTCAAAATACTACTTGAGGAAGCCTTTTAGTGACAAAGGAATGTGATGACGGATAACTTTGCCCAGATTTCAACAGCTCTCCACAGGGGCTGCATCTTTATCCATCAGCTGCTCTAGAGGCGACACTCCTTCTAAGGTACAAGTTAACTTTTATATTCCCATATTTTAGGGCGAGATAGATGCATACAATGTAGATAAATGGTTAAATCTATTGGAAGGCTATTTTTTAGTCATGACTTTTCCAATCAGAAAAATATTACTTTTGCACTTCTCAAAGTCGCCCCATACATCAAGGACTAGTGGGAAAGCTACTGTGAACAAAAGTAAAAGATGGAATCCTCACAATTTTTAGCCACACCCACTTGGAATTCTTTCCGAGACTCCATCAAGGAACAATATTACCCTGTCGAGAGCTATGAAGATAAATACATAAAGTGGACCATGGTACAACAAGGAAGGGACTAGGATGTATTGGAGTTTACAAATGCTTTCCATACCCTTCACACGAAACTTGGTTTCAATGATTATGAGTGAAATTTGGTACTCAAGTACCACAACTGTCTACAAAAGTACAGCCAAGAGGATATGGAGTTCCTGGACATATCCTCGCTCGACACGACATACTAATACGTTGTCAATATTGAGCAGAAGTTTAAACAAAAGAAGCGAGACTTTGGATCTACGAATTAGAAGCAAGTTAAAGGTGTCCCCAGACCACAGATCAAAGGACAAAGCGAAGGTAGGGTGACCTTGGAAAATTCACTGAAGCTGCAAGCAAAGAAAAACACCATGAAGATGAAGAAGGACATGCGAAAATGGCATGATTTCCATAAGAGATCCACTCACAACACAAGTGAGTGTCGGGCCAAACAGGCATTGGTGGCTGAGCTGAAGACTTTTGAATTAGGTGCATGTTCTAACTCTGAGCCAGAACCTGACAAGGGGAATGACAAAGGGAAGCAAATCATTGATGCGGAGCCTAGTGCCACCATGGCCACCACTAAGATCCAAAAGAATGAGCTTGAATATCCAGAGGAAGGGGAATGCCTCTTCCGCTCACAAATGTGGGTGAAGGGTTCTCCCTTACAGTTTATAGTCGATAGTGGGAGCCAAAAGAACCTCATTTCAGCAGAGGTCATGAAGTGGTTGGGCCTACCAACTACAAAACATCCATAGCCATACACCACTGGGTGGCTTCACCAAGGATGAGATCTCTACGTCAGCTAGTATTGTTGTCTTTCCTACAGCATCAAGCCCTTCATGGATGAGGTATTATGCGATGTTGCTCCTCTTAAAGTTTGTGATGTATTATTAGGAAAACCATACTTGTGGAAAGGGCATGTTGTATATGAGTCTAGACCTCACTATATGATTATTACTTTGGATGATAAGTTGTACAATATACCATAGGTAGCTTTGCCTATAGCCATATCTTTGATCACTACAAAGCAATGTAGTAAGATCATTTCCTAGACCAGGAAATTTGTTTTCCTAATGATTCACCCTTAGGGAAAGAAGAAGGTTATGCCTATGACTTCTAGACAGAGCTCCTTCACATAGTAGGAATAGATGTACAAGGTCATGGAGGAGTAGAGGGAAATTTTCACCTCAGCTACAGGGGTACCTCTACACTGTCAGGTCAAGCACTCCATCGATTTGACCCCCGGTGCGCCACTACATAATGGACCAATTTATCGATGGTTTGTTATGGAGAACTATGAGATCAAGAGGCAAATTTAGAATTTGTTGCAGAAAGGGAAATTCAGGCCTATCTCATCACCCTACGGGAGCCCAATTTTA
Source organism: Pinus tabuliformis (assembly GCA_031772625.1). Classification (NCBI taxonomy): domain Eukaryota; kingdom Viridiplantae; phylum Streptophyta; class Pinopsida; order Pinales; family Pinaceae; genus Pinus; species Pinus tabuliformis. The sequence goes on from CM062819.1 coordinate 911,227,390, forward strand.
TTGGTACAAAAGAAGGATGAGACCTGGAGAGTCTGTATTGACTATCTAGCATTGAGCAAGATCACTATCGGGAATAGGTACCCAATCCCAATGATTGATGACCTTCTCAACGAGCTCAAGGTAGTGAAATATTTCACCAAGATTGACTTGACGTCTAATTATTACCAGGTGCCCATCGAACCCTCTGATGTGTGGAAGACTGCCTTCAAATCCAAGGAGGGCATTTTTGAATGGTTGTTCATGCTGTTTGGGTTGATGAATTCTCGTGCAACCTTCATGAGATTGATGGATGACATATAGAGACCCTTCACCAATGCATTAGTGATGGTGTATTAAGATGAAATCTTGATATTTAGCTAGATTTGGGAATAACACCTCCACCATATTCTATGGTTCCTTCAAACCATGAGATAACACAAGCTATGTGCCAATTTGGAGAAATTCACTTTTGGCATGGCCCAAGTTCAATAGATAGGGTACATCATTGATTAGAAGGGTGTGCATGTGGACCCAGCCAAGATACAAGTCATTCAGGATTGGCCATTCCCAACCAGTCTAACAGAGCTCCACAAATTTTTGGGTCTTGCCAAGTTCTTTCACAGGTTCATGTTGGGGTTCTCTCATATCACTTGGCATTTAAGTCAAGTCACCAATGGTAGAGTGAAAGAAAAGTTCTTTTGGACCAAATCCCAATAGAAAGAATTTACCAAGTTGAAGCATCACCTTTGCTTTGTAGAAGTGCTCACATTACCAAACCTGTAGAAACCATTTCAGATCAAGACATATGCCTCCGACTATGTTATTGGTGAATTTCTTACTTAACAGAGGCACCTAGTGGCATCCCACATATGAAAAGGAAATGTATTCCATTATGAAGTCCTGTTAACAATGGAAGCATTACATTTTAGGGAAGGAAACAATCATCCACACAGACCATTGACCCGTTCAGTTCATACAGACACAAGGGAATTGCATAACGATCGCCATCAGAAATGATGCACATGCCTAGAAGAATTCAATTTGAATATTAAGTACAATAAGGGAAGCACCAAAAATGTTGCAGACTACCTCAGCTGACCACCGGTGATGGAATTTACCATTGAAATCAACTCTTGTGGGCACGAGACTGTGGGGTGCCCACATCTTTACAAGAGCGATCCATAATTTGATAGCATGTACCAGACACTCCTAGAAGCTAAGAAAATTCCAAATTCTCACCTCCATGATGCACTGTTATGCCACCTGGGACACATCTGTGTTCTTTCAAGCGAACATGAAAATATTATTTGGGAGGAATGCTACAACCATGTCGTTGGACATTTCGGGGTAGAGAAAATAGTGGCAATGCTACAGAAGTATTTCTATTGCCCGAACATTCGACGGGATGTTGGGAAGTACATACGATATTGCACTACCTATGACATTGCCAAATTTAACATCAAGAAGAAAGGCTGATATACTCCTCCTCCTCCTCCAAATCGACCTTGGAAATCCATCTCCATGGATTACATGTTGGGCTTTCCTTATACTAAGCATGGAAATAACTACGTTTTCATGGTTGTCTCCAGATTCTCTAAGATGGCCATTCTAAAAGCCTACAAGAAGAGTATCACAACAGAAGCCATTATTAAGCTCTTCTTTGAACATGTGTGGCTACATTCCGGGGTTTCACAGTCCATTATATTAGATCGAGACAACAGGTTCCTAAGTACATTTTGGTCAAGTCTCTGGTCGATGTTTAAGACTAAGCTCACTAAGTCCATGGCTTTCCACCCCTAAACTGATGGCCAAACAGAGGTCATCAACAGGATGACCATACACATTATTTGTATGTACAACTCAAAGCATCCATGCACATGGGATGAAAGCCTCCCCTATGTCCAGAAAAGCTACAAAAAAGCTCTCCATAGTTGTTTTGGTCACAACCCCTTTCAGGCGGGGTTGGGATTCTAGCCACCATGTCCCATTTATGTTGTCATACAATTTTCAACTGCTTAGTAAGATTGGGATCATGTCCAGTCTGAAGATGACAAGGCTAACAACTTCATTGAGCGCATTCAGCACATTTTCCTGCAGGTCCATGACATATTGGATAGAGACAATACTAAGTACAAGCAGTGTCATGATCAACATCTGATGCCACATAAGTTCTAGGTGGGTGACAAAGTTTGGCTACATTTGCAGAAGAAGCGCCTCACTGGACCCCACCGCAAGCTTTTCCCACTCTGATATGGGCCTTACACCATCAATAAGGCTAGAGGGAACAATGATTTGGAGCTCAGCATTCCACCATTCCTTGGCTTGTACATAGTGTTCAATGCAGACCACCTTCAACCACTCTTTCCACCATTACTCAACACATCAAACATTACAGAACAACTCACACCAATAGAGTTAAACCTATACTGCACGTAATAGGCCACAATTGATTAGATCATGGACATTCAGATCAGGAACACTCTCCAGCAGAAGATCCAACTGTATCAAGTTGTCAAAGATGGCCAACTCTTACACCAAGGCAAGTGGCTCACCAGGGCCCAAGTTCAGTAGAAGCTGTCCCATCTCATGGACGCACTCAATGCAATGGGGCCATTGATTCCTAAGAAGGGAGGACTAATATAGGTGGATATTGGTGTCCACCCACCTATTCCACTTGGTCCCCCACCATTGCTTCTTTTCCATTTCCTTAATTGTAGCACAACTTACCATTTTTGGGAAAATTTTCATGTCCCAAACTTCTAAAGAAGTTTTGAGGGACTAAAAGATGTTTTTAAGGTAAACGTAGAGACTAGAAATATCCCAATCTAGTTCACTCATTTATTTTCAGCCCCCCCTCAAGATCTTGGAAATGAGGTATTATGATAGCTAAGAGGGGATCGTATGCCAAAGTTACGACCTCAGGAAGTTGATGTACCAATTTACCCAAACGGGGCCCACAGTTTTGGGGCTTCATCTCCTAGGGTTAGATTTTTGGATGTTTAGGTTTTTCCATTGTTTCTCAATAACAAATAGGCTTTTGAGCCTCATTATAAGATAGTTCAGAGGCATGTAGCCACCACATCTCTTCTCAGAGATAAACTACCATCGCCAGAGCTAGTTTATTTTATTTCAGTTCTTTGATATTAATGAAATGAGGTTTTATTTCTATTGCATCTCTGTGTGTATAGCTATTTCTATATTTTGTTGTGTTCTTACGTAAGTCTGGATTGGTGGTATCATAGTGGTCTTCTCTTTCTCTTTTTTTCTTTACATGTGCCTAACGAGGTCAGGATAGAAGGAGTAAGGGCTAGATATGGTTTAACCTTTTAAAGAAAACCCTCGCAAAACTCGACGACCTCCCATGGAAAAACAAAAGAAAATCGAGGGGGCAGGAGATCCTTTCCAAATATTTCTCAAGGAATCCCTCGAGCGACAAAGAAACACAATGATGCATAACTATTGTCTTAAGGGGGCCTAACCCAGGTTCAGAGTCATTAGTGCCAACCAACAAAACCCTAACTATTGGCCATTTCAGCAACAACATGTGTAGCACAGACTATAGTCTCACCCGAAGCAATATTGGGGGATTCTAGAACCAGGTTTTTGCATCCAGAGGCCCATGTGATGGTTTTTGAAGGTTCTTATGGCTTTTGCACTGATCTACTTCTTTTGACTATCAACTATAGTAAATTTGTTCCAATTTCTTCCAAATCTTTGTGAAGGTCTTAAATTGTTATTAACATGCATAAAATATACATATCCACTACTTTTGTGTAATAAACAGGAATTAATTCACATAAGTCATAATAGATTGTGGATATATACAAACTTAATTGAAACAATAAACAAGGCACAGATGCACAGATTCTGACCAAAACAATATTTATTGAGTATAATCATTCCAATATAGGCTTCTTATCCCTGCCCATTGAGCTACAGGGGCACACGCACTTAGTTGTGTAATTACCAAGGTATCCATGCACTCAATTGCAAGAGCCTTCCCCTTTCACCTAAGTACAAGAAACAAGCATTTCCTTCCTTAGCCTGTTTCCCTTACAATGGTTCTTCTCAAAATGTTCAAGTTATCTTCTAAGACTCGCTATGACTCAACTACTTATATCATTTTCTTTACAATAACATGGTCCACGAACCATGGGCAGGTCTCAAAATAGCTCTATCACCTACCCACCAAAGGGAATAATCCCCTTTGATTGTACTTATCTTCACACTCTGCTTCCACGTTTCAAGGATAATTTACATTCTTTAACAAAAACTATTACAAAAATTGACTTCACTAACAAAAACTTACCCCAGGTACCCCATCCCAACAAGCCCCCAAAACAAATATGGTGACTCACTGTCGAGTCACTCAACTAGCTTCTCCACTTTTTGGAGGAGATCATTGTACTCAAACTTCAATACTTCAAGGTTCGTTGTGCTCTGCATTGCGACCTGTTGCACTTCTTCGACCAACTTCTTTGTGGTTGGCCCCTCCATCACGAGGCACATGGTCCTTTATGTCTGCTGGAAAGCCTTCAGCTTCTCTTGGATAGGCAGAGTAATATGGCTCGCTTCCTCTATGCATAGCTGAATCTGAGCCTTTAAAACTGCTTCTTTGTGCTGCAGCGCCTCAACATGTGCCTGCAGAAGCATCCCTTCTTGTAAGCGTGTGAAGCACTAGACTGGCACAAAAGTGCACGTAGTCACCCTGATCTAATCAACTTTCTGTTGTGCCTCTCTGATCTCTGTACCGAGTCGCTGCAAGTTTGAGTCCTCCTACAAAGTGGTCCATAGCTCTGTTTCGTTTTCAAAAAGACCATTACAGCCCAATACTACATTATCCAAAGTAGACATGTGTTCTTTGATGGTTGTGTCACACTCCTCCCTAACCTCTCGTAGAGTAGTCGAATGCAGTTTCAATTATAGTTTTGAGATCTTCATCTGAAATTCAAAAGTAACTTGGCCTACCTCATCATTAGATTGTTGCACTATAGTGACCAATTTCTGAATCTTTGTTGAAGCTATCGCATCCTCTGGAATGTGTAGTTGTGGTACTGAATTACACGCTTCTGTAATTTCTGCTTCGAGGCTCTGGCTTCATGGTGCTAGATCTTATTTTCCCTTAAGAGCCTGATCCTTTTCGGTAGAGATATGCTCATTGTTCATTTTGAATTCGATAATTACTGATAGTGCACACTCTGTGCTGATCCAAATCTCATCTGAGACTACCTGATGAAGCGCATGGTGGGTCTAAAGTGGTAGCAGGGCTAAATTCACACCCATGTCTTTGATCTTTCCAAGAAAGGTGTTATCTTCCTCTAACTTTGTGTGTAATGTTCCTTATAGCAAGGGAATGACTCTGAGCTCCAGAGTCTGTTTTGTTTCTATTACGCTCTCGCTCGCTTGTTGCAGGCTCACTTGAACCCTGCTCACTTGGCCCACTCTCACTTATAGCTAAACTATCTATTTGTACCTCGTGCAGATCTTTCTGCACGCTTCCTAGTGATTATTGGGTCTACTGCTCAAACTACTGACATAGTTTCGTTGTTGTATCTCTAACCTTATCCCCAATCTCATCAAGGTCCCCCTCTATGAGGACCATTGCATCAATGCATGCTTGCTTGTTCGATTTGTTCTTTTTCCTTGGTCCGGTAGTGGTCTGCTTTTAGTACTTTGACACCCTTAAGGAAGTGCTCTGCGCATCACCCCCACCTCCTTAATGCTCAGACTGTTCTTGCTCTTCAGTATGCTAGGAAGCCAACTCCTCGACTTCTATTGTGGCCACTTTTGCAACATGCTCTTTTTTGATACCTTCCTTAGCAGTAGCTACTTTAGCAACAATTTTTTTCTTCTTCTGATCGACCAATTCCTATGCTACTTCTTGTGCTTTTTCTTTCTGTTTCTGTGCAGCTATCATTTGTATAGAGGAACTATCGCTGCCTTTGTTGGCACCTCTGCTAAGATCTGTGGGTTTTTTCCACTCCCCTGGCCATGTCCCCACAATCTCTCATACATTAGCCTCTGTAACTAGGTATGGCAGCCTGTGCAATATCTTCTTAAGATCCCGCCTCACCCAGATGTATACATTATGAAAATCATCCTTAAATTCTACATTGGCTCGCAACTACTCAAATAAGGTTAGAGACAACCTTAGCCTCTGACTGATCACTATGCGGAGGTCCATATTGACTAGTATCGAGAAGATGTTTTCTTTCCTGACCCTCTCCGAGTCCTTCATTGCCCACAGCGAAGAAAACTTCACTGCCTCCAGTAAATATTCATCCTGTGGAGGGAATTAATTATCCTCCAGAAGTCACCATGCCATGAGTACAATCAACAGTAGGATCCAGGCATAGTTAAATACCTTGCCGTCATCTTGTGCTTTGTGGAACTTTTCTAAGAACTCCTTGCATAGGTACTGTGCCCAGTTGTACTACACCACCTTTGTGCGTTGTGCAACCAATGAAATTACCAGCACCGGAACCTTGTCTGCATGGTATTTTTGCTTGACCTTCTTGTCCAAAAGCTGACAATAAAAATGCATCACTTGGTCTATAACAGAGAGAATAGAGTATTTGCACGACTTCTTGACCAATCCAAACTCATTTTCCATTTTGTCTGCAAGCTCATTCTCCTTCGTTTTTCATCCAAACTCCTTGGCTAGATCTGCCCCTTTATAGGGAAATTTTGTAATTCTGTGGATCAACATGTTTGTTATGGGGATGTGTTCTCCTAACCTCAAACACCTATCATGCACAAGTGTGAGAAATTGGTGCGCACATACAATATTGGTGTAGTAAAGTGTGGGGAAGTTGTCTTCTGGTGGGATAAGGCATAGAGGAGGTGTATATTTCCCAAGGCTCAACCTTATCAAAGTTTGTTCTCTACTCCAGTAGTATTGGTGTACAAGAAGGATTGATCATTGCGCATGTGTCCAGATTATAGGGAGCTCAACAAGCTCACTATTAAAGATAAATTCCCCATTCCTGTCATTGATGAATTACTGGATGAATTGCATTGATCAATTTACTTCACCAAGTTGGATCTTCATTCAGGATATCATAAAATCAGAATGAAGACTGAAGACATTCCGAAAACAGCATTTAGAACTCATGAGGGTCATTATGAATTTTTGGTCATGCCTTTTGGCCTTACCAATGCACCTTCAACATTTCAAGGTTTGATGAATTCAATTTTCAAACCATTCCTTAGAAAATTTGTGTTAGTATTTTTTGATGATATACTAATCTACAGCAAGTCTTGGAGGGATCATGTTGAACATGTTGACAGGGTGCTACAACTATTGGAGGAGAAACAATTATATGCAAAAAGATCCAAATGTTTCTTTGGAGTCTAGGAGGTGGAATATCTGGGTCATATTGTATCTCATGAAGGTGTTAAGGTAGACCCTAGCAAAATTAAAGCCATTAAGGAATGGAAAATCCCCACATCCATAAAGCATCTGCTAGGATTTCTTGGGTTGACAGGGTATTATCGTATGTTTGTTAAGAATTATGGGAGAATAGCTACACCTCTAACAACATTATTGAAGAAAGATGCATTTTCATGGACTCTGGAAGAAACAAAGGCCTTTGAACATCTTAAAGAGGCAATGTGCCAAGCACCGGTCTTAGCTACACCGGACTTCACAAAAACCTTTATTGTGGAATGTGATGCTTCAGGAAATGGAATTGGTGTTGTTCTAATGCAAGATGAAAGACCCATTACTTTTGAAAGTTGTCCAATCAAGGGGAAGTTTTTAAGCAAAGCTATTTATGAGAAGGAAATGTTGGCAATACTCCATGCACTTAAGAAATGGCGACCCTACCTAATGGGAAGACACTTCAAGGCAAAAACGGATCATGACAGGCTTAAATACTTTTTAGAACAAATATTATCCTCTGAAGAGCAAAAAAAGTGGGTCACAAAGATGTTCGGTTATGACTTTGAAATCATCTACAAAAAAGGGAAGCAAAATGTCGTGGCAGATGCACTCTCAAGAAAGGATGAGGATGTGGAAGCATTGTTGTGCGCCATTTCTATTATCCAACCAGATTGGATAAATGAAGCAAGGGAGGAATGGAAGAACGACGAAGAAGTGTGGGCACTTATTCAAAAGTTAGAACAAATTCTAGTACGTCTGATACATTTAGCTGGCAAAATGATTTGTTATGGTACAAAGATCGCTTATACCTCTGTAAGAATTCCTGGCTAAAACAAAAGATTCTTATGGAATTGCACACTTCTCCCTTAGGAGGGCACTCAGGATTTTTAAAAATTTACCACAGGGTTAAGAAGGAAATTTTTTGTGATGGCCTTAAATCAGATATTCAAAAGTTTGTGGCGGAATGTTTAGTTTGCCAACAAAATAAAGTTGAAACAATTAAGACATCGGGTCTATTACAACCTTTATCCATTCCAAGCCAACATTGGGAGGAGGTTTCAATGGATTTTATCACAGGTTTACCCAAGTCTGAGGGAAAGAGTGTCATCATGGTGGTAGTTGACAGACTCACCAAGTATGCACACTTTTGTGCATTATCACATCCATTTAAAGCCAATACAATTTCTACTGCATTTATGGAAACAATTCAAAAGCTACATGTTAATCCAAAGATTATTGTAAGTGACAGAGATCCCATTTTCACTGGAAATTTTTGGACATAATTATTTTCTTGTCTTGGTACTCAATTAGCTCATAGTTCATCTTATCATCCTCAATCTGATGGGCAAACTGAGATAGTAAACAAATGTTTGGAAGGATATCTTCGTTGCTTTGTATCTGATAAACAGACACAATGGGTCAAATGGTTGCCTCTGGCTGAATGGTGGTATAACACTTCCTTCCATACAAAAACAAAAATTACCCCATTTATGGCACTTTATGGGTATCAACCACCATCCATCACATCATATTTAAGAGAAAATTCTTAGGTTCAGGTAGTGGAACATCACATCGAAAATCAACAACAAGTCCTCCAACTCTTAAAGGATAACCTCGTGTTGGCACATAATAGAATGAAACAACAGGCATATCAACATCACAGCGAAAGAAGTTTTGATGTAGGTGATTGGGTATTCCTACTGCTACAACCATATAAGAAAATGTCCCTCAAGCAAGCTAAGAAGGATAATAAATTATCACCAAAGTATTATGGTCCGTACAAGGTGTTGCAAAAGATTGGTACTATGGCATACAAATTGGAGCTTCCTGCAACTTCTTGATTACACCCAGTTTTCCATGTTTCATGTTTAAAGAAGGTTATAGGCGACACGCTCCCAGTTCAAACAATATTGCCAGAACTTGACAAGGAAGGACTTATCCGCTGGAGATTCCACATGGGAGGATGAGAATTTTATGCAGATGTATCCAGAACTACTCAATCATTGAGGACAACACTTTTTTGAAGGAGAGGGGCATGTTGGGTCCCTATAATACTAGTGATTACCCCATTACTATTATAGTTATACCCCTTATTAATATTGTTGTACCCCTATTGCCCCCATATTGTTATTATTGTGCACCATAGAATCCCTCTATTGTTATTTTTGTGGCTTTATATTATTATTGTTAGGGCGGCTGGATTATATTGTGACTCCTTAGACTCCTATATATAGAAAGGAGGTTTTGTCATTTGAATCATCCAAGAATTGTTCATTTATGTAATGTAAAGGAGCTTGCCCCCTCGAAGAGGCTGAATTCTAAGGCGTTGATCCATCTTTTCTATCTTTTCTTGAGCTAGTTTCATAACATTCTCCCTTGCAAAATATCATATTGGTTCACTTAGAATTTACATTTATAAAATTGAAAAACAAAAATGACTCTTTTTTGCAATTTTTAGTTAGTACATGTATACAACAGTCAGAGTAGTTTGAGGTTAATTTCCATGCTTACTTAGTCTAACTAACTAGATGTTAGAATGCACAGTTAAATTAGGTCCATTTTTTAATTAGAGCTATTAGAGATAATTAATATTATCTAATCATCCAGGTTGTCTTCACTCATACTACCCAAGTCTACCAACCCCTAATCCAAATTTCTGTTTTGTAGCAAAGTGGACATCTCCCTTGAGCTAATCCAACCATATTGAAGAGTTGGGATGAGCCTTGTGTAGTATACACCTCCTCTATTCTTTATCCCACCATCAGACACCTTTCCCACACTTTATTCCACTCTCCTACCCTCTTATAGCTTTCAATCTATTTCCTGTAGTAAACCAAGACATCCTGTAGTACTACAGGAAATCGTGTAACATCCTGTTTTAAGTTTGAATTAAGAAAAAATGATCATATTATCTTAGGTTAGGGCTCCACTTGGCTTCCATACCCTCAAAACCATTATGGACCTTTTTTTGTGATCTAATGCAAGTGAAATCAACTCGATTGAAGCTCATTAGCATGCTGTAAAAAATAGCAGAAATTTGTTGTTATTTGCCACAAAGGACTTCTAGAAATCTACACTCAGGAATAAGAAAACTAATCCAAGTAACTCATTGATTACTATGACCTTTAAAAGTTTTTCCAAGGATTAAATGGTGCTTTTGATCTTGGAAAATAACTTACTTCAACCATTTAACCCAATCCTACAACAAGAAATCATCAATACTAAATTTAGAAATAGGAAAAAACAAGAACAAGAGATGCATGTGAATAAGAAGTGAAAGGAAGAAGAGTAAATGATACAAAAGGGATCTAAGACTCCTGGGCTAGCCAAACCTAAGGAAGCTCATATTCATATGAAGGAGGCCAATATTTTGAAGTTGAAAATGGCACCAATCTTCATTATTTTCATCAATACAATTACATAAATCTAAGAAAATGAAAGTGGAGCTGCAAAAATATGAGTTCTCTCCACAAGAAGAATAAGAAAAATCAATCCCCAGAGGAAAATTCGACTTGGTACTTATACAAAATGATTAGGAAGCATTCCCCATGAAATGAGGAAGCTTTCCCCACTAAAATCCCTCAATTAGTGGATCTGGTTCCCAATACTAGGAATCTGCATTAAATGACAAGGAACACATTCATAAATTTTCTCAATCACTAGAGCTCCAGAATCTATGCAATTGTTTCAGAATATCTTCTTGATTTATTATTTAATATTAATCCTCCTCTAGTAGGGAGCAAGTCCCTAAATTATCCTCTCCTCCAAATCTTCATAATCTGCCCAATATTCTCACAATATTCCACAAAAATAAATAATATTAGGCACAAATATGAAATTATCTATAAACCTTCCTAATGAAAATATTAAAGTTAAAAATAAATTATCTAATGCAAAAAGAGGTTTAATGTGTTGAAAGATGGTCAGATCGGCCTTAATTTATGTCTAATTTAGAGGCCCATCATACCCCCCTGCTGAAAGTGTTGCTCATCATATAAGAAACTCAGTAACCTCATTGTGCCTCATTCATGGCCCTAGTGGCCTCTCTCTTGTGCATTCCTCAGTCCTCTCCCTTAAGAATATTGGTTGTAGGTTCTGCAAGGACAAGCACAAAAATGTAGTTGTTCCTTTCATGATTGTTTAATAGTCTTTAAATCCAAAAAACATAAATTTCCTCTTTCCAAGTGAAATTTATTGGCTTGTAGATCCATTTCATTCATATCCTCCCCCTGGAAACCTTCATTCCATTTTCACTCATTTTTCCAAAACTGTTTGTGCATAGAAAAATCATAGTGTTTCTTGAGACCATTAGCCTACCTTCTTCCCCTTATTCAAGATGGGTTCTTGAATATTTTTCAGTTTGGCAAGGTCTTCCACATCATTTTCCAACCTCTTGGTATCTTTTTCCACCATTTGGACACCTCTGAAACCTTCAAAATGACTTTAGAGGAGAACTGGGACATCTTGTAGTAATTCTTATACTAAATACATGAAACCCTATAGCAAATCCTATAGTAACTACAGGATACCCTGTAGTAGCCTGTTTAAACCTATTTGAGTAGAAATTATAGTCTAAGCCTAGGGTAGGTCCTCAACTTAACTTCCATGTGTTTCCTCCCTTTCTATAACATCTTTTAGGAATTAGACAAAAGCTAGAAAGAGATTAGAGACCTCTTGGAAAGCCTCTTTTCATCATTGTAGTTTGAGTTTTATTTTGATGGTGAATGCCTTCTTGCCTTTTATTGCCTTCTTCTTCTCTTTTGTGGCCTAGATGATTTCCTAATGGAATTGGAATAATTTGAGAATTAATAAGTAAATAATTTATCCCTTAGCAATTAATATGAGTTGACATATTAATGAGATTTTTCTTAGTCTTCTTGTGGAGATAACTCTTATTTTTGCAGCTCCACTTTCATTTTCTTATAGGGATATAATTGTATTGATGGAAATTATGAAGATTTATGCTATGTTCAACATATAAATATTGGTCTCCTTCATAGGACTAGGAGTTTCCTTGGGCTTGGCCATCCCAAGAGCCTCAAAGCCCTTTTGTATCATTTACTCTTCTTCCTTTCACTTCTTATTCACATGCATCTCTTGTACTTGTTTTTTTCTATTTCTACATTTATTATTGATGATTTCTTGTTGTAGGATTGGATTGAGTGGTTTAATTAAGTTCTTTTTTAGGATTACAAGCGTCATTTCATCCTTGGAACAACTTTGGAAGGTCATAGTAATCATTGAGTTACTTGGATTAGTTTTCTTATTCCCAAATCTAGATTTTAGAAGTCCTTTGTGGCAAATAAAAACACATTTTTGCTATTTTTTAGAGCATTATAACAAGCTTCGATCGAAGTTTATTCCACTTGAATTAGATCAAAAAAAAATTCTAGTTAATACTAAAAATTACCCCATTATATTTTCACTTGATTAGGTTAAGCATTTGATAGATTTACTAGCTCACTAGTTCTCAAATTTCTAGATTTTATATTAGTAATTTTCTGCCATTTTCTAGCATGAGTTAACAAAAGTATTTTTGAGTGATTCCACTTGGAATGGAGATATAAGAAATCCTATTCAATAAAAAAGATTTCCCATCCATTTTGGATTTGATTTTCTTGGTCATTATGTGAATTATAACTCCCTATAGAAAATATGTTGTTTCCTATAGTAACTACATGATCTCCTGTAGCAGCCTTCCAACATCTATATACATTCCCAAATTCACTCAAGAATCTTGTCTATTCTCCCTTAGGGTTGAATAAAAAGCCCGCGGCTCTAAATCAATGATTAAGGAAGACCAAAAAACACTTAGGACTTGCCTCTTCACCCATGCAAAACATTTCAGCGATTTGGGTTAATGGATAGATTTATGAAATGGATAATACAATGATGATTGCCCCATCTAATGAGCACTATTAATGGACCTAAAATATTTTAAATGTAATGCTTGACATTTACTTCATGAGATTTAGTTTATGAAATTATAATAGGTTTCTTTTCTTTTATTTTCTTTCTTGCAATAGGTTAAGGTTTCCATTTCGAGCATTTCATTTTCTACAATTAGTTTAAGATCTGATTTTATTACATTCACTCCATTACATCATGACATCAAAGGAAGGACACATTGTATGCTGCACATATAGTGTCGATACCTCTTAAGCAAACTAATGCACATAACTCAATGATTACTATGACCTTCCAAAGTTGTTTGAAGGATGAAATGATGCTTGTGATCCTGAGAAAGAACTTACTTCAACCATTTAACCCAATCCTACAACAAGAAATCATCAATATTAAATGTAGAAATAGAAAGTTATTCACAAATTAGGGACATGTATAAGACTAAGAATGATTAAGTAGATAATTATCCCTTAGACTTGGGTAGTATGGGATAATGGTAATACTACACTAAGATACACTTAGCATTCTAACATCTAGTTAGTTAGACTAAGTAAGCATAGAAATTAATTTCAAACTACTTTGATTGTTGTATGCATGTACTAACTAGAAAGTGCAGAAAAGAGTCTTTTTTTTTTCAATTTTATAAATTTAAATGCTAAGTGAACCAATCTGATCTTTTGCAGGGGAGAAAGGAATGGGGGAATAGGTCCAGAATGGTGCTAAGGGTATGGAAGCCAAGTAGAGGCCTCACCTAAAATATCCTACTCAAATCTCATTTAACCAACTTTACTTCATCAACCCAGGATTCGTAAAAACTTGGAAGTGAAAATGTTGTATACATAGTAGATGAAATAGTCTACTCTTGTCACTTTTCAATCGGGGCAATAGACCACTAAGGGTTTTCAAACCAGTCTTCTATTGACTAGAAGAAGTCTGACTACTAACAAGAAATGGAAAACTATCTGTAATGTAGAAAGGTAATGCTACCATTCTTAGGAAATGAAAATTCTAAATGGGAAAGTGCCATAAAGTGACATGAAATTATCTAGCTGAGAATTTACAAATTACTTGCAAAAGAGACCTAATTTAACCGTGCATTCTAACATCTAGTTAGTTAAACTAAGTTAGCATTCAAATTAACCTCAAACTACTCTTACTGTTGTATGCATGTACAAACTAGAAATGGCAGAAAAGAGTTTTTTTTTTTTTCAATTTTATAAATGTAAATATTAAGTGAACCAATTTGATCTTTTTTAAGGGAGAAAGGCAGGGGGAAATGGGTCCAGAATGGTGCTGAGGGTATGGAAGCCAAGTGGAGGCCTAACCTAAGTTCATATGATCATTTATACTTAATTCGGGCTTAAAACAGGCTGCTACATGGTTTCCTCTAGTGCTGTAGGGTTTCTTGTAGTACTACAAGATGTGCTAGTTTTTACTACAAGGTGTCCTAGTTTACTACATGAAACATGCTCAAAGTTGTAGGAGGGTAGGATAGGTGGAATAATGTGTGGGAAAGGTATCTAATGGTGGGATAAGGCATAAAGGAGGCGTATATTTCCCAAGGCTCAGCCCAACTCTTTAAGATGGTTGGATTTTCTCAAGGGAGATGTCCACTTTGCTACAAAAAAGAAATTCGGGTTAGGGGCTGGTAGATTTGGTTAGTATGGGTGAAGACAATTTGGATGAGGCTGGTGAAATGAGTTCTCCCCACAAATCAGAAAATCATGGAACAACATACATTCTTTCCTTCATTTATCCATAACTTCATTTACATATGGAAAATATGAGTTGAATTTAGGAAGAACGTAATTATTGATGGCTGATGGTGAAATCTATGAAATGCAATGCTCTCTAAACTCCAACAACTTCAAAAACGAAATTGAAAATTGTAGGTGCCTCTAAGGAATTATAAATAATAATCTACTTAATCAAGAACCCTAGCCATGCAATGATCTAAAGAGACAAATCTGTTTTTGGGGCTATGAGAGTGGGGCCCTCAAACCATGATCCCATGAGGGAGATGAGGAAGAGGCCACTATCACAAGATTTTCTAAAGTAATCACTTTAACTATTGTACCATTGATCTACCTTTTCAATTAATGGGAGATAAACTAAACAATCATTGAAGTACTTACAAATGGGATAAAACAAAAATAACTTCAAGAGCTAACTATGACTGTAATCTAAGCATACATATACACAAAGAAGATGAATTGTTGTTGCTAGGGTTGGGACCTAACCAAAGAGCCTCAGCTCTCTGAGTCAACTCAGTGCTAGATAAAAGAAACGCTTTCCATTATCACCAACATGTCGAAAATAACATGAGAATAATAGTCACAATGTCTTATGCTCAAAATTGCCTCTAAGTAGATGTAATTTCTACTTTCCTTTCCATTTAACATTTAGTAAATAGATGAAATTCCTACTTTCCTTTTTGTTTTGCATTCAACATATAGTTGTAATGTTTATTTTCTTTCGATTTTGCAAGTAGTTCCATTCAAAAAATAGTTGCAAATCCTACCTTCCTTCCATTCTCCAAGTAGTTCTTAAACAAAACCCTAAAAAAAAGAAAAAAAAATTCCTTTCATGCCTCATAGGAGTAGAGACAACTTAGGAATTCTTTTTTCCAAATAACCCCTTTGCATCTAACATCCAACCTTACCTCTTCTTCAGTGGTTGTGAGCTATAGGACCCATTAGGAGAGCAACTAGAGACCTTTGAAGAGCCTACTGGGGAAGAAGAAGACGAAACCATTCCACCAACCTACACCATATCTGAAAATAGAAATGGGATTGAAAACAAAACTGAGGGTGATTTTCCCATTAGAGGAACTAGTGGAGACTCTAGGATGAAAAACATAAGCCCCTCTGCCCTTCCTCACTTCCATGGCTTCACCTCAGAGGGCTGGAACACCTTTTTTTTTTTTGAGTTTGATATCATATGCAGAAATTATGATTATACCTCTGACGACCAAAAGTTGAAATTGTTCCCATCCACCCCCAAAGATGCAGCATTGCGCTGATTCATGGGTTTACATGGGGAAGACAGCACTACCTGTGCTCAAATGAAGCAAGCCTTCAACAATAATTATAAGGATTATTGCAGGTCCAAAGATACCAAAGAGGAAATATTTAGAATGACCCTGGGACATGATGAGTCTTTGGAAGATTAAGAGGAAAGGTTCCAACTCAGCTACAAAAGGGCCAGTTGCACCCTCAATCCAAAATCACTCAAGCTAGTCCTTAGAGGGATGAGGGAAGATCTCTTAGAAACCCTAAACATGTTGTTAGGAGGGGGCATCTACTAGTTATCCTATGATGATATCAAGATAGTCTTCAAAATGCATTCTAGGGCAGCCAGAAAGAAGGGTAGGGATAGCCAATCTTTCGCCAGTTCATCCTCCTACAACAAATCCATCAAAAGTGAAATTGGGAAAATTTTGGAAGACTTCGATAGTGAAATGTTGCATACCCTTGCTCTGTGAATAGACACCATGCAATTCAAGAGGAAGTGGGAGGAAGAAAAAAGAGCCTTAGTTGTATTTTTCCCTAGATGCACTAGAAGGCACCCTACAAATGAATGTCCATTGAGTATTATAGAGATCTTCATGGCCTATGAGGAGAACTAATCTACAAACAAGTGCACTTATTTGCCTAGATTGAAAGCCATGTATCAAGGAACTGAAGGTGTGACAGAACAACTTTGCTATATCAACTAAATAATGCATTAAGGACCTCAATGATACCATCAAGGCATGCAAGGGGCGTCCTATTCTTATTACAACCCTAACCAGAATGCATCCATTCCCCCTTGGTGTCCTCCTTCTCATCCTTCATGATCCACACCATCTCCCTAGCATTTTTCACCTCAATATGATTCCCAACCTGCCAATCAATCATTTCAGCCATATGTTCCCCCACAACCTCAGTGGAATACACCATCCCAGGGGTGTATGACCCCATACAATGAATCTCTAGCCTTATTACCTCTACCTCCATATTAACCATAACTCCTTCACCATGGGCTACCTAAGAAACCTCAGATGCCTACTCAACCAAATCCGAACCTAAACAACAGAAATGCATAGGTATATAGTGGGGAAGCATCTTACACTACATATGCTATGGAAATTCAAGAAATCAACCTCAGGTCTGGAAGAGTTCTTCTAGATAATCAACCTCCATCTCCACCTGAGGAGGTTGAAGAGGAAAAGGAGAAGAGTGTTCCTCAAGCCAATCCACCTCCTTTTCCTAAGAGATTAATCCATCCTATCCAGCACACCAAAGAAAATTTTAAGGATGGAAGTTTACATTAAAGTTTATAAACCTTGATGAATCTTACTAGTCAATAAAATGCAAATTGTAAAATGTTTGCCAATATTTTTGTAAAAATATTTGTCTTTCTAATGATTTTATATTAGTTTATATAAAATTTTGGCTATTTTTACGGTAAAATAATTTTATACTATAAAATGTGGGTGAATCACCATTAAAAGAAATGGAAATTGACGAATCATTTCTTTGGAAAAAGCATGGAAAATTAGCCAACCGGCGAATATTAGCCCCTAAATTTTTCCCTGGAGCACACCCCAGAAGAGACTGAACTTTTGGATGAATTTGTTATGTTCCAACCCTAGTCCCTTTATTTATGTAATAATCCCAATGGGTCGAGTCATAGTCATATAGTTAGAGAGTCAATAAAACCTGTATTAATAATTGTAAGTGGTTGACCTGTATTTAAGAATGGGACCATAGTTAGTTGCAAACAGGCCATAGTTAATAAATAAAGTGGTTAACCCACATTATGGAAATTACTGCTAGTAATTAGGTTGTTGGAGGTCATTTAGCTATAAATAATCGTAGTTATTAAGGGAAAGATCATTGAGTCTTATTTGTAATCGAGCTCTACTCTGTTAGAGGTTTCCCCCTTGAAGAGGCAAGTGAACACTAAATATATTTATGAATAATAAAATACTTATTGCTTTTCTCATCTTATTTTGTGTTCTAGGTTATAATTCTTCGCATTTATGGTATTCTAGAATTTCTTACAGGTCAAGAGCATAACAAGTGGTATTAGAGCACTTTCCAGGGTTGGTTGTACCTCTAATTTTTGCAGAATGTTTTTAGGCTAGAGATGTGTTCCGCTGTCTTTAAACCATGTGATCTGTCATTGAGTGTATAAGCCTACGAATTTAGGGAGGCATGCACACAGGAACTACAAAAGGTGGTCACACTTATTGGACTCCCTTGTAACCCCTGTGGGTACCCCTTCAATTAGTAGCGCATTAGATAGAACTGTGCACGAACTGCAATTCCATGTACCCTTGGGTATATCAGAAGCCCCTTAGGCTCAGTTGAAACCTAACCTTCAGCCGTCTTGCTACTACAATACACTAAGAAATGCACTCAAGGAGATTACTCATGCATACAATAGGGCAGTTGGGTAGTATGGCTAAGGGTATAGTCGATCCTCCTTAGTTAGCGCCCTGAAAGATTGGGCTGAGTACTATTGTTGGACCCTTGTGTATATTGCGATTTGTTCCACCTAATACTCCTTTGTGACCATATTTCTCTTTTCTCTCTGAAGATCGCCCACTATCTTATCTTCCAAATCAGATCCAATAGTTGGGGTTCTACCACCGCAATAGAAATAAGATCCAACATTTGGGGTTCTGATGCCGCCGCATAAATTAGATTCAACAGTTTCGGTTCTACCGCTACCGTGCAACTCACATTCAATAGTTTTGGTTTCATAGTGCCAATCCTGGGATGCTTGCAAGAGACTTAGTCCATAAGCTTCAAGAAGATGAGTTGATCGCAGAGGTACCATTCACTTGTCAGCATCAATTTTCCGGCGGTCCAAAATTTTTCCGAAGTGACTTCAAGTGACCCCCACCAATAGATTCTTGAGCTTGCCCTCTTTCCAAGAATACTACTCTTGAGTAATTGACTAAGGTACCAAATCTCAAATCATGGCCTATGAGAAGATCAAGATCCTTTAAAAAAGGTTGGATGAGTTCCAGGGCAATATGGACCGACCACCACACTTTCACGGCTCACCAATATGATGCAAGGGTCTCATCAGGAGGACAATAGTATTGATGAACACCTCGAAGGAGAATCTAGCCATCACATTCACTTCCATGGAAGTCACCAAAATTCCCACCCTTAGCCACCCAAGATGGACATGCACAAATTTGATGGCTCTAATCCTACAGTATGGGTAGCACAAATGGAACAATATTTCTCCCTTAATGATATCTTCAAAGGTCAAGCTAAACTACATGTGGGAGCCCTTTACTTGGACCAGGAGAGATGGAAATGGTGGCAGTGGCATCAGAAATGTTATCTCGGGAACATAACTTGGCACATGTTCTTAAAATCCCTATGTGATCGCTTTGATAGGGAATCTAGATTTTTAGACCATATAGCTAAGCTCCAACAAACAAACATAGTAAAAGACTGCATTGCATCCTTTGAGACATTGGCCATCAGAATTAAGAGTCTAGAAGATGACTTCTACTTGGAGTGTTTCATTAGTTGTGTCAAAGAAGCCATCCAAGCCCATGTCCAGATGCACCACCCACCCACATGGATGGATGCCTGCAAAAATGTTGTCGAGGTGGAACTTACGTTAGCTTCCTAGTCCACTCATCCAAATTTCATAGCCTAGGGTCGTCCCACCCAGGCTCACGACCTTTCCCAAACACTTAAGTTTCAAAAGGTTTCTCTAGCATAAATGGCTAAAAGAATAAAACAAGGATTGTGCTACTATTGTGATGACAAATACTCCCTGAGGCATAAATGCAACGAACAAAAATTCTTTCAAATTGATGCTACTAATAATAGCTCATATGAGGAATCCCCACCCCTTGGGGGGCCCGAGGATGACGTTGAGGAAACCCAACTTGAAAATGATCCCACATCTACGCCAAATGAACTAGTTATCTCACTACATGCTTTGGTGGGCATTTCCTCTTCTCAAACTCTCAAAATCCGAGGCTTTCTTAAACATCAACTAGTAGTGGTATTGATTGAGAGTGGTAGCACCCATACCTTTATCCATAAGAGAGTCACCGAAGTTGTTCATTGTTTTGTATGTGTAGTCTCTAATTTCAAAGTCCTTCTCACTAATGGGGGGGCCATGCAATTTGAAGGCCACTGCAAAAATATTAAACTTTAGATGGGAGACTACCACCTAAAGACCCACATGTTTGTGATTAAAATGGGTGGTTGTGACATTGTCTTCGATGTCAAATGACTTCACACACTAAGCCCAATCACAGTGGATTTCTAGGAGTTGTATATGAGCTTTAAGTAGAATGACCACATTCATACATTGCATGGACTCCAGGCAGGTGCTCCTACTATCATCAGCTTTCATCCATGGAAAAGATGTTTGAAAAGGGCCATCATAGAGTCATCACCCAATTTAATGCCATCTAGGCCATTGAATCCACTACTCCTCATATTCATCTTGAGATGCAATAGGTCTTAGACCGCCACCAATAGGTATTTGACAAGCCTAAAGATATTCTACCCTCTAGGGGTGAACATGATCATAGCATCCCTTTGGTCCTAGGGCCCGAACCACCTAATGTGCGCCCATACCGATATCCTTTTGCCCAAAAGAATGAAATTGAAAAAAATCATCAAGGAACTCCTCGAAGCCGGTGTTATTCGTCCTAGCATCAATCCTTATTCATCACCAGTGGTCATGGTGCTAAATACATATGGAGAATGGCGCATGTGTCTGGACTTTCGGGCCCTCAACAAGCTTACTTTCAAAGAGAAATTTCCTATTCTAGTTTTTGATGATCTTCTTGATGAAATACATGGTGATCAATTCTTTACCAAGCTATATCTTTGCTCTAGCTATCACCAAATACGCATGAAGGAAGTAGACATTCCCAAAAATTCCTTCCTAACTCATGAAGGCCATTATGAATTCTTGGCCATGCCATTTTGTCTCTATAATGATCCATCTACTTTTCAAAGCCTCGTGAACCACCTACTAAAACCATATCTCTGAAAATTTTTCCTCATCTTCTTTGATGACATTCTCATCTATAGCCTAACCTAGGACAAACATCTTCAACATGTAAACCTAATCTTGGAACTGCTCCAGAATCACAAATTATTTGTCAAATTGTCCAAGTGCTTTTTTGGAGTGGAAGAATTCAAGTATTTGGGACACATTGTGGGTTGTGAAGGAGTGAGGGTTGATCCCAAAAAGATACAGGAAATGAAATTTTGGCCCCAACCAAAAACCTTGAAGAGTTTGACGGGATTCTTGGGTCTCACTGGCTACTATCGCAAATTTGTTCACAATTATGGTCGCATTGCTACACCCCTCACTAATCTTCTCAAGAAGAAAACATTTCTCTAGACTGATGCAACTCAACAAGTGTTCATGGCTCTCAAACATGACATGTGCTCCACTCCTGTATTGGCGCTACCAGACTTCGCCAAATCATTTGTGATTGAATGTGATGCTTTCAGTATTGGTATTGGTGCTATATTAATACAGGAAGGTCGACCATTAACCTTCACCAGCCAACAATTGAGTGGAAAACATCTAGGTCAATCTACCTATGAGAAAGAAATGATGGCAATCTTACATGCAGTAGACACATAGCAACCATACTTGTTAGGGCGACATTTCCAAATCCACACAAACCATCAAAGACTAAAATATTTTTCGGCCTGCCCAAAATTTTGGGATATGATTATGAGATAATTTACAAGAAAGGGCGTGAAAATGTAGTAGCTGATGATTTATCACACTAATTTGAAGATGAAAGCACCTTGCTATCAATCTCTCCTCCCATACCAAATTGGATTGAAGAATCCCACAAGGAATGGTTCTCACACCCTCTCTCCCAACTTATTAATAACTTGAGATAAGATCCTAATTCCTCAGTCGACTACTCTTGGAAGGATGATATTCTTCACTACAAGGGTCAAGTAGTTATATCATTGACATCCACCCTCAAAACCCGCATTTTGGAAGAGTTGCACTCATCTCCAACTATAGGGCATTCAAGATTTCAGAAGAATTATGCTCGCACTCATCATTCTTTCTTTTGGACTGGTATGAAAAATGACATTCTTACTTTTTTAGCTGAATGTGATGTGTGTCAACGCAACAAAGGAGAAACAATAAAGTTACCGAGAACCTTACAACCATTTCCACTCCCTACCTCTATTTGGACAGATGTCTCCATGCATTTCATCACTGGTCTCTGAAAGTTGGGCAACAAATGCGTCATCATGGTGATTATGGATATACTTTCTAAATATGCTCATTTTTGTGCTCTACCCCACCCATTTACCCCCACTTTGGTGGCTCAAGATTTCATGGACTAAATCTTCAAACTACATGGCATGCCAACTTCCATTGTGTCTGATAGCAACCCCACTTTCGCTAGCAAATTTTTTTAAGAAATTTTCAAGCTACAAGGCATGCAACTCCAAATAAGTACTTCCTATCATCCACAAACTGATGGTCAAACAGAAACAATCAACACATGTTTGGAGACATATCTAAGGTGCTTCAATTCAAAAAAGTAGCATCAATTGATACAATGGCTACCTTTAGCTCAATGGTGGTATAATGCTAACTATCATGAAGCCACCAAGATGACTCCATACAAGGTATTTTATGGCCAAATACTACCTTCACCTATTTATTATATCCCTGGATGTTCTACTGTGCAAGCAATTTATCAACTCCTACAAAATCATGCCGCCATGATAACTCATCTCAAAGATAATCTACATCAAGCTCATAATTGAATGAAGCAATAGGCAGACCAACATCATTCCGAGCACACATTTCAAGAAGGTGATTAGGTATGCCTACAAATGAAACCATATAAGCAAACATCTCTCAAAGAAAAGGGCTACTAGAAACTATCACCAAAATACTATGGACCTTATCAAATACCTCAGTGCATTGGAGGAGTCGCCTACAAACTAGCCTTTTCATCAACTTCAAAAATCCATCCAGTCTTCCATGTATCATGCCTCAAGAAAGTGTCGAGAAACACTTACAAAATTCAAACCAGTCTACGTGAATTGGATGAGGAAGGCTCACTCTGTCTCCAACCAGAATACATCCTCAACACCTGTGAAAGACATCTCCGCAACCACACAATCAAGGAAGTCCTCGTCAAGTGGAAAGACACCTCTCCAGAAGATGCGAACTGGGAATCAACCAATATTCTTTAGTAGTTTCTATAGCTTTAGCCTTGAGGAAAAGGATGCTTTTGATGGGGGAGGGCATGTTAGGGTCCAACCCTAAACCCTTTATTTATGTAAGAAGCCCAATGGGCTAAGTCATAGTCATAGTTAAAGTGTCAATAAATCCCATATTAATAATTGTAAGTGGTTGACCCACATTTAAGAAAGGGACAATAGTTAGTTACAAATGGGCCATAGTTAATAAATAAAGTGGTTAACCCATGTTATGCAAAGGACCACTAGTCGTTAGGTTGTTGGAGGTAATTTAGTTATAAATAGTCATAGTTAGTAAGATAAAGATCATCGAGTATTATTTTTAATCGAGCTCTGCTCTTCTGGAGGTTTCCCCCTCGAAGAGGCAAGTGAACATTGAATCTATTTCTGAATAATAAAATACTTGATGTTTTTCTCATTTTATTTTGTGTTCTGGGTTATATTTATTCATATTTTTGGTATTTTGGAATTTCTCATAGGTCAAGAACATAACAGAATTGAAAAACTTATGTGTTAAAATCCTTCTCCTCCAATCTATCAAGGATGTCCCCATCTACTACAAGTTAATCAAGGAGAAATTCTTCAAACATCCTAGGAGGTGAAAGAAAGACACCCGTACCATTAATGTCATTGGACAACTATCTGACATAATGTTGGGCCGAGTGATTTGCCTGAAGTATCTAGATCCTGGAAATCCTATGGTAGATGTGCACGTAGATGGTATCATTGTTCCCCATACCTTGATCGATCTTGGGGTTGCCATCAATGTGATGAATAAGGAGACTATGCTTAAATTGAATCTCAAAGAATCATTAAGGAAGACCACAACAATCTTTCTCCTAAGGGAGTTATTGAGGATGTGACGGTCTCCATTGATTCATGGGAATACCTTGTTGACTTCTTAGTTCTCTAAGCTAAGACAAAGTTCAATGGTTATCCTCTCATCCTTAGAAGGCCATGGTTAGCCACTGCTGGTGCTTACATAAATTGCAGGGTTTGGAATATGACCATTAGAAATGGGCATTTGTCCAAACAATTGGTCCTGTACCCTCCTTCTCAACCATCTATAGACTATGACTTACCTTTATGGTTAGAAGAGGAGGAGGAAGATGAAGTCTACTCTTCCCCAATCTATACCCTAGATGTTACTATAGGAGGGAGGAAACCTGATGAAGACGACTTGATTGAGAAAATACTCCAGGATCAGCCCCTCAACACCATGTCCCTTGAGGAGTTAGTAAACAAATTTGAAGATAACCCTTGGATTGATTTGTGCCTAGCTGAATCACGTCCTACTCATGTCAAGATGATAGAATTGGGTGTAGAAAGAACATAGAAAATCAAACCCTCTCTCTTTGCATGTCAAGAAACAAAGTTATGTGACATGCTAAGAGAGCATCTGCATGCCTTTGCCTAGAGTTATAAGGAAATGAAGAGAGTGCACCCTTCGGTGTGTACTCACCACATTTACATCAAGGAAGGCTGCAAGCTAGTGTGCCAACCTCAGAGGAGAATGAACCCAACCCTCAAAGATATAGTTAAAGAATAATTGTAGAAGTTGTTGGATGGAGGGTTCATTTACCCCATCTCAGGTAGTGAGTGGGTGTCTCCTCTCGTTCTGGTCCCAAAGAAGAATGGGAAATGGAGGATCTGTGTGGACTACAAAGATATAAAGAAAGCCACAAAAAAGGACCATTTCCCTCTACCTTTCATTAACCAAGTATTAGATGGTCTTGGAGAAAAGAAGTTATTCTCTCTCCTGGATGGATTCAGTGGTTACAATCAGGTCCAAATCAGCTTAGAGGACCAAGATAAAATGACCTTCGATTGTCCTTGGGGTACCTTTTCTTATAGGGTCCTTCCTTTTAGATTATGCAATGCCACTGCCACTTTTTAGAGGGCAGTCCTGAGCATCTTTGTAGAGGTATCCATGACTCTGTGGAAATTTATATGGATGATTTCACCCTCTATGGGTGTGATTTACTAGAGGCTCTCTCTAACTTGGGGAAAGTATTAAATAAATTCATTGAAATGAACTTATTCCTTAGTCCTAAGAATTCTGAGTTGTTGATGAATGCATGAACTATTCTAGGTCACTCAATATCCCAAGAAAGACAACAAGTGGACCCAAATACAATTTCTATCATAAAGAGGGTCCGTACTTGCCAGAAGTAGAGGGATGTCAGGATTTTCTTGGGCTTAGCTCGATACTATAGGAGATTCATAAAGGACTTTAGAAAAGTAGCCTCACCTTTGTTTGGACTATTGGCCAAGGATTGTGAATTTTTATGGTCGGAAAGTTGCCAAGAGGCCCTAGAAACCATAAAGGACAAGTTGACTATGACACCTATACTCGGAGGCCCAAATCAGGCTCTTCCTTTCAACATCTATGGCGATGCCTCTGACAAATATATAGGAGACGCTTTAGGCCAGATAGATGACAAGTTACCTCATACCATTTACTTCATCAACAAAAGTTTGTCCAAGGCTAAATTGAACTATACTGTGACTGAAAAAGAGTTCCTAGTTGTTGTCCATTCCTTGAATAAATTTGGACATTTCATCACTAGTTACTAGACCTTTGTACATACTGACCATCCTGCTATTAAATATTTGATGTGAATGCTAGAATTATTAGATGGTTGTTTTTTTTACAATAGTTTGATCTAACTATCATTGATAAGCCTGGTAGAGAAAATGAAGTTGAATTTTTTTTGTCTAGACTTGATTTTTGTATAGGTGAGGAAGGAATGGTTGATGATTAGCTTCTAGACAAGCATTTATTCACGATTTCTATTCTCTCTCCATGGTTTGCTAACATAGGAAACTACATAGAAGTTGCAAAGTTCCCTCCAAATCTGTCCTCCAAGGAAAAGATAAGAATTATCAGAAAAAGTGCATCATTCACTTGGATTGGGGGCAATCTCTTCAAGCTAGGCCCAAATCAAATTCCGAGGAGATGTGTCAGGGAGGAGGTAGTTTTTGACATCCTTATAGCCTATCATGATGGGCCTTGTGGAGGTTACTTTATAGCCAAGAGGACAACCTTCAAGGTGCTACAAGCAGGCTACTACTGGCCCACTCTCCACCAAGATGCAAGAAGATATACCAATCGATGTGACCAGTGCCAAAGAATGGGGATACCTAGTCCTAGTGATGAAATGCCTTTGCAACTTCAAGTGACTCTTGAGCCATGTGACAAGTGGGGCATGGATTTCATTGGTCCCATTGACCCACCATCAGGGAAGAAAAAGTACATAATTGTGTGCACTAATTACTTGACAAAGTGGGCTAAAACCAAGGTTGTCAAGGTACCAAAAGAAGAGAAATTGGTTGAGTTCTTAAGGAAGAATTTGTTTCACAAGATTTGGTACCCTAGAGAGCTAGTCACTGATCAAGGGGCTTAATTCACCTCACACCTAATTGAGAATCTATTGAGTGAGCATAAGATCAAGGATAAGAAGTCAACTTCTTACCATCCTCAGGCCAATGGACGAGTAGAGGTTACCAACAAAGCATTGGAAAGAATTCTCGCAAAGGTTGTGAGCAACAACTAGAAAGATTGGGCTGATCAACTAGTGGAGACCACTTGGGCCTCTAATGCAACTTGGAAGACAACCACTTGCTTCAACCCTTATGATTTGGTCGATGGGAAGAAGGCTCTGCTCTCCATTGAGTTTGAGTACAACACTTTGAGAATGGAAGCACAATTGGATTTGGATGTTACAAGGGCACAACAAGAGAGGCTGCTCTAGTTCAATGGTTTAGATGAATTCAAGATGCAAGACCTCCTACACAAAGAGGTGAATCAAGTACAAAGAAAAGTTTGGCATGACATAAACATCAAAGAAAAAGTTTTTCAAGAGGGTGATTGGGCTCCGCTATATGACTCTATGTTGAAGGACTTCAAAGGAAAGTTGATGACCAGATGGCTGGGACCATATGTGATAGAAAGTGCCATGACAATGGGGTTGTTTAGATCGAAACCATTAATGAAGAAGGTATCCCCTTGTTTGTCAATCAATACAAGTTGAAATCCTACAAAATACCTCTGTCAAAGGAAGAGTTTATCAGTACTATTAGTAAGGAAGTGAATGTGATTGGAAGTGTCTCAACTTCCAACTCACTGAATTCTTGAGTAATGTTTTATTTTTGAAGAAAAAATGAAGAAAAAGAGAAAAAAACAATAGGGAACCTTGGTGAAAACCTCATGAGGCGCCTGAGACCAACTTTTGGATTGAAAACGTCCTTGAGACATCCCAAGAGTGAAAAAAGGAAAATAAAAGATCCTTGGGTGACAACCTCCCTTGAGGTGCCTAGGGCAGGTAAACAGGTTGAAAGCCTCCTTTGAGGTGAACTGTGTCTTTAGAAAAAGAAGAGAAATAAAATAAAATAAAAATGCTATGGTAGGTACCTCAAACCAGCCCACTAATAAAATTCTGTGTTTTTTGCAAGTTTTCAAGGCAACAAAGGACACCAAGTTAAGAGGGAGGCAAGCCAAGGAACACCCCATTCTTCCTTCATTCACCTCATATCTCCCATGCCTACCATGTATCCATCATCCATCCTAATTTCCAAGCATCAAAAAC
Source organism: Pinus tabuliformis (assembly GCA_031772625.1). Classification (NCBI taxonomy): domain Eukaryota; kingdom Viridiplantae; phylum Streptophyta; class Pinopsida; order Pinales; family Pinaceae; genus Pinus; species Pinus tabuliformis. The sequence goes on from CM062819.1 coordinate 911,255,484, forward strand.
CAACTGCAAATAATTTTTTGAGTTCTACAGGATTTCTTGTAGTTACTATAGGAGTTTCCTATAGTACTACAGCATGTCCTGAAACTCTATAGGAATAGAATTCCGGTTGAGAAATGATGATGTAGGCATGTTCTAGGTTGAAATAAGGGACCATTCACCTAACCACATCTCACCCATCACTAACTCATGAGCATGCCACCCTCTGTTTCAATCAAAAACCACTCAAAAGGAAAATAAAAAATAGATATCAAAAAATATATATAGAAAAATATAGAAAAGTCTAAGGGCGATACTTCATTGGCCTCACTCACCTACCACTCCATCTCTCCCATTTCCACCCATTCCACTCCTACCTCACCACCTGTTCCTCCTCCAAGTAAAAAAAAAGGAATTACGAAAGAGGCATCTACAAGATTTCCTATAGTAATACAAAAAACCCTATAGCAGCCTATGTTACGACAACAATAGTTATCCATGTCTCTTCCTTTAGCATCCATGTAGAAAAATATTTTCAGCACCCTTGCAAGCACTATGGCACCTATCGAGAGCTCAAAAAAAGCTGAAGAGGTCAAGCACTTTCACACCACAACAAAGAATACACATATATCAGCTGGGTGAAATCAACAAAACAAGAGCCAAGGAAAAACATGTACCTGAACAAGAAGAAGCACAGTAGAGCCACCCTCCACCATGCATCGACCAAGCGAAGGAATACATAGGTATGACACCTCATGCACACTATTTACTAAGTACGAATATGATAAAAGTGTAGGAATATGAAAAAGTTGATTTTATAATCTGAAGGTGGCCAGTTAACTTGGCCACCCTCAACTCGGAAACAAAAAGTAAACTCCTAATCAACAGGCATGTGGTAAGGTCACATAAAAGAAAATGAGTCAAAAAGGTGGTCAAGTTAAGTTATACAAGAGTGGGTGATGATTACGAGGGAAGGTTGTATGATAATTAACGGTGGGTCAACGGTCCAAAAGGGGAAACCACGTACATTGCCAACGAACACACCGCTCCAAGGAATCAACCATAAACACAGAAAACTCCTAACTTTCATGCACACATCGTTCATTTTGAGATCAAGAGAAATGAGAACACCTAGAATAGCCATCGAAGAAGAAAACCAGTTTCATCCATCCTAGAGGACACAACACTATAGGGAACACCTACATGAAACAAAGAGAACTACAAGAAACAGTGGAAATTGTCAAAAAAATCTGCAAGAGGGTGCCTAGGGCCCAACTATTTAGAAATTCTCCTCACCCAAAACATCACAGTGAAAGGTAGGTGGCCCATATCCTCTATGTTTTGAATTGATAGCTAGGAAAGAGAAAAAAAATGAAATCTCCATTTTTCTCTAGTAACTATAGTGGGCCTAGGGGTAGAAAACATTGTGTGAAGGAATTGTGTGGGGATAAAGAGAGAATTGCAGTCACCCTCCTAAACTCTAAACCCTCAGTGTCCTTGGAACTCTCTAGATCTAGGCAACCAAACTTCCTATAGTTACCTTGCTAGAGAGGACAAAATGATAGAAGGTTTTAATAGAAGGGAGCCCATATGGACATCTAGAATACACCTCCATCCCGTCATGGTAGAGAAATTTAGAGCGCATCAATGGTTGGGATTCTTCGAGTTTCTTAGAGGATATGATGATGATGTAACTTGAGAATTTTCCATGTCACTCATCCCTCAGGATAGAATCAATGCTACTTCTATGGTAAGAGGATTTTCAATAGTAATTATCCTTGAAATCATTAGCAGAAACACTACACTTCCTCTAGGCATGCAATGGAGAAAGGAGGATAAAGCTAGCAACACTTTTTCTACGAAGAACATTTTCTTGAGAGTTGAAGAGACAATTGGGGACAAAAATGGGATTTGAAGGGAGAGCCTTCCCTATCCTTGGGATGAAGTAAGCTATCACATTCTCAAATATGTTTCTTATGAAGGAAGCCTTAGTATATTATATGGTTACCAATTTAGACTCCTCCATGAGTTGATATTTGGAGAGGAGTTACCCCTTAACAATCAACTTAGTGTACCCTACTTCTTGTTGCAATCAATAGCAGACATGAGCCTAAAGGTACAAGAAGGAAAATATTAGCAAATGGCACATCATGGACTCATCAAGTTCATACTAGAAGATGCCTTGAGCCAGTTAAGAGTCCCTATTCTATTGTGCACATTTAGGGACATGCACAAGGAGGTTGTAATTGAAGCAATTGTGTTGTAGTGTTTTCTTCTCAACGATGTATGAAAATAATCCACTTAAGATTATGGATGAAAAAAAATCTCAACAATATAAATGGTTGCTAAACATTGTAGATCTGCAACAACTGATAGAAGTAAAACCCGCCAAATTCAGATCTATGCCACAATCATAGTTAAAAAGAAAGGGTAATAACTCCAATCATGAAATGGAAACCAGATATGTAAAGAAAAAATTTATTATAACACCTGTGAAGAGAACAGATAAATGTTACTAGTCCCCCTCTATGGGATGGGTTCTTGGCTATCCTCAAACATCTTCAACTTATGTAGAGTCTCTCTCCTCCAACAAAAATATGGCGTGCGACAATGAAAATGATCAGAGTTACAACAGTAAGTGCAACAATGAAAATAATCAAAAGTGAATAATGAATGGAAAACCCTTCTATTTATAACAAAATATTTAGTTATCCTCGAATAATGAGAAATAATAAAATATTATTGATCCCATTCTTGGAATAACCACTTGGAATATTTTATTATATCTGTTGAGGAGGGGAACGGATTTAAACTTTTATTTAGAAATAATAAATAAATAAATTATTTATTTATCATCTCAAGGAATTAGTTAAGGAATAATAAACAAATAAGGATTTATTTAATTATTCCTAAGGGATTTAGTCAATTTTTAGAAAGAATAATAATTAATTAGTGATTAATTAGATATTCTTAGAGAAAAATAAGAAAAATAATGATTTATCTACTTATTTTTCATGATTGGGTCAAATTTGACAAGGACTAATAATAAAACAATAGTTTAATTAATTGTTCCTAGAAGAAAATCAAATAAATAGTGATTTATTTAATTATTCTTCATGGGTTTAACTATAAATTACTTAACAAAGGTGGTTTATTAGGTAATTTTTCACAAAGAAAGCAATTTTACTATGGTAAAATTGGCTTTACATGGTGTACTTCGATCCATCTAGTAAATTAGGCTAGATGATCAATTTTTTGGTGATAACAGATTTCCCCACAATGTACGAGTGTTAGGAGCAAAACATATGATCGAAGTATGTTGTAAAGACACAATCACTTAGACAACACAAGGGAGTCAAGGAGAGAGAGAGAACAATGAAGCTGAATTGAAAGAGGATAGGGACAGAGGAGGCGAGACTAATGCAAGTCCCCTATTATGTTGTGGTACCAGACCTCAATGAGGTGGGGGAGGCATAGCCATACTTATCGAGATAACTTAGTACAAAAATAATGGTTCACCAAGAAACATGAAACTGAGTAAAGAAGTACATGTTGAATGGTACATGACATGTTGCCATAACAGAGCCAAAAAATAATACAATGCGTCCCATATACATAATGCCCCTGGTAAAAACATGAGCCAGGACTGAATACAATAATATATGAGTACATGAGATACAAAGCCCCTTTCCTCAAGAAATGGGTGGGAATGGGGGGAGAACAACCAGAGAAGCCCTGCTGAACACAGAAGGGCTCTGCAAAATTGAACGGATCATCTTAAGGAGAAGTGAATGCTATGGACACTGCAATCTGTAGTAACCGAACTCATCAACTCTGTGGAACTACATCTGAGGTTGTATCATAGTAGGTATGAATTCAGGCATGTGGTGGGCTACCTGAAGAGCCTTCCCCTAATGAGGTCTGAAACATCTCACACACACCCGAGAATCACTGTTACAATCTGCTACATCATAGGACCATCAAGTGTATGGATCACGAAAATGAAATGACCAAGTCAAAGGGAAATAATGAGACACTCTGTTCAATCCAAGGCACCAAACAAGGATGGAATCTAGAACCAAGACACACTGCCCTCTAAGCCGTTGTTATGGAATAAATGAGTTGATGCCGATAGAATAGGGCCTATGATAGATGAGGCAATGAGGATTCTCAAATAAATCATGAGGGAAAATAGTAATGTGATTGATGGACTAAGAACAGGGATAATGGAGAAAAAGAGGACTGAGGGACAAACGTACGACTACCCTTGTCAGAGCATAAAGTGCATGGTTGACCTGGCAGCATTTGACTCAACTCTAGAGTGGATGGGGACAGTATGATTGGAGGCCAAAATGGGCAACACAGGATGAATGGTATGCAAATATTGATGGAATATTGTGACATGATATGATGGGACATGAAATAGACTCCAAGAATGCAAGGGTGACTCATCGTGGATGCTATGAACAAGGGTGACTTGATGACATTGCCATACAGACAAGGCCCAGTGGGGACCATGAAAACATGAGTAAATGATTTTTACTTATGAAAAAACGTGAGATATGGTATGACAAGTATTTAGAGGAGGTGGAACTCAAGGTACAAGTGTTTCTTTATGACGAAATTCGATTTTGAGAGATGACGAAGTGACCTTCTTGGAAAAATGGTTTCGAGGTGAAGTGTCAAATCATCAAAAACTGAGGAAGACCCATTTTAGAGATTGGTGAGATATTTCCAATGGTGCTGATAGTTTTTCAAACTGATCTATGGTCTACGCACAATGGGCGATAGAAAAATTAGGGATTTTTCTATAAAAGGGTGTTTTCCCTCCAATTTCGATTCATTTTCTAAGTGAGCTGTGGTGAATTTGGAGAGGAGAAAAAGGACCTAAATATTGTGGAGATTGTAGTACAAACTGACTATCAGAATCAAGATCTGTGACTTTCAGGTAGGTGGCCTTACTCATCTCTTCAATTTCAATGGTTTATTTCCTGATTTTTGGCACCTTGCAGCTCCCTAACGGTCCCTTGCCCTTTCTCACGGTCACATCACACTTTCTGGGTATAGAAATGCGATCTGGCTCACAAGAAACAACTGGAAACCTGCGAGCTCGCACTTTCTGGGTAGAAAACTACGATTTGTGGCTAGAGGAAGGGTTGGTCTGCTGGCCTGGTGGGGATTGTAGGTTGACCAGTGTAATCATTGTTTTCTTCTCTAAACTGACAAGACATGTGGTGTTTTGCAGGCATTGCAGAGATGGAAATCAATTAGCATGGATGAGACCTGGATACTCTTCAATACGAGATCTAGGGGGATCAGGCAGTTTGAGGGGCATTGGATCCTTATCGAGTTCTCAAGTTGGTATAGAACCCATTGATGAGGGCAGGCAAGCCCTTTCTATCGAGAATTGTGAGCTACTGGGATCTAGACCAGGAGGTCTTTTTCGTGAGGGGCCACATGATCGAGCTCACATTACAATATATTTATTTCTTGACCAGATTGCCTCCCCTCAGAGTGGTGGGGGATATTCATTCGGTGTTACCTCATGAGAGGAACATTATTGAGTTCATAGAGCGCCATTGTCGATGGGGTGTTCGGGTCAAGTGCACGACTATCCCGCTTGTTGATCTAGAGAGGCTAGAGACACAGGTTTTTTCCACAACTATGCTACATGTCCTGGGAAGCCAAGCATTCCACCACATCACTGGTGGAAAGATGATGTTAGCTGAGAGTGTTTTGGTTGGGAGCTACTATAGACGGGCCCAGATGATGTCATCGGTGAAATGCAGTTGAGTCTTGGCAAGAGGCAAGTGAATCATGTCTGTGCTTTTGGTACAGTACTATGTACGTTCTTCTATGATAAGATACCCATTATCTGTCCTCATGTACAGATCCAAGATGGAGGCCCACAAGAGCCCAAGATGTGCTGTTGGGGGAAACTACTGCAGAGAGGAGGAGGGGGGGGGAGTTGGATGGGTGTTCCAACCCAAGTTTTTCACACATTGGGATCAAATGCCCCTTTACATTGACGACTACCCTTATAGCGGGATGAACTATCAGGGGGATCGTGACTTGCCACTTCCGCCCCAGAAAGCATGGGGACTAGACGGTAAGTGTTAAGTTGCTATGTTTTATGGTGCATTTTATATTTCTATCACATGTATATGGTACTGAGTGTGAAATATGTTGTATGCAGACGTAGCACCGGTGAAGCCAGTGGGATATGTAGGCCGAGCCTTAGCACCTGGGGCTGCAGATCGGGGGACATCATTGACATAGTAGTGTCTATAGGATATTGCGCTGCTTGTTGATTTTCATCATTGATTTGATGTACTTTTGACTGGGGTTTCAGAGCGCAGATGGCACAAATTAGAGGACTGATACACATATGAGTGCACCTGTCTTCCCTTATAGTGGCGAGGTATCATTCGGCATGTGTTGATGGCAGGTCAAGAAGTACATGATTTGCGTGCAAGTGGAGCAGAGCCTTTGGCGAGAGATTCACCAGACAATGACTACAATGACTACATGCAGGGACATGTGGGTCCCATTGATTGTGATTTTTGTAACATGCTATGGGCATGTCGGATGTATTTAGAGCTATGGCTCCAAACACTTTTATGATACATAATATGACTATGCATTTTATATGATGAGGATGGTTCACCATTTCTTTTGTTATCTTCTGTCGTATATGTGTGATAAATTCCAATCTAGAATGTTGTTTGCAATGATATCTACATAGTGATTTTGGGCTCTAAGCACATGACTTAAAGTAATGGTTTCAAATTCACATACCAATAGCTTCGCTCGTAGATATTTTCTAAATAGGACCCGGTTATGCACATGATACACAACATTCAATTGCATGACAGGTAGCAAGGAATCTAAACAAACATGAAGATGAAGGATGTGATGAGTGAGAGCATCGACTAAAAAACATATCACTACATCATATTCAGCCTGAATATTGGTGGCAAAGCCAATGCACATGCCGTTTGAAAGGACTAAAGTATGCAAAGGGGTAAAAATGGCCCAGGCTAGCAAGGATATATTCTGGGAGAAGCAACTTGCAGCATCGGCATGATTGATATATGGTGTGGATTATGGATCCATTTGAAAGGTGCAATATACAATGATGAGATGATGCAATCTACCTAGCATTATGGTAGAAATAAAGACACGCAAATCAAAGGGATGTTCTATGAGAAACATTTCTTGAGGTAGAGCAAATTGAGAGAATTAGAAAGGAAATGGCCTTCAAAATCCTCTAAAGAAATCCCCCCTTACATAAGGGTAGGTGTAATCAGGGGTAGAAATAGCTTCCATGGTGTCCTCATCAAGCTGGGAGATGGGCAGATAGGAGGAGGACTAACTACATGATGAGGCAGCATTACCTGGTGCATCAACCTCAGAAATAAGGTTCACATATGCATCGTCTAGAATGGTAGATGATGGACTAGTAGATGGAGGATTTACGGATATTGAGACCTGGGATTCTATCGAAAGAGGTTCGATAGGAGCGTGCGCAAAAACCTCAGAAAGGTTTTCCTGTGAGGAACTCAAGGATGCTGACAGGTAAAGAATGGGGCCTTTGGTGTCCATCATCTTGACATTAGGGGGAGGGATCATAATAGTAGGGTCAGAGTCTCCCTATTCTGGTTGACTGGTGGTACCATAATCCAGAGGTAGAGTAGTAGAGGCTCCACTACGAGTGGGCCTCATATTCATGAATCACCTCAAGGCAATCACGAAATTCATCGAGACGAGGGCAAAAATGGGAATAGTGACCATGAAGATCACATAGGGAACAAGGGTGGTTTGTGGAAAGAGATTTGAGTTTTTTAGGTGGGACCGGTAAGGTAACATGGACTTCCGAAATATTTGACTTGGGGAACGTTTCATGAACCAAGGGATTAAGTTGAGGTAGTTTGGGAAAATTGTTGGTGGTGTGCCCAACAACTTCACACAAAGCGCATGGGGGTGTCAGCTTTGGAGCTTTATGGGATGGAGGAGCTTGGGGAGCCTTGTCCTTCAAATATTTCCTTTTGGATTCCCCCCCTAGTGAGATGCCTTCGCAACAGGAACTGGTTCCTATTGAGGTTGTGATGGAACTGTAGCAGTGGTGGGGGTCATGGGGACCGATTGAACTAGGTTCTATGTATGATACGATATTGTCTAACCCGTCAGAATGTTTGCTGGGGGATCGATGTACCATATTGGGATCCCTACAGTCATGTTATAAAGGACCAACAAAGCAATGATAGGTACAGAAAAAATTCTCAGAGGGGCAAATAAGAAAGGTATCTGGCTAACAAGATAATGTCACAGTGAATAGCTCCTAGATTATTGAGACCTAGAGGAATGGTTCCTGTTGGGAACATAGGAGAGGCACCAACAAATGGAGGAGGTCCTGGGGGAGTGGATATGGAGGGTTCAAATGGAAGAGAAATAATAGGGTGTTGAGGAGCTAGCTGTTGATCAAATGTACCAGACGATTTAAGGGAAACCCATGACACTTGTAACATGAAAACGCTCATAGAATTAATCTCTAAGGTGGGAGGGGGAGGTCTAGGGAAAGCACCCAACAAGGAGGAGTCTTTATAGACTTCGGGTGAGATACTAGTGGTAGGAGTTGAAGACAATTTGTCAGACATTGACAAGATAATGGACTCAGGAGAGGTCATGGATGTCGGCTTGTAGTAAGTCAACTGATCTATGGTAACAATCTTCCCTTCATGGGGAAAGAACATCTTGCGGAACACCGCAGATGCAACGACTGACATGGCATATTTGTAACTATGACCTAAGAGAATGATGTAATACAAAGGGGAATCAATGAATTCAATGTCAACATGGACATTGTTTCCTGCAAGGGTCACTGGATAGTTGCGGTACATGCCAAGGGGATGGGAGAGGTGTCCATCCCAAGCATGCAAGGTGATGGTGGAGGGCAACAAATCAGGTGACTTAACCTTTTTCCAAATAGCAGTGGACATCACATAGGTGGATGCACCTTCGTCAATAATGCATCTGGAGATGATGGCATTATGGACTTTAGCTGGTATCTAGAAAGAAACAGAAGAAATCAATGGGGGATGCTCTAATGTGTTAACCAGGAAGACACTCAAATGATCTTCGGAAGGATCCACTCCACCCAAGGAAGTTAGTAGAGATTTCTTTCGGGAAGGGCATGACTGGAGGACTTCCAGCATCAACATGGTAGTAGGTGATTGAGCCAAGTAGTCTACTATAGTGTATGTATGGGCAACTCCATTAGAAGCCCCATTACAATGTATGGTCCCTTTGGGATCATGGGAATCATCTCAACTTTAGGTTGAGGAATCTATAAAGGACCATTTGTTGGGGTAAGAGGCTCGGTAGATAATTTGGTTTTGGACTCAGTAGCTGATGAAGTGGAGGGCTTGTCATATTGACGCGACCGAGTTTGTAGGTTGATATTGGAGGGGTTAACCTCATCAAAGTTCATCATAAGGATCTGGTAGTCACTGGGACCAGAAGGTTGGTGGAGATGGGTTTTTAGATCTAGCTGAGGTTGATCAGCAACTAATCCTTGCTGAGGGAAAGGATTTGTGAGCACTGTTGGTTGAGGTGGTGCAGGATGCTGAGGTGATTGTTGACCTATAGAAGTTGCTTGCGCTTCCCACATTTGGCATATCTGGGGTAAGAGGGACACTCATATGTGTAGTGTCCATGTACACCACAACATTCACAAGTCTTGTTTGTATGAATATCCTTGTTCTTCTTGGGTTGGTCGCCCTGCTGTTGGTTGTTGCTGTTGGGCTGGTTCCCATAGGGTTCACTAGGCTGGTTACCTTGGTTACCCTAGTTACGCTAGTTACCCTTCCCCTTATTCTTTTTCTTTGAATTTGGGGTATTGGTAACACTCTGCTGCGCAAACACCTGACCCTAAGGGGGCGGTGGCTATTGGGGTTGAGGATGCATGGGAGGCTGTAGGGGCTGGAGTGTTCGACTGTGCATAAGGAGGACAAGTAGTTTGGTAAATGAGTTGGGATCAAAGAAACATGTTCCTAGAAGGAGGGGCATAAGTGTTGGAGGAATTGGTGCCCACCTGTGGGTCGCCATAACTCTGTTGAGTATATGATGAAGAGTGTGAAAGTTATCCAATGATACTGTTGACAGCGTGAAATGCCCCCGATGCATTGGCATTTCTAGGACAAGGGAAGTCTAGAATGATGGTATAGATAGAACCGGATTGAGCATAAATCAAATCATATCTCCAAGCAGTCTGGAGAGATTCTTCCTTGGTTTGAGGAAAATGGGATGCAACATCTTTCCCAGCAGTGGATAAAAGGCTCTTAAGAAACCAATCTAGATAGACACGGTCTTCAAAATGCAAGGCACAACATTTGCTCCTCCTTCGACGCCACTCTTGAACATGGTCAGAAAGGTGAGTGGCTGAAGACTGACAGAATGTGGTCAATATCTTCATACCAGTGTTGTACCAGAGAGGTAACTGGAAATATGAATGCTATAGGATAAAATGCACGGTGTATGGAGAATGGAGATACCCTCAAGGGTCTTCCTGGGACCCTTGATAGACCGTAAGATTATCTGCAGCTGTCACAAAGTTACATGCATGTCCATAAACAATAACTAACTATCAAAGCAAGATAGATTCATTACCTCAAGCCTCCATTTAGATTTGCTAGAGAGCACAATGCAGGTAGGTGGAAGTCCCCTGAGCGAGCTCCAGATCAAGTTCTGCACATAGAAGAGACAAGCATAATCACAACATACAACCTTGATAACTAATACATGAATACATAAAAGACATCTAGTTACACATAACTAAGCTACTCATGCTAAAACGTATTGGACAAACAACTAAATGAATGATAGTACCAGCACGACAAAGTAGACAGTACAACTGTAGTTCTATATTAATGTCGGAAGAGTGATTACAACCATTTGTTGCATAAGCCTTTCGTTACCCGTCCAACTCCTCTCTCTCTCCCCCTTCTTACCAACTTGTTATGCTTAGATTTGAGACTATGCTCAACAATCAATTAAGTTATCCTTTCAAATGATCTGACCTCTATCACCATAGCCCTAGATTTGCTTATGTAGAAATCGAGTTAGGGTTGCCAAGTTCCCGCATGAGTCTCTTAAGGTAAAAGCAAAGATGTTTCCATGATTTTGAGCTCTTTCCCATTTTCCTCCTTCATTAGGATTAGAAATCCCAGAAATAGGTCGAACTTTAAATGTTGCCTTACTTTTCTGAGTAGATTTAGAAGGGAATATAGAGATATTTATGTGTCAATTTGCTCCTTTGACCTCTAGATTCTCATTAGGATCCACTAACTTTGTCCCCAAACCAACAAGTAGAGTTAGTAGGGTCACTAACGCTCCCTTAGGCTTACAGAGAAGCTTTATAAAGCATGTTGTTAGTGTATATCCAGTGTTAGTGTGGAAACAAGGCTTGTGATCTTGGTCTTTGCTTAAAATATCATGTCTTTCCCCTCTGAGTTGATGAGGGGCTCATTTTCTATATAACAAGGAAAGGAGTGCTTTATCAAGCATCATGAAAATGGAATGAGATGTGGAGGGCTAGCCTACATACCATTTTGCAGCGTCTCCAATGAACGAGCGTTGGAAGAGCTAAAGACGAATGGAGTCATTGGTTATGGAGTTGGACTAACACCACATGTGGAAGGATCAAATATGGTTGGTAGGATCCTTGCCAACAGTACCCTCGAACTTTGTGATGTCTAAGGGAAGCTTAACTGGTTGATTGGTTAAGATCTGATAGACTTAACCAAGCCATAAAGGGGAGCATGGGGGCTACCAGAACAGTTCATGAGACTATTTTACATGATGTGACCAGTGGTATAGAGCCAGAGCGAACACCGGGTTGGCTTCCTGTGCCAACTGTGGATCCAGACATGGTCATCATACGCAATGAAGGATGCTCGGAATCATATGATGAATCATAAGAACGAGGAGAAGAGTCGGTATGGGGACTCAGAGGGCTATGAACTTGAACCTGATGGGGAGGAGTAATACGCCCAAGTAGAAATTGGGGGTGAAAGCCTAATAGTCTTTGTGACAGATGCCTGGGTGGCGCAATGGTGGTAGGACACATGGAACACGAAAATGATGAAGGGATATCAACAATATATCTTTGTCTCGATGCAGGGAGATAAATTTATTATGTTAAGTCTTGGCTTGGCGATGTAAACCAAGCACCCTTCACTTAAGGTGTGCTTGTGTGTGCAAGTGTATTAATTGATTAAGCCCAGATAATGTTTGTGAAAAAAAGAAAAAATCTTGCTAAAGATAAACTGAAATAAATAATAGAAAATGAACAACAAAAAAATTAACTAAACCCCACCCAAACTGGGTTTGCAAACACTGTACTACTTGGTGGCTAAACCAATGGAAAATACACTATAATGATCAAGAGATTTGAATGTCAGTGTGAGAAGTATCAAGAGACACTAAGTTTGCTAGAAAGTGGTGCAGCAACAACAAAAAACCAGAGGGAAGATTGTTGCAAAAAGATAGGGATATGGGTGAAACACCTAGCAAAACTGATGGGACTCAAAGGTAAATGACCAAACAAATTTAAATGTGAAACTATGGATGGTAGCAACCTATCTTAACAAATCTAAAACAAAATATTACAGATCTTGAAAATGTGGCTGAAAGTGTTGCAGAAACTCAGACTACTCACTCAGCTAAACTCCTCCTAAAAAGGTGGAAGCGTACTAGAAGCCCTAGGGGAGGCTAAATTTGACTTTGACAATTAAATGAGAGTGGATCAAGGCCTAAGTGAGATGAGACAGAGGTCATACAACCCAACAGACAACTCTCTGCGAAAGCCAAAATCGATCTGAGAAAAACCCTAAAACCCAAAAATTACATGTACTGACCTTTTTCTCTGTAGGGATCACACTTTTTAGGCTGTTTACTGCATTCTAGACTCCATGTTGCACTTTTTGCGTCAAAAAGTGTGATTTCTACTCCATGGATCTTGGTCGGAAAATTTAAGAAAAAAGTGTCACCTTTGTTGCAGCTGGTTCTTGTGACCTGCATAAATGACCAGAAAGTATGCAGAAGTCAGAAATTTATCAGATCTAAGGTTAAAAAACTAGGAAACATTAAGATAATTGAAAAAATAAGAAACCCTAAGCTAAAAACTGAAGTCACCCAGGTTTCTGGATCTGAAGTATAAAACCTAGTGGAGTCGCCAATTTTGTTGTAGTGTTTTCTTCTCAATGATGTACAAAAAGAACCCACTTAAGATTGTGGATGAAAAACAATCTCAACAATATAAATGGCTGCTAAACATTATAGATCTACACAACTGATAGAAATGAAACCTACCAAAGTCTGGATCTATGCCACAATCATAGTTAAACAACAAAAATAAAGAGTAATAACTCCAATCATCCAATGGAAACCAGATATGTAAAGAATAATTTTATTATAACACTTGTGAAGAGAACAGATAAATGTTACCAATCCCCCTCTGTGGCATGGGTTCTTGGCTATCATCAAACATATTCAACTTATGTAGACTCTCTCTCCTCTATAATGCATAAACCCAACAAAAATATCGTGTGCAACAATGAAAATAATTAGAGTTACAACATTGAGTGCAAAAAATAAAAATAATCAAAAGTGAATAATGAATGGAAAACCCTTCTATTTATAAAAAAAATATTTACTAATCCATGAATAATGGGAATTAATAAAATATTACTGATCCCATTCTTGGAATAACCACTTGGAATATTTTATTATATTTGTTTAGGAGGGAAAAAGTATTTAAACTTTTATTTAGAAATAATAAATAATAAATGATTTATTTATCATCTCAAGGAATTAGCTAAGGAATAATAAACAAATAAGGCTTTATTTAATTATTCCTAAGGGATTTATTCAAATTTGACAAAGAATAATAATTAATTAGTGATTAATCAATTATTCTTAGAGAAAAATAAGAAAAATAATGATTTATTTGTTTATTTTTCATGATTGGGTCAAATTTGACAAGGAATAATAATAAAACAATGGTTTAATTATTTATTCCTAGAAGAAAATCAAATAAATGGTGATTTATTTAATTACTCTTCATGGGTTTAACTATAAATTACTTAACAAAGGTGGTTTATTAGGTAATTTCTCACAATGAAAACAATTTTACTATGGTAAAATTGGATTTGCATGGTGTACTTCGATCCATCTAGTAAATTAGGCTAGATGATCAATTTTTTGGTGATAACAAATTGAATATGAGAGGAACCAAACCTCTAATGGCGAGGAGGAAGAATATGAGCTTGAGGAGGAAGATGACGAACATGAGGAAGAAGAAGAGGAACTTGAGGAACAGAGGAAGAACCTGAAGAAGAAGTGAAAGAATCATAGGAAGGAGAGGAGGCAGAGACAACTAAAACAGAGGAAGAAGAAGAAGGAAAAGAGAATAGTGGGGAGGAAGAACAAAAGGATGAGGCAAGCCCTTAAAAACATACCAACGAAGGGGACGAGTGTCCAAGAGTGTCTCGTGAACCCACAGAGAGGGAGACAATTTCTTCCTTGACTGCCCTAAGCACACCCATAAAGTCAACATGAAAAAGGAAGAGGTAGATTCCCCTGTATTTTAAAACAAGGAGGAGGACTAGGATTAAATAACGGAGACCAAAAACACCCACCAAGGAACCTATCATTATTGAGGACTCACCAAAATAACAAGAAAAACTAGTCTCCCCAGAAATGAAAGGTGAAGAGGGCACATAAATGCATCCTTCCCCAAGGTCACCAATCACCTGTGTTAGGAGGTCTATCATAGGTAAGAATAAACAAAGAACATCAAATAACCTTTGACCCCATTTCATAAAGGAAAAAGCCTCCTACAAGAAACACAGATAGTCCTATAGAAAACTCTGTCAACACCGCAAGAAATATAGAAAAAGCAACAGGAAGGACAACAAGGAAAAACGAAAGGAAAGGAAGTAGCAACACAAATACATGAGGAGGAAGATACTCCAAACACATCAAAGGGAGAATCCCAAGAGCTACAAAAACCTAGCCCACAACACAATCTGAGCTCTTATTAGAGATTCATTGAGGGAGGCAGAGTAATACCACATAAATTTTACATCCCTCTCTTTTGAGCTTGAGAAGGAGAGAGGAAGGACACGTCACTAGATGAATATTGATAAATCAAAGAATGTAGAGAATGTGGTAATTATGGAAGAGAAGCTACTGAATATGGGTTGAGAGTTGAGTAGGATAAGAGACAGGGAACGAATTATGAAATCTCAACTAGAGGCTAAAAACACATGGTTGAGAAGGCAAGTACAGGAAAACCGGAGCCAATTGGCAACTATGGCAAGCCTCTCTATGGTGGCACTCGAGTGCAAGATGCCACCAAATTCATATACGTTGTACCTCAAATATCAATTGCTACAATTTTAGATAAAGAGAGTAGCACAATGGGGGACTATGCCTTTCCAAGGCTATAGGTAGTTCATTGAGCTATGTGACCAAAGCACCCTAGAGGATACGACCAAGATATTTGAATTATACTTACATAACTTGGCCTTAATAGACTTGAATGTTTGGGACCCCAATGCAAAGCTGGGGGACTTACAATTAATTGAACTTGCATCATGGATGAGTCATGATGAGGCAAGAGCTAAGGAAGTGAAGAGGGTGTTGGAAAGAGAAGAAAAATAGCTCCTTTACATCAGAGCAGAACATATCAATTCCATAGCTGTCATTAGGATCCACAACAGCATTGCCAATGATCCCCAACTTGCACCAAGATACCTAGCTATAAAAGAGAAAGTAGTCACTCATTTTGAAGACACGTTGAGATTTCTAGGTGATGAAAGCCAATGAACATGCCAAAGTGATGGGCAACCCTACTGCTAGGAACGGGTCCCCCAGGGCCAATTTTCGGGTTCAAATCCCAAGTTTTTGGGTTAAAGGCCCAAGTTTTGTATAAATAATGTAAATTATCCACATTTTGTGGTGATTGAGTGCAAAGATGTAAAGAGTCATCAAGGGTTTCTGCCCTTGGTTTAGGTAACTTGTGTTGGATTTATGAGATCCACCCTTGCTCCACAAACTATGGCATTGTTAAAAAGGGAAGTCTTAGAAGAGTCTAAGGCAATTTTTAGATCATAGTTGATGTTTATGAATGTAATGGTTCTATGAGAGCTAAGAGCAAAGAGTCTTAGCGTAGGAAAGAGGCTTTGCAGCTGAGTGTGTAAAGGCCTAGGGTAGAAGTCCACAACTATGTGCGCAGACCCTTGCAGTTGTATGCATAGGGTAGTTAGAGTTTGTAAGAGAGATTTGAACATAAATAAAGAGAAGTATTGTGGAATTACATGTGTATAAGCTATTTTACTTCTGTTATGAATGAATACGATTATGTTATGTTGAATATTGGGTTTATGATTTAATGTTGTATTGATGCGCGAATCTATATGTGTTGCTTCGTTATATGAACGCAAGTAAGAATATCTGTTTACTCGAAGATAAACATAATGCATGTTAAAGTTATCCAGTAATTAAGCTAATCTGGGTAAATACAAAAGTAAGAGTAATTACAAAGGTGCATAAGTGCCTAATCAGCCTATTTAGGATACACAAATGACAATCATAGACCTTCACAGAGGTCTAAAAGACGATTAAGAGAAGTATATCAATAACACTTAAAGGGCTTATCGATCACAGATTTAGGGTATAAAATGACATCATAACCATCTCAAGGCGCAGAAACTTGGTTCCTACATCCCCCCATACTACTTCGAGTGAGACTTCAGTCTGTGCTCCGTGAATTGATGGAAAAAGGGCTAGTAGTGTAGGGATTTTCTTGGCTGATTAATGTTGAACCTAGATTAGGGCCCATCAAGCCAAAAAATCTTTCTGTTGCCGAGACTGGGATATGAATAAAGACATGTGTGATGTCACATCACTGGAATCCAACTAAGAAAGAGATCGAAGATTGATTGGATATAAAGATCCATGAATTTGCAGCACAAGAGAATAGGAATCCATGATTGACGAAAGAACAATGGTTGGACAAATACCTATACACAAAGATACACAAGATCTTCTTTCGTTCCTTCCCGGTCGAGTTGTACAAGTGGATGGTGAAATTGGTAGATAGCCAAGGAAGGTGGAGGCTTGACATTCCAATAATATGGACCCCAAAGTTAGTGCAGAGATTATAAGCCTCTGAATATAAGATCGCACGTGCTATAGATCATTAGCTTGATCGTATCATAGGAAGGTTTGTGACAGATTTCGCGGTCGATACCTTAGTCAGTTACAGTGAAGTAGAGCACCACTTCTTTAAGGGGCCACGAGGTAAGTATTTAAAGTCTTTAAATACCTGGATTAAGATTCTCTTGTGTGAAAAGCAGGCTATGCAACTACCTTGATTTCTGGGGCTATGCAAAGTGGAAGGACATTAAGGAACAGAGGGAAAATAGGCCCTGAATATAGCTCGCTAATTGAACCTCTTCTGGTTGATGATGATGAAGTAACACAGGCTTCTCCACATAGCGCTATTCAGTTGATAAAGCAAGGCTTCCCACGAATACCCCATCCACCCACACCGCCTCCATCTTCACCTCCACCGCATACACCTTCGCCTACACCACCACCACCTCCACCCCTGTTGAGTATGGCAAACTCAGTAAAGCTACCTGTGTTCAAGGGCTTGGGAAATGAGGATCCGGAGAAGTTTTGGCTCATTGCGAAGGCTATATGGGAAGCTCAGGATATCACAGATGATCAAATGAAAAGAGAAAAGTTGGTTAGTCCTTTGCAGGATCGTGCGCTAACGTGGTACTTTAAGTACTGCACTGATAACTCGATGTCCATGTTGGCAGATATCCAGAGCATGTTGAATAAGGAATTCAATAGACCTAAATCTGAAGCTCAATCAATTGTGGGATTCAAGGATATCATGATGAAGCCTGGTGAGACACCTTGGGATCTGGATTAGAGATTGAAGTGTACAATCCACAAAGCTAACATTAATATGACAATTGGGCACCACCAGGAATGGTTTGTGGCTTCGCTCCTACCTCATCTAAGGGTTGCTCTATCACAACAAAAGGTTGGGACCCAGGGACAAGCCTTGGAAATTGTGATGAGATTGCATGAGACATCGATGCAAGATACTAATATGGGGGTTCAGTAGATTCATGTGTAGTTAGAGAACCTTTCCCTAGAAATGTAGAGTTTGAAGAAATATAGAACATATCGGCCAGAGGTAAACGAAGAAGTTTGGTGCTTGAAGTGTAACGGTTAGGGGCATGATAAAGATCACTGTCCAGTCTTCACAAATTATGTTGCAGCATGGGGACCAATGCCGATGAGGCCGGAAGCTCTAGCAGGGCCAGGTATAGGGCCCACTCTATGGTGTGCCATCTGTCAGGTCACTGGAAAACATGCAACAAACAATTTCCATTTGTTGTAGAAATTTGTACAAACACCACAACAACTCTTCTGCAACTTCTGTTAATTCGTGGGTCATGATGAGCGCAACTACCATAGTTATGAGTTAATGATGGATAAAATTCCTGCATATAGGGTACAAGTAGAAACCCGGCCTCCAGACCAAGGTACTAGGGGAGCAAGGCAAATATCATGGGAGCAAATGAGGCCGAGGTGGAGGAGGACCTGGTAGAGGTCGGGGATAGGTCATTTGTTACAATTGTGGAGGACCAAGACACTATGTGTGAGACTTTCTAAATCCGACATGTCTATCATGCCGATAGTGTACTTAGTTTTACCACGCGATTGAAGATTTCTTGGTATTGCTAGTGAAGATATGTTAAAAGGGGGCACAACCTCTGCAAGCAACTCAAAACCTGTAGATGATGAGGGCTAAGCCTCGCAAAGAGGATTCCATGGTAAATATCATGTTGCAGAGTGGGATGAAGACCGGAAAATATAAGGGGAAGCAGTTTGAAGAAAGTGAGTGGGTCCGCAAAGCTCCAGAAAAGGAGGTCGAATTTGATCTGAATCATGCATGGGAAAGATTTATGAATGCAAATAAAAGCTTTGTTGAGCCCACTACTTCAGGAAGTCAGGATACACCAGCTAAAGAGATGGACCTTTCCATGCTCACTACTTTCTTGGAGACATGTATGAAGTTGTTGTCTGACAGAAAGGCTGTGAAAGGGATACATGAACTGATAAATAAGTGTGTAGGGAAGGAAAACGCTCCTGATGGAGCACATGGAGTCAGGAAGGTTGGTAAGCATAAGGCAAGAACGGGGTGTGAGATGAGGCTCACTGCGTAGATAGGAGAATATGAGATGGATCAAGTAATTCTAGATCTGGGGTCAGATGCGAATGTCTTGCCTAAACAGACCTAGGAGAGGATGGGGAGACCTGTGCTACAGCGGTCTCCGATTTAGTTAAAAATGGAAAATTAGTAGAAAATGATCCCCATGGGAAGATTGCAGTGATTGGCAGTTGATATTGAGGGCATGAGTGCATTGACTTATTTTGAAGTGATAGAGATTGTGGATGATAGCAATCCCTACCCTGCACTCATTGTGATCTATTGGGCCACAAACATGAATGGGGTAATCAATCTAAAGAAGCAGAAGATGATATTTGAGAAGAAATCACTCTGCGTAGTAGTGCCCCTAGACCGTGCAGAAGTACCGCACTATACTAAACCAGTCCGTGATTATGAAAGTGATGATGATTTGAACTAGATTTATAAGATAATTACGCGAGATCAGGATTGGGTGAATTCGACAATAGATGGACGTATTGCATGGGATTGTGAAAGCTCCTGCACATCAGATTCAGATGAGGGTTGGAAGACTAGAAGAATCTTCAGATATGATATGATGACATGGTCGTTGTGTTGTGTATCTTCAGAGGTAGGAATATTCCTTGCGATGATGGTTTAACTGTCGTTGATAACTTTTTCGATGCATTCGAGAGAGAAGTGCCAGAGAAGCATCACTTCAATGCCTTGGACTAGGCACTGCATGCTACACCTATGAGATGGTGGGGCACACATAAGTACAATTTTGATGGTTGGCGCGTATACAAAGAGATGATGAGATTGCTGTTTGGTCACCCACAAGTGCGGCTAAAAGAGAAATATGATGCAAAGGATCATCTGCGTAATCACCTGTTCAGATGGACTAAGGTCTATGGAGTGGAGCCTTAGCCAGAATGAGGGCATCTGTTTTGTCATACTTTTGATGTAATACTGATGAGATGGTACTTAGAAATAGTGCTCCTCCATGGTATTGAAGAATGGGACATTTTGCGATAGGGATTCTTGCTGACATTTAGCTGTGAGGATGGGTTTGAGAGTATTAATGAGGCATTCAAGGAAGTTAAGGCAACAATCTTCAGAGTAACGCAGGATCCCTTGGACTTGATTCAATCGGATTGGACCGCCCAGCTTAGCCACGCACTGCAGTGTTACAATGTGACTTTCGAAGAAGAGGACAAGAACCCAAGGAACATTAACATCCCATAGAATGAAGGTCACCGCAAAGTTGAAGGACCACAAATTGAAAATCCAGATATCACCATGCCACTGAAAATAAAACAAGTGAACATTGAGACAGAGGCGGAGCTGAAGTTTGCAAATATTGGGGACTATTGGGATGACGCAATAGTGGATAAGGTTGTTGAATTGATCTGTGAATAATAGGACTTGTTCCCTACGAAGTTCTTAGACCTAAAAGGGATAATATGGGACTTTGGAGTCATGAAATTTACACTGAAACTGGATGCGAAGTTGATCAAGTAGAGGCCTTATTGCCTCAATTCTGAAGTATAAAGAAAGGGTACACTTAGAGTTGGATAAAATGCTTGCAGTAAGCATCATCAAACTAGTAGAAGAGTCTGATTGGGTAAGCCCAATTGTAGTTCAGGACAAGAAATAGAAGAATGAAATAAGGCTATGTGTAGATCTTAAGAAGTTGAATGATGCCTGCATACATGATCCCTTTCCAACTCTACTCACTGATGAGGTGTTGGATACTGTAGGACGACATGAGGCATATTCATTCACAGATGCATTCTCGGGGTACCATCAGATCAAGATTGCGCCAGAGGATAGAAGTAAGATGACCTTCACCACAGAGTGGGGGTGCTTCCAATATACAGTAATGCATTTTGGGTTGAAGAACGCGTCGACGATCTTTTCGCGCGTGGTCATCGCGGCATTCAAGGATTTCATTCACAAGTTTTTGGAGGTATACTTCAATGATTGGACGGTGTTTGGGTTGGTAAAGTGCCATGTGGCTATTCTACGCTTGATGTTGGATACATGCCGGAGGTACCAGATCGCGCTCAATTTGAAGAAATACTTATTCTATGTCCCTTTTAGGATCTTGCTGGGTCACATGGTATGCAAACAAGGCTTCATGGTAGACCCTACTAAGATCACGGTCATAATTAATTTGGAGGCACCAAGAAGTGTGAAATAAATGCGTGCAATGTTGGGGCATATTGGATACTATATAAAGTTCATCAAAATCTATGCCCAGATTACTACGCCAATGGAGAAGTTGCTAAAAAATAATTCTACATTATATTGGAATGAAGAATGTCAGTAAAGCTTAGACATGTTGAAGGAAAAGATGGTCACTGTGTCGATTCTAGTCTTCTCGGATTGGAAGAAGGAATTTCACATGCATGTGGATGCGTCATGTATTGCGCTCTGGGCAGTACTGACACGGTCGGTGAGGGAGAATTGGATCATCCTATAGTGTTCGCAAGTATAAATTTGTCTAAAGCTAAGAATAATTATTCAAAAACAGAGTGCGAAGGGTTGGCCATGGTGTCAGCACTCCACACTAGTATAAAATGATGAAATTAGTGACTAGGTGACCAA
Source organism: Pinus tabuliformis (assembly GCA_031772625.1). Classification (NCBI taxonomy): domain Eukaryota; kingdom Viridiplantae; phylum Streptophyta; class Pinopsida; order Pinales; family Pinaceae; genus Pinus; species Pinus tabuliformis. Next base: position 911,277,349 of record CM062819.1, read on the forward strand.
AAACATTAGTCAGCACAATTATTTCAAATGAATTACTACCAAATTTGAGCAATTTTAAGTGACCAAACTAAAAATGACTAACTTAAAAAACTAATTTAGTTTAAAGATAAAGTATATGACTAGATAATAAGTGACCAAACTAAAAGTGACTAACTAAAATGACTAATTTAGTCCTAGACTAAAATATATGACCAGTTAATAAGTGACAAAATTAATAATGATTAACATAAACAACACATATTCAAACCATGTAAACAACACATATGCAAACCTTTACGGCTATAGAGCCTCCGTGGGTGTGTTTGACGGAACGTGTTTGATATCATATAGTTGGTCTCCCTTCATCACCAAAGAGGCTTAGGCTATTAGTGGATTCACCAAGCAACCCTCTGTTATAGGGAAAAGTGTCTATTTAGAACTGCTCTATCCCACTAAGGTGTGACAGCTGCCTTAGAAACAAACAGAGGAAAACTACTTTTCTTTTTCCTTTATGAATTATAGATAGAGAGGAACAGAAAGACCAACCTCTATCTTGCGCTAATCCTTCAATTCGATCCCTCTCTTCTTTGATAGTCCTCAGCTACCTGCTCCCTTGCATGCCCAACTTCACAAAGTACCTGTAAGATCATAGAAGCATAGCACTATACAAAGACATGGATCTATAATCATAAACAATCTAGGATCATATGTAAATTGACCATACAAATGTAACAAGCATCAATGATACAAAAACATGGAGGAAAAAATAAAATAGTTTTTATTGATAAACAAGAAAAGAGCCAGGAGGAGTTACAACCAGTTGTTCCAACCCAGCATCAACCTCCCAGCAAAGAAGCCCCTCTTCACCTCAAACAAAGCTTAGATGACCCAACAATCTGATCTTTGTCTCAGAAAACCAACAGCAATTCCTTACAATATGCAAAATTCCAGCCTCTGGATCTCTAAGATGAGGGATCCATATATAGATATCTGTAAGGGGGATGAGTCAGCTTGTGATTTGATTAGTGTCTTCTCTCTGATAGTTCTTACTTCCACTTGGAGACTGAGGGCCTCTTACTCATCCTTGGTCGAATTCAGTCAGGCAAGTGTCACAGGAGAAGATTCTGGAAGCTTCCATTGCCTCTCCACCTCGCGGAATGATGCTGCCATTTGTCATTTCTCGCTCACCGCACCCCACAGAAGGGAATTTTGAAATGCAACGCACCGTCACAGTGTATTTGGGTGAGATGCAACGCACCTAGCCAGCGGAGCAGCTGCAATGATCCTGTTTTGACCAATTCTGAGCAGTTTCTCATGGAGAACTTCTGGGAGAAGCTGTAATCTGTTGACCTTGTTCCTTTAGGGGTTAGAACAATACTTTTAGGGACTTAGGAGACCTTGGTTTATGGACATTTCATTCTTGGTGTTGTAGGGCCCAAAAATGTCTATAACAGTTGCCCCCTAAAGTATGAGGCCGTTAATCTTTTGGTGTCAAGTGAAATGCTTTATTATGAGGATTTGAAGTTCTTTCAATGCTGGGAGGAGACCTCTAATAAGATAAAATAAAATACATTATCTTCATACTATTTTCATGATCTAGCTGAGGTGGGCATTCCCATGCTCAGCTTTATAAATTCATTTTCACGTACATAGGATAGATAATCGTCTGAGTGTAGATTGATGATTCTGGTAGAGCCATCATCCTTTTGATAGGATGATTATCTGTGCTGCAATGATGTACATTTAATGTCTTTATTTCCCTGAATATATATCGCAGCCCGGATGGATGAAACTAGATCCGGGGTCTTCAATCTCGTCCGATCTTCACTCAAAGTACAAGTCGATCCATGTGAGAAATGTTCTGAAGTCGAACATGGAAAGACATCGCTTGATTACCAGTCAATGATGTAAACTTTTAACAAATGCGAGAGGAATCACCGATAATGATAATGACCCTCAAGGTACTGCAGTACAATTCACGTGGTGTGAATAAAGGACTTGGCATCGAACACCATGCAAAATCTTTCGGTCGAATGCCATTGATCTAAACCCATCACTGGAAGTGAGAAACTTGCCATTGAGGCATGTAAGCTTCAAAGTACTGAATGGGGTGCTCCTAGATCAACTTCTTGGATAATGAGCTAATGTCGACAAAAAGTGATCTGTCACAGGAGGGCCTTAATGAATCCCACATCAATGACACGGAACGGAGCAAATGATTTTAATGGAGGTGAAAATGATCTGGTGACATAAGGTTCAGGGTGGCGATCATGAAAGAATGGAGTATAATGTATGGTAGTGGGTGAGACACAGGTGAATTCTCTGAATGACTTCTCTTGAACATATCGGCGACACTGATGTGATGGATTGGTAGCATTAACCCCAAATGTGGATGGTATGGCGTCACCATGGTGATGTGACTGGTGAATGAAACAACCCAACCCGACTCGGACACGGAGCGGAAGTGTCATGTTCAAGAGCGACTTGCTACCATCAAAGTTTCTTTGAGTTTTCTTCCCAATTTTCCCCAGTCATTGCTGACCAGTACCTCTTTATTTTTGTCAAGCTTGAGGAGGATAACATATGCTTGTTCTATAATTTTCCCTTTGGGCAAACCCCTCGCTATGTTTTAACGAGCCTAGAGATAGTGAAATTCATTCTCGTCTATAGACAAGTTTTTCGCTATTAATCTTTTTAACGAGTTTAACGACAAAGATAACTCGATCCTTTTCAATTTTAGAGAGTCTGAAAAGGAACGTATAGGTAACCCAAAACCTTTTTCGTCATCTAATCCCTTAAACCAAAAAAGTATAATCCCATACAAAAGGGAGGAATTTTCTCTACTTTAACGAGCCGAACAAAACAAGCGCTCACTATTTTTGTGTAATAGATCCCTCAGTCCAAAAAGCATTAAAATCTAGAGGAGGGATTGCACTTCCTGTCTCTTAAACGAGTTGGAGATGCCAATGGCTCGAACATCATTTTCATTTTTACGAGTCAGTGAAATGAGCTTAAAGGAGACTCGTCTTTTGAGAACGAGTGATGAAACGGTAGCAGCTAAATCCAGGTAAGGTTTGGAAAATTTCTAATGATGGCTAGTGAAATCACTCTTCGCAGCTGTTCCTCAAAATGGGTAAACAATCAAATGGAGTTGAATGATCGCCGAATGAAAAAGTGGAGGTGACAGTGCAAACACGATCAAGGCTT